>OX453267.1:2565447-2992826 GCA_949709985.1 Luffia ferchaultella
AAAATTATAAAAAAGGCAGTCAAGTGCGTTTCGTACATCGCATACTGAAGAGTTCCGTGGTTAAAAACGTTAATAGTTTGTTGACTGTATTCATTTGTTCATATTTGTCACGAGGGCGCTGGCAAAAACTAATCCGGAGAACAAGAGCATTGTTTTACATGTCGTATTCGGTTTGACCTCGAAGGGTACCTAACAAATGATGCTATAATAAATTATAAACTAATGAATGGTCTTGTGTTCTGTCTGCGTTCCTAGTATTTCCCTAGTAGCTCTCATAGTTTAAACACATTTGCGTATAGTTCCAATCAAACTTTATGGCGGATCGGAATCGGAATACAATGTATAGGCGTGCTTGCGCAGGTTCAGTCATATGCCCGTCGCTCCACTGCGTCCCGCTACACCTAAAACTGGTTACTGTGACGCGACTTGTGCCTATGCTCACACCCGTCATAAAGTTTGATTGGAACTGTACCTAGTGTCGATTGCGGAATATAAACAGTTTCTGAATATTCCAAATTAACTAGTTTTATTTATATAGCCTATATCCATAATCCCATATAGTTAAAATTAAATTAAAGTTAAAAATAAATATCTCAAAAATTACTCAACGTATCTTATTTAAACAATTTTTTTCAAAGCCTTTTTTAAGTTGTACTGATATATATTTTTAGAATTTTCCACATTTTAATTGAAAAGTTTAAGGAGAAAAATACGTTTTAGGGCTTTAGAGACGCATATCTCAACAACTACTTACTGACTTAAATAAAAAAGTAATTTTTATACCTCTCCGTGGTGTAGAGTTTACAGCACTAAACTTAATAAATATTTCAAATTAATTAAATTAAATTATTAATGCGATCGTCTATCTATGAAAGTCTTTGAAGTAATATTACTAAAAAGTTTATTTATACATAAATATTATTAAAATACAACAACGTTCTGCTAAAATATACAAAAGATTTTATCTAGTAATTTCCGACATTTATTTTTCTAATAATACAATTAGTTATTTAAAGGTAGTCATTTTTAGTTCAATAAAAGTTTTTATTTTAAATCAATTTACACTTATAATATTATTTGTAAGGTATATAATATTCTTAAAAAATTTTTTGGTTGAATTCAACAATATTATTTTAATAAAAAACGCATTAATTAATATATATTATAAAATGTATTAGAAATCATAATACTGAAAGTACCAGATATCAGATAATTTTTGATTTACAATTTATATTCAACAACACGACAAAAATTATTATAGTAATAAAAATAAACTCTCATTTGAAATTTAACTTCATGGTGTATTACTCTGTTCGTTTTCCTATTATGATCCAAAATAACTTCAAAAAGTTGCTTAAAATCCGAATTGAATTGAAACGAAACGTATTCGGTGTTACTTCTTTTCGGTGTTGTGTTAAAAGTCAGAGTAGGGCCACTGAACTGAGTCAATTTGTAATGACAAATTGGGTGCTAACAAAGGTTAGGAATAAAGAAAAAGGATAAATAGGTTGTCACGGTTTACGTGTGGATTTCATGATAATACATATTTCAAAAATTTAAAATTGAATTTTCAATAGAAACAGAATAAATGAAAGCGCAATTTTTTTAAGGCTCTCTTATATCATGGAGTCATTATTGGTCTTTCCAGGCAGAAGCATTTGAATCCCTTCGATTGTCTCTTCGTGTGGTTTAAAGCGTGCATCAATTTCTGTAATCACATGGTCAATGAAATGGTAAAATACATTTAGACGGTAATATATTACGGCAGTTTCTCCTGGAACATTGCTGCGCTGGGTTTGTCTTCCAGTCGTTCTTGGAACGATTATTTCACTTGAACTCATCTACTTTGCTTGCTCGAAAAGGATCGCGAATTTATTTTCGTTCCGAATATTTTGTAAAGTAGTTTTGATTGCGTTTACGTAACAACAAATGTTAGTCAAATCGACATTGACCTTCTGCATTGCTTTGTCTAGCTTTACTGTATATGAAAACACTTCTGTAAGTATAGCCAACGACGCAATAAACTGGCTATGTTCTATGGTTGTCTGTAGTTGGTACGATTGAGTGGCTACATCTCTATCATCAGGATCATCTTGACGTGCGTCAAGTGTTGCGCGTATTACGGGAAGCATTTCTGCAAATCTTTCAACAGCCACATGTTTTTCGGTCCATCGTGTCTCACAAAGAGAAATAAACGTTGAATGAGATGATTTAGTTTGCTCCGCAATTTTCTTCATAAGGCCGGCCTGAAGTGGAGATTGTCGAAAAACGTTTAATATACTTTTTATTATATTTAATATACTTTTAATATATTATAATGTCGTGATAGCCCAGAGCGCAAGGAACCTGTCTCAAATTTATAAGGCCCCATAGGGCCATGGTTGGAATCCGCGCGTGTACCAATGAGTTTTTCTGACTTAAGTACACAATATCACTGACACCGTGCTTCGGAGGGCACGTTAGGCAGTCGGTCCCGGACGCTGTCAATAGATGGCGGTCGTTACAGTTCCGAACCTGCAGTGGAGCAGGCCTCCCTGAGGGAGGCCTAAGCCCCTGCACTGGGGTAAAAATGGGCTGATGATGATGATGATACTTTTTATAGCTCTGGTACCGGGTCTTGGTTGTTATATATATATATATATATTACTCAAAACAAAGCCAATGTTTAGTTTGGGGCCTAGACGTTAAATCGAGGGATATACTTAAATCTTATAGGTACGCATAGTGTGTTTGAGCTCTATTATTTACTTATTCAGGTGTTAGCGTGAAAATTATTTCATGCTGCTAAGTTGTTAATGGAAGCTACAGCACTCCCTAAAACGGTTAGGGGTTATGGGATAATACTGCTATTTGTGGACAGTTTTCTGTAAAAGACGCTATTTCGAGCAGCGCGTTTATAAGCTCTATTCATACTAAATACAAATAAATTACAACTGTACTAACAACAAAAAACTAAATTTTTATTTTTAGTTTTTTGTTGTTAGTACAGTTGTAATTTATTTGTATTTAGTATGAATAGAGCTTATAAACGCGCTGATTTCAAAAACTTCAACTAAAAATTAACAATAATACATAAAGAAAAGAGCATTAATGGGCGGTGGATATATATCTAATGAAGTCGGTGCCAACTCAGGTACTTTAAATATGTACTTTGTTAAATAACCTGTTGGTAATAACAATTACAAAAATGATATATTTACAACTATAACAAATATAGAACTCATTCACAGCTTAAATAGCTTAGATAGTTTAAAGCGTCTCATATTACGAAAAGATCTGACACTCAGTGATTAGACATACCATATACGACATTATCATTGTTTCAAACAAATATTTTTTTAAATTACACATGACATTTAATTTCATAATCTTTTTTTCTTATCTAATACGAATTTTGCACATGAGTCATATAAAATTTAATTTCACAGCCAGTACCTATTTCGAAGCTCCAACTGGCGTATATTTGGTCTACATGGTATATTTTTCGCTCATATTTTTGTTGTCACAACGCGGTATCTCTATTAACATCCATGAACGGAAGTTAGAAATTATCTACTTCTTGGCAGTTTTATTTTATTAATTTTTGTCTCCATGTGTAAGATTATTGAAATACTTGGACCTGGGACATTCCACACAGTGCCATCAGACAACTGATATACATACTTAAATATTCTTTTTTTTTAATAATATATACATATTTTACACCCAGATCCGGAACGAAATAAACATGTTCATGCACACAAATATTTGTCCCGGGCGGGAATCGAACTCGCGTCTCTAACCACTAAGACCTCTAACCACTCGGCCAATCAGTCAGTCAAAATTATCTACAACTTAATTTTTTAAAACTGAAAATGAAAAAATACTTTGAGACCTTCAGATTTCACAGACCAAAAACAATTTTATTAATTCGATAGAAAACGAATATGAAGTAATAAAACTGTAAATTAATATATCGAATTTTTAACAATAAACTAGCGTATGAAAACCTTTTAACGTTAATAAATTGTCAAGTGCGAGTGGGATTCGCGTCCTAAGGGATCAGTAAACAATGCACATGACGTATTAATAGCGACGCCTGTCTAGTATGGCTATTAATACTAGATGGAGCCACCGTATAAATAAAGGATTTTTTATTTTTTTATAATCACATTTTTAGGTTTCAGTTGATAAAACATAACATGCGATTATATAAAATGATTATCTTTAATGTATTTAACTGAAATTATTGACTGTGTCGACAGTTTCGAAACCTATTTACAAAAATACACAATTTGTGCAAAATAAGGTTTTTTGACAAACGCTTCGAAATTATTGAAAAAATTATAGTAGAAACAAATCAAGAAAACTTATTTTCTACAAATTTTAGATTTTTGTACAAATGCTTAAAAACTGTTGATATAATCAATAAAATCAGTTAAAAATATTAAAGAGAAATATTTTTTATGGTCGCATGTAATGTTTTATCAACTGAAACCTAGAAATGTGATTATAAAAAAATAAAAGCCATATCTTTATATGGTGACTCCATCTATTATTAAATAGCCGTACTAGACAGGAGTCGTCCCACCTTAGAAGTTACTTTTTTATCTGTATTTCTATACTATCATATTATAAAAAGGATTGATTTTTGTTTGTTTTTTACGATTAAACTCAAAAACTAGTTAACTGATTTTAAAATTTCTTTCACTTATGGAAAGGTCAGCGAGTAACATGGGTTATATTTTATTTTCAAATTAGCTTTTCGCCCACGGCTTCGCTCCCGTGGACTACACAGTTGTAATAAAACAGCTATAATTTTTGCATAGATAATGTTATTATAAGCTGAAGAGTGACATAAGCTACTTTTTATCCCAGAGAAAAGGGTCTCGGTACAACTGTTTAGACTACGCGAGTGGAACCGTGGGCGGAAAGCTATATTATATAAGTAAAAATTAACAATATTCAGATTTTTTTACTTATACCATAAACTGTGAGACCTTGTCTCTTACCAAATTTCATAATTCTAGGTCAACGGGAAGTACTTACCTTGTAAGTACCTGATAGGTTTTAATTTATTTACGAGTGGCTAAATAAGCGGCATAAATAGCCGTGTTTTTTGATTGCGTGTCAAAAAATACAAGAAATCCTAAGTATTTGTTGTGACAGCCCGAGTGCAGCGAACCTGTTTCAAATCTATAAGGCCATGTGACCGTGGTTGGAATCCGGGCGTGTACTAATTAGTTATCCTGACTTAAGAACATTAACTACCTATTACTGACTCGGTGCCTCGGAGAGCACGTTAAGCGGTCGGTCCCGGTTGCTGTAAATAGATGGCGGTCGTTAGAATTCACCAACCCGCATTGGAGCAGCGTGGTGAATTGAAGCTCCAAGCCCCCTCATCTAGAGGGGAAGCCTAAACCCCTACAGTTGGGTGTACAAAAGGGTTGATTGAATGGAAAAAAAGTATTTGATATTAATTTCAACTTGATACCTCCACTCTTTCCAGGGAAAAGGGGTCTTGACCGACAGACAGACAGACAGACGGACAACGAAGTAATCATATAAGAGTCGCTTTTTTCCTTTTGAATTATTGACCCAAAAAGAATATCAAAGTTTAGTGTAAAGTTGCTAACAGCGTTGAACTCGGGAAACGAAATGAGAAATTTTGTCGTAAGTTGGCAATAACACGATAACCTGTTGCGTCATGACGATCTGTTTAGATTGAAATTCAATAAGTATTTATTATAAGCCGTTTAATAAACTGAAATTATAAAATTATAAATATACTTGATATATGTCACAGTAGATAAAAAAAACTTTCTAATAATAATAACATAAGTAATGTTATGACAGTTTCTATTTCGAATTATGGTAAAAAAAATTATTAGTTGATATCCGATGCTGGTGTAATAGGTATAATAATTTAAACTTAATTAAATTATAATATTTAATTATTTATTATATTTCATTAAATCAGAAAAATAAATAATGAAATTATTTCACATATCTGTTTTAGTGTCTTTGGTTAAAGAATAAAAAAATAGACAATTTCTTTTATTAAATGACGATAGTGGTATTTCATAAACTATATTTTACTCAAATAAATGCATTTACTAAAAAAAAAATTAAGAAAAAAAACCGGACGGATCAATCAATTCAACACATTAAAAAATGTTATACACAAAAATAAAAATATAAAAAATGTATCGTATCAATATCAACAGATACACAATACTTTAACTTGTCAAACGTCGTACAATTTATTTAGTTAACAAATCAATAAAGCGCAAAACGGAACGCATCGGGTTTCATTTTAAAGTTTTACTTACGCCAAAATTAACAGTCAAAAATATTAAACAAACAAAATTGTCATAGCTATAAAATTATAAACGTAAAACACGGAGAAGCGCGCGCGACCTTCTCCGTTGTAAAACCGAGTTAACTGAGAGATATCAGTTCAACTTCAACATATATAAAAGGCTGTGATTTCTACCAAAACACTAGACATTTTCTACCAAAAGTATTCAAATTTACAAATCAATAACGTAAAACGGCACTTATTCGTCATTAAATAAGAAAGCCTAAACAACCTATCGGTAAATAATATCAGCGACAGAGTAAACTATGACTGTATGAACTTAAAAAACGACCATAAAGATTTTTAATTTAAACATTTACTAATTAAATTCTCTTTTACGTAATTTGAATTAACGCAATGTTTTGGTTTTTACTTTCACACGAATGAATTTAACACAAAACATGATAAAATGTTTATACTTAGTTTAAACTCGTATACAAAGTATCATTTTGAGAGTATTTTGAATATCTTTAATTCAAATAATTAATATTTGTATAATTACTGCAGTATCTGTTTTATTTGTTTATATTTGGAAAATTCCACACATATAAATATAAAGATATAAATTTTTCGAATATTTACAAACCCTTTCCACGAAAACTATAAGTTGTGAATATTTTTTCATATTCTACCTACCAATTTAGTAGAAAAGTTATTAAAGTCGGTCACGCGTTCGCGCTCAACAGATGATATTTGTATACATAACGCCGGTAAACACTGACTAACCTTGTTTGACACAAAAAAATTGATATAATGTCTTTTATAAAAAAGCTACAGTGCATGAATCGAAACTTTTGTTTGTAGCATTTGTAAAAACCACAATTGACAGATAAAGGTTTATAAAAAAAATAAATGGTGTTGAGTGCTCAATGCAATGGCCCTTGGTTTTTTTTTTGGTTTGTACAAATATATCATAATTCTATGTAAAAAAAAATGTAGTGAAATATTACGTCTATATATTTTACAAAACAAATTGTTCTTATAGTGTCAACAATTAGTAATTATATTTTTTAAATTTTTTGTATAAAATAACTGTCAAATAATTCCGTGTGATTCACAGTAGCATCTCAATACACATGTTAGTTTAAACAATTAAAATAATATTCAGTGTAAAAAAAATAGAGAAGTGTGTACTTGGAAATGTATAAAAGATAGCGAAAAGCGTTACCAATAGCCACTATCACAATGGCGACACAACAGATTTATTACCACTTATTCAAGGCCTTATAGTTCAGAAACTGGGCCTAATCAGCTCCTTTTTGACGACGCAATTTTTGGCGCTCTATGCCATTCCTACGCCTTTCGTGATATTTTACCATAGTTTCAACGGATATTAACTACAAGATGTAACATTGTTAAATTCACTAAAATACCTATCAGTGTATATTCGTGTAGTTTATTTTTTTTAATTTACATACTTATTTTTATTTCCCCCTAATAAATTATTAAATTTTAAATTGGCGAATTTTGAAAGATTTTACAGAACCTTTTAAAAATGCATACAACACTGTCACACTGTGTGTATAGGCTTTACGAATCGGCGCATGCGTGCGGACCGGAAAATCAATAGACGTCATCGGATGATACGACAAAAGGACGTTAAGTGTTTGATTAGAAAATAAAATTTCAATACAAACGAGGTACTTGACTTTCTTAAAGTTTTGGCTAGAATTCAATTTAATGAAAACTAAGATGTTTTTCTGCAAATAATTTTTTAAGCAATGCGCGTTACGCATAGACACATATAATAATAATATCTGGGACATTCCACGCGGCGCTATCTAGTCCCAAAGTAAGCAAGTATTATGCTTGTATTATGGGGTACTAGATATTCTAGATAACTGGTATACATACTAAAATAATTTTTTTTATAAATTATATATACATAACATATGTACTTTTTACACCCAGACACGGAACAAATATGAAAATGAAAAAAAATATTTATTTTACATAAATTATAAACCATTTCTTATCGCTAGTTGTTGAGAATTCCCTTTTAGGTATAATACAATGCCTGTGTTAGGGAATCTGATTCTTCGTTACATAAATTAGGTATTTAAGTATAACAAAAATGTAAAAATGCAAATAGGTAAAATATAATATCAATACATAGGTAAAATAAGTATAAACATAGTATGAATTTAATAATAGATAAATAAGACAATAACATGCTCAATTATAGACATATAATATATATAAACATAAAATAGACATGTTAATGTACACAAATATTTGTCCTGGCCGGGAATCGAACCCGCAACCCTTGGCTCCGCAGATAGGGTCTCTAACCACTCGGCAAACGGTCTGTCAAATATATAGAAAATAAAATATATTTTGGTTTGTATTGAACGCACATCGAAATGAGATTGAATGTTTGATGAAAAGTCGGAGGAAAGAGTAATAATTTTAGTACTGGTAATGTACTCAATGACGAATAACTTTATAATTGCAAAAAAGTGTTTTTTTTACCATGAATAATTATCTAGGAACAAAATATACTACGTAAATGAGTAATTTAAAATTTGCCTTCGCATCGTTAAAATCGCATTTAAATATCATTAGGAAATATTAAATACGTTACCGGCATTTACTACAAATAACTAAATACTGATTATTATATTATTAATTTTAATTAGTCACAGGTTTCATTAACATTCAAGACACCTTTTTTTTTATCCAGGAGCGGTAAAGCCATGTTTTTTTTTACACCTTTTCGTAAAAATTTTTCCTTAGTCGTTGTTAATATCTGTTACTAGATGCTTAAAGTTTTTTTTAATAGTAAACAAATTTATTTAAATAGGTATGTTTATGTTGAAAAGGAAAATAAAATGTTTGTTATTTATTCATACAGGTTTGATTACATCAAAAATATGATGAAAATTTGATGAATTTGATGATGAAAAATGCATTGCAAATTTCTTTATTGATTACGAACAGCGAAATGAATGTACTGAACTCTCGACACCCAGTTTAATCAAACCTCCACATCACTCTGCCAGTGACAATTCGTTTATATCATCTCTAAACTTAATCTTCATTTTGTTGGTGTTACTCATTTTGACACTTCACTGTCAAATCGACTAGTCTGTGTCTAATCTGAATCTGTCTAGTGCTTATATACAGGAAGGTTCATAAGTTCTGATGCTTTCTAGAAAATCATAATTCGTCGTTACTCGTTTTACATTTTTCAAAATATGACTAACTTCTGATGCTCAGATTTTTTTGATTCCATACAACGTCCTTATAGAAAACTAGACTGAAAGATGCAGAAAAGAATGTAATAATCTGTTTTTGGGTTACAGTCGCATTTGACCAAAAAACGAATTATACCAATTTGCTTTTTAACAAAAAACAGGGAAGCTCCAAAAGAAAGTTTTGTGGTAGCACTTACGGTTTACTGTGTTGCCATAGAGTGCCGTTTAAATAATCCACTCTGTATTAAACCACACGCTGCTGTCAAATTAAGTTACTCTATGGCATTTATGCTCCATGATATTAGGACTATATGGCTATCCTTCTCTTTAGTATTTTTCTATAATTATCTGGACTGCATCCTATTTTTTCCTACAGGCATCAGGGGAAGAAACCTCTCAAGTACACTTCTAAGGCAAATAACCTCAGTAAATAACCTACACACGACATGTCACGACTATCACCGACACGTCACCGCGTAAGTCACCGTCACGTCTGTATGTTTATGGTACGAGGAAATAACTGGAATTTTTGAATACGACATGACTGCAGTACAAAGAAACACATTGGAATCTATGAGTTGGAATGAATTGCGCAAATGACACCTATCGCGCCTACTCGTATGCGAAGATATCGAAAACCTGATAACATAAAAAAAATGTAAATAAATTTTAAATGAAATCTCCTTTGTCTCTATATCTCATATCGAATGTAGTTCCAAACTAGGCGAAGCCTGTACTGTGGGTACTAGGCATCTGATATACATCTTAGATATTTTTCATGATACATACATATATAGATATTTTACACCCAGACACGGAACAAATAGATATGTTCATGCACACAAATATGTGTCTCGTGCGGGAATCAAACCAGTGACCTTTGGTTCCACAGTTAATGTCTCTAACCACTCGGCCAGTCGGCCATCCAGAATTAACGATAAATGGTACAAACTAGTCCACGTGGGCAAAGCCTCGGGCGGTCTTTAGTATTAAATGTCTCCAATAAAACATATATTATTTACTAACCACCTAGCATATATATATAAAAAGCAGTCTTAATTTCCGAGTGGCAACTGTGTTTGGGTATTTTTAATTTTTAACTTGTAGAATTCATCACGTGGCGTAGGTAGATTTTCCTGTTTCAAGTAAAATTAACTTAATTCTATGCCCATCTGTCAAAATACTACACGGAAAAAAAATAAAGTAACCGGGACTAGAATTTCTAGTTTTATTTGTAACATTACTGTAGCGAAATTATTGTTTTAATTACGAGTTATTAAATATTCTTAATGTCATGAAGTGATAGCCCAAAGCGCAACGAACCTGTCTCAAATTTATAAGGCCCCATAGGGCCATGGTTCGAATCAGGGCGGTGTACCAATGAGTTTTTCTGACTTAAGTACATAACTATCACTGACTCCGTGCTTCGGAGAGCACGTTAAGCAGTCGGTCCCGGACGCTGTCAGTAGATGGCGGTCGCTACAGTCCCCAACCCGCAGTGGAGCAGCGTGGTGGATTTAAGATCCAAGCCCGTCCTCACCCTGGGGGAGGCCTAAGCCCCTGCAGTGGGGTAAAAATGGGCTGATGTAGTGAAGAAATATTCTTAACTTAATATTATAACAAATCTAACAATATTCTGGTAACTCGTATGGAACACTTTGTTAAATTAGATATACTTCTCGTTAAATATACAAAATTCACGTTTCCAAGTTTTTTTTTGTATTCATTACAAATTAAATCGTTGTTTTAAAATTACTTTCTGGTCAAATTTACAAAATTATAGTATAAAACACAATTGTTTCCTACTACTAAACATTCTGGTAGTATTGTCATCTATTTTTTTTTCTTTTGTGTCTATCTATCAAAAAGATTATCAACGTTTCAGAGAGTTCATGTTTTTTTGAAGGTTCCGTACCCTAAAGGAAACCCTATTACTGGCTCAGTTAGACACTTGAAATATTCGACCGCTGACGACCGCTTAGCCTAGTGGGCAGCGACCCTGCCTGCGAAGCTGGAGGTCCCGGGTTCGAATCCCAGGTCGGGTCAGTATTTATATGATGAATATTGATACTGGTACCGGGTCTTGGTTGTTATATGTATGTGGTGTCTTCGCTTGGTACCCAAAATACAAGCTAATGCTTAGTTTGGGGCCAAGACGTTGTTGTGATTGTGTGTGTTATTATTATTATTATTATTCGCAGTGTGTAATACAATGGCCACTATAACAAAAAACACTATAACAAAACTTAAAACGGGTCCCTATACAAGAGTCGTTATTTTTTAACGTTTTTGGTTATAGGTGATTGTCAGATCATTTCTTACACTTGAAATTTTCGTGAAATACATACTACTATGGCAGTTATAAAAAAAATATAGTTAAAAATTAAAATGGATCTCCATACAATCTCCATGACGACCGATTGGCTGAGTGGTTAAATACCTTAACTGCGGAGCCATGGGTCGCGGGTTCGATTTCCGCTAAGGACCAATATTTGTATGTATGAACATGTTATTTCGTTCCGGGTCTGGGTGTAAAATATTTATGTATACATCATTAAAAAAAAGAATATTTAAGTATATATATCAGTTGTCTAGTAACCCATAATACAAACATAACATTTTCTTACTTTGGGGGTAGATGGCGTTGTGTAGGATGTCCCATGTATTATTATTATACAAGAAACGCATTTTTTTAACGTTTTTGGTGATTGGTGGTTGTGAGGTCATTGTTTACATTTGAAATTTTCATGGAATGTTAACTACTATATGATCGCTAACATCACATAACAAAATAAAATAAAGTTAAAAATTATGGGGGTGTTTTTTTAAATATTGTATGGTGGTGCAAAGGCCTTAGTGTGCTAGTCCGACTCGCACTTGGCCGGTTTTTTTAATCAATTACCTATTTTTTTTTTTACTTTTTGTTTAGTTCAGTACGCTCTACAAGCTCTGTAAGTTTGAACTACGTTCAGCCAAACAGCCTGTATGTTGGGGCTTTTAAGCATCGATATACTGTAATAGTACATTATGAAGCAAGTACGGTAAGCTGCATATTATAGTCGAGGTGTTTATAGGCACGAGGCGAAGCCGCGTGCTTATAATACACCGATGACTATAATAGCCAGCTTACTAAGTACGAGCATCATACGAGGTATTTCAATACATTTGCGATTAAAATTAGGTAGATATTTATAATGGCGGCAGCTAAGGGCGCGAGCGGGTTGCTTTTCGCGGTTTACGCATGCGTTACAAACAGAATGCTCGTTTGTGATTGGTGTAAAGTAAAAAGGCCTAGTACAGTTAAATACAACATTACGGTACAAGTTTCAATGTCATAAAGACCGTATTAATAGCAAATGTATTGAATAGTATCATTACATTCTACACTTCACATCTCATATCACATCACTATCACATCAATACTTTAAAAATTTTATTTTGCTCACACATAATATATTTAACCCAGTAGGTTGATTCCGAACGTATGTTTAGTCATTTATAGCGAACGATAAAGCGAAAAGCCTATTTTAATGTTTCTGAAACTCGAATTTAAAAACGTTGTTTAAAAAATCGAATTTTAAAAAAAATTACGACTGCTTAGCCTAGTGGGTAGCGACCCTGCCTACGAAGCTGGAGGTCCCAGGTTCGAATCCCAGGTCGGGTCAGTATTTATATGATGAATATTGATACTAGTACCGGGTCTTGGTTGTTATATGTATGTGGTGTCTTCGCTTGGTACCCAAAACACAAGCTAATGCTTTGTTGTCATGTATACGTTATTATTATTATCATCTTCCCCGAATTTCAAATGGATACGAAAACGAGCACATCATGAAACGATCCATTCTATGATTCGGTCTAGACATTCCCATTAGAAGAAAGCCACATAAGAAAAGCTTTTTCTTTAATAGGATTAACTTCTTAGTGGCATTTACAAAGCACTCAGCTTAGGGTTTCAAAGCTCTATCGTATGAAATTACACTACACTTTGAGGGTTTTGTGGTTACAATATAAATAACTGACCGACTTATCTGTATTAACTATGTGAGAATACATTACACAGTAAATCCCAGGGTTCTAGAATTAAACTTTCAAGTTTCAGAAAAATTTATTCAATTTTAATGAAATGTCGAATTGTCTTTAGTATAAAAAGTAAAACTAAAAGTATTTACAAATTAAAAAATACTATGTAAATTATGATGAATGAAATTTTAAAGAGACTATGGGTTCAGGGTACCAAGGATGCTTGCCGCGTTGCCGCGCTGTATTGCGACACTGATCCTCTGAACAAAGTACTCCTTGCTCAAAGGATCCCCTGTCAACAGACACAGCGCGACACCCAAATCGTGGACAAATGATTTGGTATCCTTGGACCAGGGACCCATCGTCTCGACAGCAAAAGGGATGAAATGGTAACGATTTAAAAGTTCCATGTGCTTGGCTGTTTTCCTGCGAGCTGCTGTCTCAGCAGCTGCTCCAGTTTTTTTAGATGTATTTTTTATATAACTTTGACACAAAGTATCTACGCAAGTTACATCCCAAACAAGAGCTTTACCACTTTTGTATGGAACCATAGTGACACCATCGGGTCTCTTGCCGTCACCCCGAAAGATACCTTGAGGCTCAAGACAGGAAGGTATCTGTGCAAAGGATAGAGCGTCTTTTACAATGTTGTTGAGACGATAATGCCTGGAAAAGCGACCAGCATTTTTTATGCAGGAGAGCCCATGGAGACCATAAGTATCTGCATTTTCCCCACAGGCACAACGGTGAGATCGGTAAATATTGAGACCTTGAAGAGGATAACAGCTGAAGAAGCGGATTTCCAGAGAGTTAAACCCTCTAGTTCTCTAATTAACTTTCAAGTTAGAATTATCAACTTTTTCTTGACTTGAAATTATTTTCAATAGAGGAAAAACATAAAATTAGGTACGAATTGACCCCACTTCTGCGATTACCGTTTAACCACTCATACTCTAGCTAGCTTGTGTAAGATGCAAGTTTCAGTCCGCGAGGACCCCGCGCGCCGGTCTTCACCCCCGCGAAATTGGTGTTGACATTTTCGATGACCAAACATCACACTTCACAGCATCGAAAATGTGTCAAATTCATTTACTCTATGAAAAATAACAAGGAGTTTTCAAGTCGACGCGTACGTTTTTTTTATGTGTGATCACGCGCAATGTTTTACAGTGTATTCCGATTTCAATGATTATTCTTTTGTTGGGCAGGTAACCTCTAAGTTGCCCAAATAAAAATTTAAAAAAACCGGTCAAGTGCGAGGCGGACTCGCCCACGAGGGGTTCCGTGCCACCGACCAATACAAATAAACACGCTCATTTAATTCTTGACTTTATTTTATTTTCATAGTAGCCAAAGATATACATACTTCATGAAAACTTCAAATGTAACCGATAATCTCACAACCATCAATCACCAAAAACATTGAAAAAAAAAACCACGTTTATTGTATGGAAACCTCCCTAATTTTTAACTTTATTTTATTTTTATTTGTTGTTGTTATAGAGGACTGAACTGAACTGAAACTCGCCATCCCGCCAAACGGGTACACCAGTTAGCTAAAGTAGGAGTAGTTAGACGGTAAGCGCAGAAGAGGTCTTCTAGTCAATTCGTACATTTATGCTAAGTGATTGTGATATTTCCAGAAAAGTGTATTTGTACTTGCAAAGGAAATGGAGAGCTTGGTTTTCCCATTTGGAAAAATTAAGGTATGAAAGTAATTACATATTTATGACGCTCGACGTTCTTCAAGGAAACTGTATGACAGTATAAATCATGGGACTCCCCAGCATGTGGGTTTAGTGACGTTAATAAAACAAGGTAAACCGTTTGTGACTTCGTTTTTTAGGGTTATGTAACCAAATGGTGAAAACGGAACACTTATAATTTTGTACAGTCCGGCTGTCTGTCCTTTTGTCCTTTTGTTCGGAGATTATTAGCATCATTAACACTACATAAACGAGCTTTAGAAGATATGTGTAGGTATTCTATAAACCGCTACACAATGGTGTAGTGGAATAAAAAAAATTGAGTCCCTAATTGAGGAGCCAACGGTCGCGGGTTGGATTCCCGCACGGGACAAATATTTGTGTACAATGAACATGACTATTTGTTCCGTGTCTGAGTGTAAAATAAAAAGTATCTATACACAGTGCTTCCGCTCAAACGGTTTGCAGTACACCCGTAGGGTATTTTGGAAACGATGTAAAAATAAATAAGTACATCATTTAATCATTTAGCACCTCATTTTATTTCATTTTTACGTCAAATACTTTATTGAAACAATAACAATCAAATTATTTAAATATTAGTCATCCGAATCCTCTGAATGACTTTGTGTGTTTATTATAAAAGCGCGACGTACCAACATACACTGCAGGTGTACAGTGCGGGCCGATTGTAGTTGCCGCCGCCGGCTTTCGGCGTAAGTCGGCGGCGGCTCTATAAAACGCGTAAACAATTTGAGCGGACACACTGTTTGTATATCTTGTATGTACGTAATTATGTATACCAGTTGTCTAGTACCCCATGATACAAGCATAATACCTGCTTACTTTGTGACTAGATAGCGCTGTGTGGGATTATTATTATAGATTACATTTGGTTTCTGTTTTATGCCAAATTGGCAAAGGAACATATTTGTTTCAACCACACCGCGTAATGTGATCAGTCGTCCTGTAGGTATCTATTTATTCGGTTTCTGTTCGTAACCACAATAATATAATTTAAGTCAGCGACTGTAAAGTGATATCAGGGATTCGATTCCATTCCATCAGCCCTTTTTATAACCCACTGCAGGGGCTTAGGCCTCTTCTCAAGGAGCCTTGAGGGGCCTTGGAGCTTAAGATATCATGGATTTACATATACACTTCTTCTCCGATATAGAGAAAAAATTCATTGAAAGAAACAATCAAACAGGAATTAAACATGGAAAACATTTTCAAAACGGTCAAGTGCGAGGCGGAATCGCACACGAAGGGTTCCACATCACTGTACAATATTAAAAAAATGGTATAGGGACCCCTTTGATTTTAAACATAATATTATTTTTATTATTTGTCGTTATAGCGGCCATAATATTAATAACAATATTTTCTTTATTTGTTGCTAAATTCATTCTATTACAATTTATTGTGTTGGTCCCCAAACTAAGGTTCTTTGTATATTAGGGGCCAGAGACTTCCAGTTCACACAATAATACATCTATATTGAAGGCGCCCACGAGTTCTTCTTTGAACTTCGTCTGGGCTCACTCCTGAAGCGTGAGCGTTTTAGTGGACTGTATTTATAGGTATAGCGAGGGGCGATAGCGAAAGGAGAGGAAAGACTAAAGGGACTGACCTTGACGCAGCAACACACATATAAGTCTTCGCTGTCAGCCAGGAGCTCCTCCAGTCAGGCGGCGGCGCGGCACCAACACGTAATCGGGCACACTCCACAGTTTATATATTATAGCGTTTGTTACACAATATTATTAGGTTTTTTATATGAGTTTTAGGCGATAAGCGATTATGCGTTTTAGCGTTTTGTATTTTTAGTGCGTCACATACGAAAGACAACAGCGGACTGAATGTAAAGGAAAAAGCGGGTAGTGAGGAAACGAGAATTAGGGATGCGGCGTAGCCATTGCCCCCGGCCATTGAAAGACTCGCTTTCAATTGCACAAGGAAAAATAAAAGAAAAATATTAAAATAAATTTAGAATTTAACAAAGAAAGCGGAGAATAAATTAAATTATTGCTATTGCGTGGGTAGAGGACAGAGACGCACGACTGGTCTCTTGTAAATTCCAGTTGCAGTCTTAACTGACGCAACACGGACTACTCCGTCGACTCCTGGGAATGTAGAAACTACTACGCCCAACGGCCAATGAAGGATAGGGGATCATCAGTCATTACAATTACAATCGTACCCTTTTCGATTGGTTTAGAAGGTGTATTCCATTTCTCACGCGTTTGTAAAAGATGTAAGTACTCTAACTTCCATCTTTTTGAAAAAGATTGTACCATATTATCCAAAAGCTTATATCGTTTTACTAAATTACTAGAAAACTCTGTCTCATCTACAAAAGGTAAATGTTTTATTGGACTTGACATTAAAAAATGCGCGGGCGTTAGAGCAGAAGGCTCCGATGGATCAGAACTCAATAGCGTAAGCGGACGCGAACTCAGTACGCACTCTATTTGCACCAATACTGTCAACAATTCTTCATATGTTAAAATCTGCGAACCTATTACGCGAAACAAATGAGTTTTAAACGCTTTGACGTAAGTCTCGACATGTCCATTAAAATGAGGACTGCGTGGAGGTATGAGTTTCCAGGTGATTCTGTTTTCTGCTAACTCCTTTGCAAATGAAAAATTGTAATTTTCTGAACATAAAAATTTATAGAGTTCCTTAAGCGTATTTTTTGCTCCTATAAACGTCGTACCGTTATCAGAGTACATACACGAAACCGCACCCCGTCTGGCAAGAAAGCGTTTAAAAGCTGAAATGAATACGTGCGTTGTCAGATCTGAGGCTGTCTCTATATGTACAGCGCGCGTTACGAGGCACACAAATATGCACAAATAGCATTTTATAGGACGAACACCGCGTTTTCTATAAGGCGTAATGCTGATTGGACCTGCATAATCTACAGCTGTATGCGTGAAAGCTTTAGTTTGCTGTACACGACAAGCTGGTAAATCAGACATCATAGGAAATGTATTTTTTGGATTAACCTTAAAACAAAAGTAACATTGATGAATAATTTTGCGAACGGTATTTCGACAAGATAAAATCCAATAGCGTTGTCTAAGTATAGACATAAGTAGTTGCAGCCCAGTATGACAATGTTTCTCGTGATAATATTTTATTATGAGATCGACAATATAGTCCTTTCGAGGTAATAAAATAGGATGCTGCTGATCATAGGATAAGTCTGCATTACGCAGGCGTCCACCAACGCGCAACAATCCGTATTTATCTACAAACGGGTTTAATTTTCTGATTTGAGGCGAACATTTTTTATTTGAAATTAAACATTTTATATCGTTAGCGAAATATTTAGATTGCATAACCTTAATTATTTGAGTTTCAGCGAAATCAAATTGTGAACTGGTAATTACTTCAGCGCGAGGTAGTTTCTTTAAAAAGCGATAAATGTAAATAACAGAGCGAAGTAGAGCGTTCCACGAAGAAAAGCGTTGTGATAGCGTATACAAAGTATGAGGTTCTTCTTCGGCCGACGTAGCCAAAGCGATTACCTTTGATTCGGGTACTTCTATATTATCAGGAGGTTTGAACCTTTTAATAGGCCAACTTTCAGGTTCTTGCTGTAGCCATGAGGGACCGTTAAACCATAATGGATGGTCAATTAAGCGTAAAGGTGTGATACCACGAGACAAACAATCACTCGGATTATCGACTCCATTTACGTGATAAAAATGTCGCGGAGGAAGCGTATCAATAATTTTTGTAATTCGCGTAGCAACAAATGTTTTAAATTTATGCGGAGACGAGTGGATCCAGCATAGAGTCACCATAGAATCGGTGAAACAATAAATATCGTCAATATTATGACGAGGAGCGTATGTGTCGATGACTAGACGCGTTAATTTAACCATAAGTAGCGCAGCGCACAACTCCAAGCGAGCGATAGAAACAACTTTAAGAGGCGCTACTTTAGATTTCGCGCAAACCAAACGTATAATAGGCGGGTTGTTGGCGTTAAATACGCGTAAATAAATAACTGCGCCATAAGCTTTTTCACTAGCGTCTGAAAAAGCGATTATAGAAATTTTTGAATTTTTAGTTACACCTAAATGACGCGGGAATTTTAATTTAGCTATTTCAGGAAGTTCGGAAATATATTTATGCCAAATTTCAGCAATGTGCGGTGGCGTTGGTTCGTCCCAGTCCAATTTCAAAAGCCAAAGCTGCTGGATGAGAACCTTAGCAAATAATGTGACCGGTGCGATAAACCCAATCATGTCATATTGACGAGCGATGACGGACAAAATATTTCGTTTCGTACATAGTCGCTCCTCTATGGACACGACAAAACTAAATTCATCAGTAGACGGTGACCACTGAAGTCCCAAAATCTTTAAATGTTGATCCTGTTCAAACTGAACAGCCGAACGGTAGCGATAAGACTCGGGCAACGAATCTAACAATTCAGCAGAATTACTAGACCATTTTACCAAATCAAAGCCCCCGGCCTTGAAGAGACCCAGCAACTCATTCTTAAGTTTGAGTGCGTCAGGTAGCGCGGGAACAGAATAACACACGTCGTCCATATAGGCGGCGCGCGGTACGAGATCCGCGGCGAGCGGGTATGTGTCTTGTTCTTCGGCGGCCAATTCGCGTACGACACGCATAGCGAGATAGGGACTGCTACGTAATCCAAAACAGACGCGATTGAACTCATACGTGACGAGAGGTTCCGTAGAGTTGTAACGATAAAGTATTTTTTGAAATTTGCGATGTTCTTCCTGAACCAAAATTTGCAAATACATCTGCTTGATGTCTGCTGAGAAAGCTATACTATAAAAGCGAAACATGAGTAATATTAAAAATAAGTCATTTTGTAGATTTTGCCCTGTATATAATATGTAGTTGAGTGATAGGCCAGAAGTGGTTTTGGCACTCGCGTCTAACACTATACGCAACTTCGTCGTGGTTTTGTCTTGACGCACGATGGCGTGGTGAGGGATGTAATAACCACTTTCAATATTATCATCACAAACTGGAGAGATATAATTTTTATCTAAATATTCTTTGATAACCGCGTTGTATTCTAAGCGCAAAATAGGCGAAGCATTAAGTTTTCGTTCAAAAGAAAAATATCTATTTTTAGCGATTGTATACGAGTCACCCAAAGAAGCAGAGTCGCGCGAAAAGGGAAGCGCGACGCTGTAGCGTCCAGACTTGTCTCGCGACAAATTATCTTTAAATATAATTTCGCATTTACGATCCTCAGCATTAAGGACAGGCGCGGTATTAACTTCTTCAAGTTGCCAAAATTTTTGTAAAATCGTATTTATACAGGGTTGAGTAACAGCGCAACAAGCAAGAGATATGTTACTGGGATTACTTTCAATATCTACATTGCCTATAATCATATAACCGAAGACAGTCTCGAAAGCTGTCGGCATACCCGGAGGCCCCGTTACACGGCCCGACAGTAAAATTTGTGAAAACATCGAACCCCCCAACAAAAGATCGATATCACTCGGAACCGAGTAATATTTATCAGCGAGCGTAACATTATTTAAATAAGTAAATGAAGTAGTATTTATATGAGCGGTAGGTATTTTATCCGTAATTCGATCGATTACAAAAGCGTTAATAGAATATTTAATATTTTTATTTATTAATGATGACACTTTAAGTGTTAACATGCCCTTAATTGAACTAGCGGAGCCACCTATGCCCTTAACGACAGATCTAGTAATTTCATTATAGCGTAAATTTAATAATTTGCAGCAATCTGTGGTAATGAAATTATTTTGTGAAGCTGTGTCCACTAGACCTCTAATAGTATGTAAGTTACCCAAGTTATCTTCAGTGTTTAATTGAACAGTTCCTAATAAACAAGTGTTCAAGCGTTCAGAACTAGATTTAATATTACAAAGAGATATTTTATTATCGTGTGACGCATCCACTGTGGGCGCAGGCGTCTGAAACCGGTTAGCGGGGCCGCCGGCGGCAGCCGAGTGCTTCAGCGTTTCAGAGAATTCCGCACGAACGTTTACGGTTTGCGGTTCCGTATGCGACTTCATTTTTCTACATAAAAGTGAATGATGTTTGCATCCACAGTAGCGACATAAAACCGTAGATTTACAAGCGAAACTTACATGATATAAACTCAAACAATTAGAACATCCATTTCGTTTTTTAATAAAATTAATACGATCATTAATTGAAAGGCGTTTAAAAAAATCACATTTATATAATTGTGTATGTGTGGTTTGTTTACAGCAAACACAAGCATTATCCACTACGACAAAGGAATGCGTAGGCTTCGAGTAATTTTGTTCTGCGTTATTTTTACCATACTTCTTTGGCGGGGTAGAAGTAGTAGATATAGAAGAAGGCGTGCGATCCAATATTTTGGATTGTTCATGAAGAAAACCGATTAAACTATTATACGTAGGTATGGATTCGTCACGTTTTAACATTTCAAAGGCGCGCGATGTTTCCGAATCCAGTTTCTTAAGTGCTACGTGGAGTAATATGAAATCCGTCAAATCAGACAATTTCAAAGATTTCAAACTAGCGACCGCGGCGGCGAATTTATCTAAAAATAATTCTATATTTTTTGAAGAAGCGTAACTAGCAGCTTTAAAATTTAATAATTGATCCAAATAAGCGGAAGCGAGACAACGTTTATCCTCATATTTTTTAACCAAAGTTGACCAAATCTTTTCGTAATTTTCCCCGGTGGGAGTGATTCCGGAGCACACTGATAAAGCACGACCAGAAAGTTTTCCTATTAAGTATTGCACTCTTTCGTGATCTGTTAAGTTTTCGTTTACATGAATAGTATTTTTAAAATTTTCATAAAACATTGGCCACTCAATAGGATCACCAGAAAACGACAATAACTCCAACTTAGGTAATTTTATAGTACTCTTCTTGCTTTCAGAATTGTTACCAGTATCGTTGCATGTAGACTTAGGAACTTTAAGAGCGTTAATTTTGCTTTCGACCCGCTTAATACGGCAATATAAATCATCAAACGCATTCCAAGATTGAAAATTAGGTACCGCGTCAGGATTCACGGTCAGCTCAAGCAAATTGATTTGTTTTACTAAATCAGAAAATTCATCGCGAATCGATTCCAATGTAATAATACTGGACAAAAATAATTCTTCTGCTACTGTATCTTCAAAGGCGTTTTTTGCGTAATTATAGATGTATTGCAACCGACCAAACATTGATTCACGTTGCGCAGTTAACATAGTTATTTGTATTTTAATATCTGCCTCTTGCAGTTTTACTTTACCTTTTGTAGGCATATTTGAAGTTAAATATATTTATAGAATCAATAGAATTAAAACTGAAAACGTAAGAAACTAGACGATTCAATAAATGTCGCAATTACTGCCTGTAACATGCACACGCGGCACGCACACACAAGGTACGCGCGTAGATGCGACGCGATGTTTACCTACCTACAAAGCGAAATAATTATAAATTCTTAGATAAAATTTTGTTATAAAATAATTTTATATTTATATAAAGCGTTTCGTGCGAGAAATGGAATCTACCTTGTTCAGTAAAGACTGACAGAGTAAGAATAGCGTAGTTTAAAAGAATTGTATGAAGGGAAGCGTGCAGCGAGTTATTTTAAAACTTTTGGTAAAGACCAGAATTTTATGAAGCGAGCGTGTTCAGAAGAACAAATTATTTTTTAAACCTTCGGTTCGAAGGAACATATTATTTTTTAAACCTTCGGATCGAAGGACCATATTATTATGAAGGCGCCCACGAGTTCTTCTTTGAACTTCGTCTGGGCTCACTCCTGAAGCGTGAGCGTTTTAGTGGACTGTATTTATAGGTATAGCGAGGGGCGATAGCGAAAGGAGAGGAAAGACTAAAGGGACTGACTTTGACGCAGCAACACACATATAAGTCTTCGCTGTCAGCCAGGAGCTCCTCCAGTCAGGCGGCGGCGCGGCACCAACACGTAATCGGGCACACTCCACAGTTTATATATTATAGCGTTTGTTACACAATATTATTAGGTTTTTTATATGAGTTTTAGGCGATAAGCGATTATGCGTTTTAGCGTTTTGTATTTTTAGTGCGTCACATACGAAAGACAACAGCGGACTGAATGTAAAGGAAAAAGCGGGTAGTGAGGAAACGAGAATTAGGGATGCGGCGTAGCCAATATATATATATATAAATAGACTGACGTTTGTTACTTTCATTAAATCTCGAGAACGGCTGAACCGATTTGGCTAATTTTGGTTTTCTTATATTTTTAGAAGTCCAAGGAAGGTTCAAAAGGTGAGAAAATATAAAGAACTAGCAAGGAAAAAGAACAATATAGTAAAAACAACAATACGATTTTTCTATACAAACTGTTTATACCTGTCGAATAAGGTGCGTTCAGAAATAAATTTTGCGACTAAACTTATAAAAAGAAATTCAGAATTCAATTTCTTTACTACTCTTTTAATTTATTTCTTTATATATTTTATTTTACATTTTAACATTTTACGAAGAGTGGAGGGGTAACGGGGGTGAAAATTTGTATGATGGTACCAATCCGTTTTTTTAAAAGTAGGAACTTGAATATAGTTATTGTAACTACTTATCATAAACAAATAATGACGAGTGTCAAGGTTTTTAGAATTTCACATTTTAAGAGTAGGAAATGGGGGGTAAAAATTTGTAGTTTTTCTTTTTTAAATTAGGAACTTGAAAATTAGAATTGTAACTATTTATATATAAATTATAATGATGACTTTCAGGGTTTTTAGATTTTAACTTTTTAAGGATGGTAACAGATGGGGGAGTGAAAATTTGTATTGAGGTAAAAGTTTGTATGGGAGCACTGGGTTTTTTTTAAATAGGAACTTCCAATTGGTATCTTATATGATATACATATGCCATAAAATACTTATTTTATAAGGCCATAGGTCTGTGGTTTGAATCCGGGCGTGTACAAATGAATTTTTTTGACTTAAGTATATAACTATCGCTGACTCCGTGCGTCGAAGAGCACGTTAAGCAGTCGGTCCCGGACGCTGTCAATAGATGGCGGCCATTACAATCCCCAACCCGCAGTGTAAAAAAAATTATAAGGTGAGTAAATGATAAAAAATATGGAACAGTAAACAGGTTTTTCTTGGCAATCGTTAGTGTTGGAATTGAAATTTAGTTCTTTTGTAAGTCGATAGACGGCCATCCAATCAGATTACCTCACATCAAAATATAAATATTGATTATTAATAACTTGGTTCCTTATTATAATCATAGATGGCGCTAGGGTAAAAATACAAGTAGGTACATCACAAAATTGTTATAAATATTAGCCAGCTTATATTCGATGTTGAATTACGTGCTTCCCTGGCCAGTGCCACGGACGCCAATCCTGTGGCCACTATGGCCAAGCCTCGACGAAATGCTTTGAAAAACCTCGCTGGGTCAACGTCAAGTGCCTTATCTTGACAGCGGAATGCACAATACCCGAAATGTCCCATAAATAAATTGACAGGTGGAGTGTATTCCCGCCTGCGTTCTCTGTTATCAAAAAGAAAAGGCCGTTCGACCAACTACAGAGGCTGACCAGTTCATAAACCCCTTAACCCAAACCCCCAAACAAGTACGCCGGCTAGGTTTCCACTTCCGCATGCCGTCAGTGATAATAACTTCCTCTCCCTGCGTTCACGAGGCGTGTTTCCTCCCTGCACTACACCCGTTAAAAACTTGTGGTTTAGGCCACAGCCAGCAGCGCAATCTGCTCGCGCCCATTAATGGAGACCGTTCGCCGCGCGGCTCCTCATATTAACAGCGTCGAAAGCGTTAATAATAATAATATTGATAATAAGAAACCATCTATCTTTAAATACTATGATTTTTGTAGACATTTGATTTTCAAGATATTGGCGTGTATGGTATTAGGTAAACAATTATTAAAAAGAAATAATTAAAAATATAAAGTCTATATATACAATGTTAAATGCTAAAAATAATCAGTCCCTGGCGAACCTGATGCAAAGGTACCCATAACGCTCGCGGCATTACCGTGCTGGATCGCTATGGCGAGCCTCTGCATCAGAAACGACCCCGACCGAGGGTCACACCCCCTCTCCTTAAGTCGGCGACCGATGCTCTTAATTAAATTTCTGGCCTCGAGTCTCCAACAGCCCGTGGTCACCACAGCAAAAGGAACAAAGAAACTATAATATTAATAATAAGAATAATAATAGTACATTATGATGCAAGTATGGTAAGCTGGATATTATAGTCGAGGTGTTTATAGACACGAGGCGAAGCCGAGCGCTTATAATAAACCGAGACTAAAATAGTCAGCTTACTGAGTACCGGCATCATACGACGTTTTTCAATTCATTTACGATTAAAATTAGGTAGGAAGGTACTTCAAACGTAATAATGGCGGGAGCTAAGGGCGGGAGCGTACTGCTTTTCGCGGTTTACGCATGCGTCACAAACTGAATGCTCGTTTGTGATTGGTGTAAAGTAAAAAGCCCTAGTACTGTAAAATACAACATCATGGTACAAGTTTCGATGTCATAAAGACCATATTAATAACAAATATATTGAAAGAATAATTTATACATCGGAGCCGATCTACTGACTAGTGACTATCATGTCGGTCCATAGAGTAGTGAAACCAAAGCCGCCGCGTTCGCCGTCGATCTTCGAAAACAGCGTGTTGGCACAGAACGCCTGCTCGTTCTCTGCCACTATCAGCCGCAAATAAATTAGACATAGTTTAAATGTCGGACGCGTCAGCACGCGCCTACTCAAAAATAGCGTGAAGGGCCCCGTGGTCCCACTAATTTGACCTACTGGTAGGACCATGGTTACCCGTGGTCATACTGGTCTAGGGGCGATTAATAGAGTCGATATTTATCTGTATTTTTATTAAGTAAATAATTAAAATTAACATTTTTTTCTCCATTTAAAATAAAATTCACTTTGAAGCCGAACACGTTCAAAACCATTATATGCTCAGGTTTAGGTCCAGTAGGACCACGGGTACATAGTGGTATACCGTGGTCCTACCAGTAGGTCGAATCGTGGTCGAATCGGTGGACCACGGGCCCTTCACCAAAAATAGGTTCATTAGTTTAAGAGGAACATGTTGTGGCATTTCTATACAAACGACGTTAACGCTTGTATCTCATTAAACCTCAACCGATTACAGTAATATGTATTCAGATCGTAAAATCTAAGTTCAAACGTTTATAATTTTTTAACTATTTGATAAATTTTCAAAATTATAATTTTTACAACATTCTCAACATGAAACGAATTCCATTTTTATAACAACTCATCGAAATTCAGCATTTTTCAAAAAAAAAATAATTTCCGACAGCATGTGAAAATGCATTACTTTCATGTTGAACATTTTGTGAAAAATTAAACAATTTTGAAAAAAAAACACGAGCATTTAATTTTTTTTTTCTTACGTTGTTATATCAAAATATTAAAAAAAATAAAAATGTACCTAGTTTTTCTTGATCTTAAAACCATATAATTTTTTGGGCCAATCGGTTAAGGTTTAATGGGGTGCAACCGTTAACGCCATTTGTATGCAAATTTGTCACTACACACTCCTCTTAAGAGCTTAATTATTGTCACTAAAAAGGTTTATTTTTCCCTTTCACTATTTTTCATCGGCTTTGATTTTCATGAAAAAAGATTATTAAAAATCTTAATCTTAAAACGAGATAGATTTATTAAAGGTTAACTATCCGTGTAACATTGTAAAGATCTATAGATCATTAATTCGCATCCTTAAGTTATAACTTGATGATACGGCATTTAACAATCGCTCCGTTACGCTCTAAATATCTTGGAGGCTAAGTAATAACCTTCAATGATTAACTTGATAACTCATCAACTATAAAATTTACTACATTGCACTGTTGTCTGTCTGTTTTTCTCAATGAATTCTAATTAATATAGTTAATGTTATAGTACGAACGGGGACTGCTTCAAACACGTTGGGTTGAGCAACCCTGCTGAAGATGTCGGTTAGAATCCACATGGAAGCTAAGGGTCAACGAACAAAGAGGGATAAAGGGCATCGTTAAGGCGTCTAACGGCTTGGTGATCTAGGAACGCTCAGGAGAGGAATGTCACCTTAGATGTGGTAGCGGAGGAATCTTATTTCTTATATTAAAAGGTTGAAAAAGGCTGAGGAAGAAGAACATCTATTTGGAATGTGCTATTTATTAGCTTTCGTTTGATACCTATATTGTTGTAATAACAAAAATCAATTTTAATTCCCCTTTCTTTTTTGATTCGCAGACGCCATATTGAAATATGATATACCCTATGTATAAAAGTATTATCCTTATATTATGGGGTGCTAGACAACTGATATACATACTTTTATTTTTTTTTAATAATATATTCGTACCTATAGTATTACACCCAGACATGGAAAAAAATAGACATGTTCACGCACACAAATATTTGGAATCGAACCCGCGGCCCTTGGTTCCGCAGTTAGGGTCTCTAACATCTCGGCCAATCGCATCGCCGCATTTGTACAAAAGAGTTATCTTTTCTACGGTTATTAGAAATGACTAGAAAGATAATTTAAAATAGCAACGTAATTTTTTGTCATATTTTTATCTGAAGAATATTTTTTCTTAGTAAAATAGTACTTTTAACAACCTATATGTCACCGTGAATATCCGAAATGCTGTGTATCTTAAAATAAACTGGTGCATACATAAACAGACGTAATAAAAACTCTAGATTATTACTAAACAACTAGCCTAAGATACGAATTAACAACGACCTTCACCCATCTGTTTCAACATTTTTTTTTGTTATCAAAAGACAATGGGCGGTACCCAGTGGTGTATCAAGTTGTGACATATGTCTTCCCAAAGGTCTTAATAATAGCTTTATTTTATTGTAAGACACCAACAACGAGAAACATGCAGGAAAATAACTATGAATTATTTAATTTTTATTTAAAATACATCGCGAATGGTTTGACTAAAAAATCCTTGGCAAGGCTATGATTAATTAAATAATAATAATTAAATACGACGACATATACTTATCTTGAAATTTTTGGAAAGTCTTTCAGGAAAGTAAATAAAAATAAACATAAAAATGAACAGTTAAAAATTAATATTAACAAATAACAAAAAAAAATACTCCAAGGATGAATGTACCTATTTATACCTGCCAACCCAGTAGTTATGCCAGGTAAAAAATGAACAACCCAACGTTTGCATATTCTGTAGGCATCATACTTTAGATTGGTATTAAATTTATTTACTAAACACACGACTGTATGCAATGTTACATAAAAAGACATTTTTTAATTTTTTATTAATAGCCTTGCCAAGAATTTTTTAGCCAACCCTTTCGCGATGTATTTTCTGCGTACTAAAGATAACAAAAAAATTTCTTCTTTGAAGCAGATAGGTAAAGGTCGTTGTCAATTCGGATACTCTACTAAACCAATAAATTACTAAAATAGTGGCCGATCTGTGTGGCCGCGTAAGTATGTGTGGAACTTCACACCGTATATTAGCGATCGGTGGACTTACTAAGGTATGAGTGTGTCCAAGTTGACACGTGTATATACAGTCAACTGACTTACTAGGAGTGCATCGTTAGATTTCGCGATACTACGTCCGAGTATTTTTAGATTCATGAGTGCATGTTGACATCCTCACTAGTCTTGCTGTTGAAAGTCCGTTTCTTTTCCTGGTTATGGCCATTTCGGTTACACCAAGGCACCAAGGATACATTTTTAAATGGATTGGTTGTTTGTGTCAATGCGAGGAACGAAGCGATGCGGAGTTGCGAACCATCCAGAAAGTTTGATCAATTTTAAATTTAGGAAGATAGGTTGGTGGTTAAGCATTTGTAATCATAATCCTTTGTTGCTTCACGTTATACAATGCGTAATGTAATACATAATTCTCACACAGTGCACACATGACCCTGTAAGGGCACTGAAAATTTATACAATTTAAAATGTAAATATAAAAAAAATTTAACGTTATGTTTGTTTATGTCAATATGAGGAGTGAATCAGAGCGGAAACACAAGCCGAATGGCTTATTAAAAACCTTATCATTAATAAACAACTTTTGTGTCGTGATAGCCCGAGTGCAGCGAACCCGTTTCAAATCTATAAGGCCATGTGGCCATGCTTTGAATCCCAGCGTGTACCAATGAGTGTTTTCTGACTTAAGTACATTAACTATCACTGACTCCGTGCCTCGGAGAGCACGTTAAGCAATCGGTCCAGGTTGCTGTCAATAGTTGGCGGTCGTTACAGTTCGCCAACCCGCATTGGAGCAGCCTGGTGGATTTAAGCTCCAAGCCCCCTCATCTTGAGTGGAGGCCTAAGCCCCTGCAATGGGGTACAAAAAGGGCTGATGGAATGGAATGAAAAAAAAAACAATTACTTAAATAATAGATATTCTTCCTAAATATTACTAACGCTCTAAGAGTTTTATTATTTTTATGAATTATGCTACGGCTACGTAAACACCGATTTTAACAAAAAAAAAATCAAATTAGTTTCTTAAAATTGCCTATTCTTTCGAAAAAAAAATAACCGACTTTAGTCAAAAAATTTCGGAATGGTATTCAAAATGGCATTAAACCAATTTCTGAACTAAATGTTCGTTCGACTTTCCATCACGATCCAAATACTGAATTACCATATTAGCTCATTTTGGGATGAGGGCGTGAGGAGCTTAATCCAACACACAGCTCCAATGTGGGTTGGTTGGTTGGCTGGTGGAATTTTAACCAGGACCGACGGCTTAACCTGCTCTCCTAGGCACGGAGTCAGTGATATCGTAGTTATGTACTTAAGTCAGAAAAACTCATTGCGGTACGCGCCAATTTTCTTGGATTTGAACCACGATCTTGTAAACAAGAAACGGGCTCGTCACCACTAGGCTATCACGACACTCATCTGCATTATCACAATATCTGCATTAGGCGCGTTGTTTGTTTCATTTCATTCAACTTACAAGCAACTACTTCAACGTGGTCGTACTATCATTGAATCTAACACATAAAAATAAAATTTGCATGCTAATAATCTCTTAATATCCAATTGGTTTTCAACAGAGTAATTAAATACAAAATGTTAAAATGTGTTTAATACGCTCTTGTTATCGAATTAACGTCTAAGTACAGCTATGCATTTATCCTTTGAGATATTATTTACAGCATCCTTGTCCCATAAATAATTATTTTCACCTCACTAGCTCGAAAAGTGGGTTTCTTAAAACCCATAGAGTAAATTAATTTTACAGTAGCGTGGGGTTGAAAACTGGCGCGCGGGGATTTCACGGAGTGCAGACTGGCGCACGGGTGGGGGGGGGACTTTGCGCACTGAAACTCGGACTAAAACTTGTAATCTTGCACCAGCTAGCTAGAGTATGAGTAGTTAGACGGTAAACGCAGAAGAGGGCTTCTAGGCAATTTTATGTTAAAACCAGAGAAAAAGTATATTTTGTTCACTCAGTGAAGAAAAATGTTTTAAATAATGGAACGCTACGACTTGGGATTTCTAAATTCGTTAGTTCACGAAACAAACATTAAAGTAAAATTTTTAGACTGACCAATTGGCCGAGTGGTTAGAGAGCCAAAAGTTGTGGGTTCGATTTCCTCCCGGCACAAATATTTGTGCGCATGATCATTTTTGTTCCGTGTCTGGGTGTAAAAGTATATCTGTATGTGTATATTATAATGAACATTTAAGTATGTATATCGGTTGTCTAGTAGAAATAAAATATTTTTCATTTTAATCTTTTACTCCTAATCGTTACTTTAAACCATTTTGTGATACAGCTGCTTCGTCGTTTCTCTTTTGGTTTTTTTTTTGATGACAGAAAATAATCAACAATTTAAAAAAAATTAAACACTCACCATATTCACTCTTCTTGCCTTTTTTCGATACTAGCGTTCCGTTTTTATTTTTATCTTGACTCTGCATCGACACCGGATTGATTTCCTTCATCTTTCGAATAGGAACAGAGCGGAAATTAAAAATTTGAACGTCACTTTGACGGCTACCACTTATAATTCGATCTGATGGCAATGAAAATGAATATAATGACTCGCGGTCGACCTCTTTTCGCGATCAAGGTTAAAAAAATCACAATAGATCAGCGCTAATTTAATAAAAAAAAAAATGTTTCACGCGTCGTTTTCAGCGGACCGCCGCCGAACAAGTAAAGCAGAAAGTGTCTGACTTTGTATAAATACGAGTGAGTTTGTGTTAATTAGATCTTATTGTTGTCTTTGAATCAGGCGGTTTTTTTTTCGTTTTCGAGTGTATTCGTGCATTTTACAGCAGTTTCATATAGTTTCTCTTGTAATTTCCCATTTTTGCGTTTTGGGTTGTTTTAGAAATAAAAGGATTAAGAAGACGTCTCTCCAAAATGCAGTGTAACCAGTTTTTATTCAGCAATTGTATTAATTACAATGATAAGGATTTTTTTTCATTTCGGTCATTTAAATTGGTTTAATGAACTTAGCGTCGTGATAGCCCAGAGCGCAACGAACTTGTCTCAAATTTATAAGGCCATAGGGCCAGGGCTCGAATCCGGGCGTGTACCAATGAGTTTTTCTGACTTAAGTACATTAACTATCACTGACTCCGTGCCTCGTTACGTTAAGCAGTCGGTCCCGGACGCTGTCAATAGATAGCTTTCGTTACAATCCCCAATCCGCAGTGGAGTAGCGTGGTGGATTTAAGCTCCGAACCCCCTCCACACCCTGGGGGAGGCCTAAGCCCCTGCAGTTTGGTAAAACGGGCTGATGATGATGAATGAATCTAGAAATACCTGGACGTAGCATCGCGAGCTAACTACTGATGCTTCCTAGTAAGTCGCATAGTAAGTCTGGCGACCGCCAGTACGCTATCAGTGTCGCTGTCCATAGTGTGCTTCATTGGTTGTCAAATGCCAGGGAGTCCAGAGTTTTTATTATGTATGTGCTTGATTTTCTTATTAGTCACAATGTGTTGTTCTTCATGTCTAATTAATGATTATATGTCAGTTTTATATCAACAGCAATATTGTTTCATGTATAGGTAACTAAAAATGTACCTCTGAATGGGTCATTTAACAGCAAAATGATCGGCTCTTATTTTGAACCAAAACTGAATAAATATTTCATTATAAAAATTTATAAGCAAATTAAAAAAACTAAAAACACACGCTTTAATAGCAAATCGAACTGGTTAGCCGAGTGGTCAGATACCCTATGCGGAGCCGAGGGTCGCGGGTTCGATCCCCGCCCGGGACAAATATTTGTGTGCATGAACATGTCTACTTGTTCCGAGTCGGGGTGTAAAAGTATCTATATATATATTATATAAAAAAGTCTTTAAGTCTATATATCAGTTGTCTAGTAACCCATAATACAAGTATAGAACTTGCTTACTTTAAGACTAGATGGCGCTGTATGGGTTGTCCCAGATATTATTATTATTAATGTTTGGAACGTATTGTCTATTTCATTTAAACATTTCTCATGAAAAAAAATTCGTTTTATACATAACGCTGCTGTCAAATTTATTTACTTTATGGTTTTATATGAACTGAAATAAAAACAGGACTAATGAAAAGGATAAAACCTAGGCATATTGATAATTTGTAATTTTATTTCGAACCACGGTCGCGCTTTATTATATATTCCAAGTCCATAACAATTATTGCTATAAATAGACCGTAAGTTTTTTTTTGTTGATTGTTTTTGTCCCAATACAATACCTATGATTTTTCAATGTCAAACGTCAGATAACTATTGAGTTATTCGAGCGATCAGAAGTTTTTGTTATTTGTAACAAAAGGGATTCTCCTAACTTGCTGTTTGTCAGAAAATATTAATTTATTTTTATATACAGTGAAATTCTATAATAATAATAATCCCACACAGCGTCCTCTAGTCCCAAAGTAAGCAAGTATTATGCTTGTATTGTGGGGCACTAGACAACTGGTATACATACTGTTACTAACAAACAGAGTAACGACCGCCATCTAGCGTCAACCAGTAAAACCACTTTGTAGAAGGGTTTTACAACAAACAAACACGAAACCCCTACTCAATACTAGATAGCGTTAGAGGAAAGAATGTTCTAGAATTATCCAATCTGTTCGATTACGTTCGTGCTAGTGGAGTGATTTCTAGAATGCTCTCGAGGCTTGTTACGACCTATATAAATAGCCGCAGGAACACGAGCGAGTTCCAGTTCAGTTTTTGGGCTACTTTCGAGGCGACTTCGAAGTGAAAACTAGTGATCAAGAGTGATACCAGTGAAAGCTACGACTTGGCTACGAGCTAGGAACATCGTTAGTGCTTAGTGTTTGGACTTAGTGCTTTGTGTTGGACCTAGTGTTAGTGAATAAAGTCTTCAAAAGAGTCAGCAGGGCTTTCTCTCCAAATTCTTCGAACCCTAACACGTAACAATATTATTATTATTATAACATACATAATAAACGTTATGACTTCTAACAAATAATATTTGTATACACAATAGTTTAGGGAAGTTGACGTCAAAGCAAGTAGCGTCTCACATTAGGACAAATGGGTTTTTTTAATCGAATAAATAAATCGTTGAAAAATCGCAATTTTTCTGACCGCTATGACGTTGGAACCCCATGATGTTAAGTCGATAATCGACGTGACCAAAACTAGGTTTATTTTAGAAAAATTTGTCGGAATCGTCAGTGTCAGGGGAACGTATAGATTTTATCAGGGTGCACGCTGATAATCTGTTAAATATTATCGTGGTCGTTGTTGTTTCCTAATTAGTTTTGCTTCACTTGATTCAGAGGTTATTCTGCAATTTTATGTCTTATAGGCGTACTCTGTTTAAGTATTATAAAAAAGACGTTTCTTGTATGGGGACCCCCTTTAATTTTTCACTTTATTTTATTTTTATTGTTATAGTAATACCTGTATACTTCGTGAAAACATTATCGTTTCTTTCTTCACACAAACTAAAAATTGTATACACAAATAGAAAGTTTCATTGTAGACTCTGGATGACGACCGCTTAGCCTAGTGGGCAGCGACCCTGTCTACGAAGCTGGAGGTCCCGGGTTCGAATCCCAGGTCGGGACAGTATTTATATGATGAATATTAATACTGGCAACGGGTCTTGGTTGTTATATGTATGTGTTGTCTTCGCTTGGTACCCAAAATACAAGCTAATGCTTAGTTTGGGGCCAAGACGTTGTTGTGATTGTGTGTGTTATTATTATTATTATTATTCATTTCTAATTATATGTTCTTGCTGTTCTCTTGACTGACGTGATACTGTTTTTTTTTTCGGTAAGTGGTTCATTGAATCTTACCAACCAGAACATCGTCAAGCGGATACTTAATTTTTGATTATGCGAATGTTTTAGTGCCCACTTTTGTTCGTTTGGTAAATTATTTTGGTAAAATGTAAATAAATATGTTGTGGATAGCTCTAGTGTTGACGTATTTGTGTAAGAGTTTCGTGATTGTTTAGTTGTGTGCATAAAGTCTAGTGTGGAAGGCAGAATGTAAAAACTAAAAATTGTAAATTTTGAGGTAAATAAACGATTTATTATTATTTATTATTATTATATTATCTCAAATGGTCAACACAGATAATAATACATACTCAGAAAATTTCAAGTGTCTAACTATTACGGTTAAGATTTTAATGCTCTGTGACAGATAGACGGACAGAACAGTGGAACCTTAGTAATAGGGTGCCGGTACCCTTTGGATAAAAGATCACAAAATTCTTGTGAGCAGCGACTAATTCTCGTGTGTAGAAGATACCTTTATCGTAACTAAATTTAAAAACAATTTGAAATGTATAAAGCACTCGACGCACACAACGATCTATTCAAACACTGAACTCACAGAATGCCTTCTCGAATGGAGGCCACGTACCGGAAAGCGAAGCGTTGGACGCCCCCCGGCCAGATGGACAGATGACCTGAAGCACCATACCGGGGGTAGTTGGATGCGAAAGACGGAGGACCGTGTGTGGTGGCGAGCCTTGGGAGAGGCCTATATCCTGCAGTGGAGAGACACGGGCTGATGATGATGATGACAGAATGCCTTGGCGTCATTTCTTTGAGACCCAGTTTTCGAAAGGAATTTCATCGTTCCCAATATTTATTTTCTACGATTACATAAAACGCTTGCGGTGATTTTTATCAACTGTTATGAAACAAGCAATAACTTTTATTTGTAGAGCATGGAATATTCCTATTTCTATAGTTGATAAACTTGTGACACCCCCGTCTCAATTGTATGTAGAACGAAAAACAAACCGTGCCCTATAATATCCGATATAAAACAACACATTTAAAATATAGCAAGGCACAGTGTAGTAATTCGAACAGTAAGTAGATCAACCTTGTATGGCGTACCGTTTTGTACCTCTACCATACCATAGCATAAATATAATAAAGTAGGTCGACGCCTTTGATGTTTCGGGAAACGCCGACACAGCGTCTGGACACGACAGTGTATCAGGGTTGTAACAAGAAGACAAAATTTTACTTTAATATTATTATTTATTTATTATTAAGTGTCGTGATAGCCCGAGAGCAGCGAACCTGTTTCAAATCTATAAGACCATGAAGCCGTGGTTCGAATCCGGGGGTGTACCAATGAGTTTTGCTGACTTAAGTACATTAACTATCATTGACTTCGTGCCTCGGAAAGCACGTTAGGTAGTCGGTCCCGGTTGCCGTTAATAGTGCCGGTTGTTACAATCCTCCAACCCGCATTGGAGCAGCGTGATGGAATTAAGCTCCAAGCCCTTTCATTTTGAGGGGAGGCCTAAGCCCCTGCAGTGGGATATGAAAAGGCTGATGGAATTATTATTTATTGACGTGTATAAAACATCTTAGCTTTCGGTACGCTGCATTTAATTGGACCAATTTCGAACATGCGATAGGAAGTAAAGGTCCGCCATTTTGAAAATCTGTACGATTTCATCTCAGAAACTTCAATCTGATATCAAATTTGAAATGGGCGCCGTTTTGAAAATATTCAATTGGCATTTGTTCTAGTAAAACTCAATGCACCGTTTCGTTCCTTTTCGGCCCAATTGGGTTATTTTTGATTTTTCGGTTCTTTTTGATCCATTCCGTTCTAAGGCGATCCTTATCTTGGGTCTTGGGTGGGTTAGGCGATTCAATTCGGCCAAATTAGTTTGACTCGAGTTAACTTTTCGGTCCTGTCCGGTCCTTTTCAGTCCACTTCGATCTTTTTCGGTCTTTTCGGTCCAACGCGGTCTTCTTCGGCCTTTTTTGGTGAAACTCATTTTTTTTTGTCCTTTTTGGTTCGTTTTTGATACTCTTTATTTCTTTACGGTCCAACTCGATACTTTTCGGTGCAAATAGGTCTAATAAAGTTCAATTCGGACCAGTTTAATCCGATTCGGGCTAACTCCATACTTTTTGGTCTTGTTAGGACCTTTTCGGTCCAACACGATCTTTTCCGATTTATTTAGTCCTGTTCGGTTTTTTTTTCAGTCTAACGCGATCTTTTGCGGCCTTTTTTAGTCTTTTTCGCGTTAACTCAATCTTGTTCTGTTTTTTTTGTTTGTTTCAGTCTGTTTTGTCACTACATCCTTTTTGGTTTTTTAGCTCCTGTTTGGTCTTTTTCGGTGGAACTCTGACTTTATCGGTACCTTCAGTCCTTTTCGACCCTTTTTGGTCTTTTTTTGTCCAACCCGATCTTATCCAATGGCATCGGTCCTGTCCGGTTCAATTCCGTCCTTTTTGGTCTTTTTTAGTATTTTTCGTCCGAATTTGTTTTTATTTTGTTCTTTTCGTTTTTTTCAGTTCCCCTTAACCCTTTTTGGTCCCACATGATCTTCTAACCAACACTGAACTGAACAAATTGGTTCCACATGAGCCAACTCAGTCATTTTCGGTCCAACTCTGTTCCTTGCAGTTTTATTGTCTTTTTCTGTCCTTTTTTGATCTAACTCGACCGTTTTTGGTTCAAGTCAATTTGACTCGGTTAACTTGATCCGACTCGAGGCAATTCTATTGTTTCCGGTTGTTTTTGGTCGTTTTTGACGTAATTCGACGTTTTTCGTATAAATTTTGTTCTTTCAAGGATTGTCCAGTCTTTTTAGGTTTTTCGTTTCATTCTCTCAACACAAAAGGACCAAAAAACCGAAAAGTACGGATTGTTCGATTTTTTATTAGATATCTTTATATAAATAATATATATTAGAAATATAAGTACCAAAAGATAAATATGCGATTAATAGTTTCAAAAAAAGCTTTGCTAAAAATTTGGTCACGTGGTCACGTAGATCTCGTCAAAACATCAAGTTTGATTACCAACACGATAGGTATGCGATTGAATGTTTCGAAAATTCAAGCTTTTAAAAAATTGGTCGCGTGGTCACGTTAATCTTGGATTATGGACAATATATTTCTGTGACTCGTAAATTCGGAGATAGGTATTAACTTACTGTGGTATTATATTCAAGTAAATAGGTACATTATTATTCGCGCAAATAAAGAAGAAATTTAGTAATAGCGCCACACGTTGTGTGTAATATAGTGACAAAACAACAATCAATAATTTTCGTAAGTAAATAAATTCACTCGAGTGCAACGTGTGTGCACCGCGACAGCCTTGTTTGGCAGGGACGTTTTAAACTATGGCTTAGCCCTTAATTGGGGCCGCCTAAAAAGCTACCTACATAAACGGTCGCATGGGGTGTGTCGCACCCTCAATATGGTATCTTGCCTTTCCGATCAATATTTTTAATGAAAAAGCCTTGGAAAGCCTTTAAAAACTTAATGTGATTTCGAATTTATCATCAAAAAGGAACTAGTACTCATAAAAACATGCTAAAATCGTATTTCCTGTAAAAAATTTACAAGTGGACGATTCACCTTTTGAAAGTCACTTCCGCTAACTTATCTTTAGTAGTAATCAACAATTTTTAAAATATGAAAATCCACTTAAAGAAATTTTAGTTTTCGTCGCTACAATTTAGGCAGACTACAATCATAATTGTCATTGCACACATATCTATGGCCACTGCCTTATGGCACTTAGGGCATCCAGTTTTTATTTGACACTTTTCAAACTTATTATTTGGATCAGAAATAATAAAATTAACAATTGTCCACTTACCCGGAATTTAAACTAAATACGTCACCTGTGGTGTCATGAACCCCCATCCGCTCTCCGCGCACAACCGTCCACAACCAAGCGCCGCTCGCAAGTGAATTGTCTACGTTATACGCGTTTACGAAACTACTTAGAAGACAAACGCGAAAAATACAATTTTTTAAAAGTTATGCTTTTGGAAATCTGCTCTGGGGTGTACGACACCCCACGCGACCAATTAAGGGTTAAAACGTACGCCTCCCCTCCCGCTCTTACCTCACAATTGCTCTGCCTAGAGGCCTTCTTTGAACCTCTGTACGTATTTCCGTGGTATTTTCTCTGTGACAGTACCTAAGTACAGTAATTCGAATAGCTAGTACATTAACCTTGTATGGCGTACCGTTTTGTACATACTTTAATAAACTATGGAAAATCAAATAACATATTTAAATATTAGTCATCCGAATTCTCCGAATCATTTTGTGTGTTTATTATTTATTATAAAACCGCGACTCACCAACATACATAGCGTGTGTACTTGTTTGTGTACAGTGTGGTCCGATTTTTTGAAGTCGCCGCGGCTGGCTTTCGGCGCGAGTCGCAAGTGGTTTATACATTTGAGTGAACGCACTGTATCATAGCAACATTTTTATAATACTTAATGTTTGTTAGCTGTAACCGTTTCCACAATGGATAGATAAGAAGATGCTCGTGTACACTCTAAAATGCATAGTAAATAAATTAAAAATGTCCACGAACACTTTTTAGGGATCAGAAGGCAATGACATAAATAAAACCTTTGTGATTTCCTCATGTCCGTCCATCCGTCTACTTTATATCTTAGCATTGATTCTGATGATATTACATAGAACGATGGCACATGTGAATCGACATTCAGTTATGTAGAGATAAAAAAAAATATCATAGGTGGCCTTCATATTGTGGGTATCGTTGAATAGATCTTTGAAAATTCAAATAAAATTGTAAATTCACTGTTAAGTTAGGCGAGTGTTTAGAGATATGAGCTTTCAGTTAGTAAAAATGTACCCCTCTTTCTTCTTAATTTTTAACCGAGTGATAATAAATTTTAAAAAAAATATCGGTTAAAAAAGATTGAAGACTTTACTATGTAGTCAAAAGTATGTGAGTATTCAAAAAATATATTCGACAAAAATCCTTTTGAACGGCACATGTTTGCAAGTTTTTTAGAAATCCGTAATTTTTAGTTACGAACTTTATGCGGTCAATTAAAATAAACTTTGATTTAAAGACAAGGTTGGTAGTTGAAAATGTTATGGAACCTTAGAGTTGATCTTAGCGTTTCTCATTGTAGGGGATAAATGAGAATCAGGCGTCACGCGTGATGGCCCCACAGGTCATCACGGACAGATAGTGAAAAGTTTTAAATGAATGAATAAAATTGAGAAGGGTTACAAAAGATTCAAACTAGATTTCAGTGCTGGATTTCAATAAATAAACACACTTTTGTGTGTAAAAAACAGAAGCAAATTGCTTACGACGATATAAACAATGCTATCTCCAAAACGTTAAACAAGTATAGTTCCAATCAACCTTTATGGCGGATGTGAACATAGGCACAAGTCGCGTCGCAGTAACCAGTTTTAGGTGTAGCGGGACGCAGTGGAGCGACGGGCATATGACTGAACCTGCGCAAGCATGCTTATAGCGTTGTATTCCGATCCGTCATAAAGTTTGATTGGAACTATACCTACAAATATTGCTATTAAAAGCGAGAAATTGGACCTTGTGAATTCTATTGTATTGTTAGGAATCACATTGGACGCAAAATTACAATGGGATCCTCATATCACTAAGTTACCATCGATGACCGCTTAGCCTAGCTGGTAGCGACCCTGCGTACAAAGCTGGGGGTTACGGGTTCGAATCACAGGTCGGATCAGTATTTATATGATGAATATTGATACTGCTGGTACCGGGTCTTGGTTGTAGTGTTGTTTTCGCTTGGTATCCAAAACACAAGCTGATGCTTAGTTTGGGGCCTCGACGTTGTTGTGATGTATACATTATTATTATATTATAATAATATTAGCAAGAAGGCTCGATTTTGCAACTTACGCTGTAAAAAGGATTAGTTTCCTTTCGGACATACGAGTAGAAACCGCGAGATTGGTGTATTTCAGTGGGTTCCATAGTTTAATGACTTACGGCAATCTGCTTTGGGGACACGCTGCCAATGTTAATACAATCTTCGTGTTGCGAGCTTGAAGCGAGCTGTTCGAGCAATTTATAAACCAAAACCTCTGTGTCACTTAAAATCATATTTAAGGAAATTGATATAATGACATTGCCTTCTCAGTATATATTTGAAAACATAATACAAGAATCAAAGATAAACGTGCTAACCATGTCAGCCGTCTCAATAAAAACACAAAATCTTTTAAATGTATACGCTTTCACAATAAGATCCTAGTTGACATTCAATATCTACCCCTTAACAAGTTTAAAACTACAATAAAACGAAAACTTTATACAAAAGCTTATTATAAAGTATCGGACTACTTAGATGATAAAAATCCATGGGTGTAGACCGCTCGCATATCAGTTTGTTTCAATAAAATTTATATTTAAGTGTTTTTTTTTTAAGTAGAGCGTCCCTTAGTTTCTTGCGCATTCTTCTGAGAGGAACCAGCATTTCCTTGAATGCACCTTTGCGGTGACGCTTTTTCTACAAAGTAATAAATTAACTTTTATGACGTATTTCGAGATTATGTTACTTAACTAAGAAATTAAGATATTTGATTTAATTGGTTTTCTGTTATATGGCTGTTACTTTACGAGGTTATTTACATTTGTGGAACCACAGTCTCAAAACTTGAGCACCTTCCAATCACAGTGACTGCTGGCTGCGCCAAACGTTTACGAAAATGTCTTTTACACGCAAACCTTATAAACCAGAAAATCTGCAGAAGAACTAGTCACCACCGACTTAGCGACAAGCTGAAATGATACTTAGAGAGTTATGTAAGCCAACTTTGAAATGGCCCTCAGGGTAATAAAAACAAAAATTATAAATAAAACAAATAATTAAGTATTTACAAACATTAATATTTTTTATTACGACAAAAATATCACCCTTCTTTATGCGTTTATTACATTATGGTTTAGTCTAGCCTCAAATTCAGTTACATATATGAATAAATTAAAAAAAAAAACTAGTTGTGTTCATACAACGTTATGATATTAATATTTTGAATTGCGTTGTATTGTAATTAAAAAAAAATTATATATTTTAAACTTTAAAAAATTGTAATTAGCGACATCTGTTGAATAATATATTTATTAAAAAGTTGTACAGGCTTTCCTCAATACGACGCTAGACTAATACGAAAACGTAATAATTAAGTTTTTTTCTGTACTTAACAAATTTTGTAAACAGCATCCAAAATACGTACAGTTTTTGGAATACAATATTTTAAATTTTAAGCTATCGATTAATATTACAATATTGTGTACTTCATTCGAGAATTGTACTTAGCTAGCGGAGTGTGAAGTTGGATTTAAAAAAAAAATTAAATTAAAAATATACAGCGCTTATATTACACCCCTGATAGTGTATTTTAGAAATTCTTCTAGCGTTTGTTGAAATTAATCCTGATGAAATTGCAGTAGGTATATAGTGGGCTGGGTTCGAAAACATTTGACTACAAACTGTTTGGGTGTCAAACAAATATTACTCATGAGATAATTGATTACTTATGAAAACGGTACCTAAACGAATCCTTTCAAAGTTAGTAAATTTACTTATTTAAGATTATAAAAAATGTTTTTTCCCTTCGCATGAAATATGATTAATATAACAGAAATCCTATTTAAAAAAGACCAGGAAATAACAAGCTATTGGTTTGAAGTTATTATTGCATTGAAAAAGTTTTTTATGAATACCTGTACCTATGCATTAGGTACAGAAAAAAAAAAACATTTATAGGTTTCAGAATATGTTTTGGAATTGCAGATTAAAGTTTATTCTTATACAGCGTTTACAATGGGTTATATCAGGCAAAACTTTTGTAGATGGCGCTCTCGGCGAAAATATCTACCTTCTTTACATATAGTGACATTTATATTTTGTGAATATAATTATGTGTATATATGTTTATAAAAATTCTAATTTTTGTATGAATCTGACAGTCGATTGAGTACCGTCGCTCATGCGCCACCTGGCGAGAGAAAGGGCAGTAGTACACTTCATTGAAGACATGAGAACGCATTAGATTAATTCAATGATTTCATTTTCTTTCCCCTGAAGTCCACGGATAAACGGCAAAGTTATTAAAGATTTAAAACAACAAAATATACACCAAGCATCAAGGAGATTATACTTAGCATATTTAAGTTATTTTTTTATTGTAACGTAAGACAATAAAATCTCATTTATTTGTAAAAATAATTAGGTCTAAGAATTTATTTCGCAGATAAAATAGGTAGGTAACATTTAATTTAACAATAAAGGGGTGTAAAAATGGGCATTGTTCAAAAATTTGCGATAACTCCAAAAAAAAATTATATAATTAATTTTTTTGAAGGTTTAATAACACAGAAAAAAAACTAAAAAATAAAAGAGAAAAAGAAAACGTGAGACATTGATGTGACGTCACTACTACATGCAGCGAGATCATCAACTATAAATTTTCAACCATCAATTATTCATTGGAAACCTTTACATGAAATTTAAAAAATTTCTAAAATACTCCAGATTGTCTATATTTTCGTTAAAAAATATTCAAATGTAACGTGAAAATTTTTGGTCAATGTCCAGTAGCGTATTAAAGTTTCCTTTACAAATGAAATTGTTCACAATTACAAATGTTGTAATACTTATTATTAAAAAAAAAAAAAAACATATGTACGTTACACACACTCCGATAGATTGTTATATTAGACTAGTACAATTTAAGCTACAATCGCATAAATGGAAGTATTGTATATTCTTGTATATGAAGCACCTTTTTGGAACAGGTTTATTCTAGGCAGGCACAATATATTTATTTATAATGTATAATAATATGGTAAATATTGATGGCAGCGTAAAATGACTCTTCTATTATAAAAATTAAAATTACACTGTTATACTTATTGATATTAAACACGAATTTATGAGTAGTTATTTACACGTAGGCAATTAAAAAAAGTTGCAGAAATAACGTGAATATTTGACAGTAGTCGAAATTACTACTAAACACTGGGTATTAATGAAATTTACATAGAAATGAAATTTTTGTTAACTAAAAAAAAAAATAACTTATTAAAAGCAATACTAAATTAATAACTTAATTATAGCGGTGACAGCGGGTACATCAAACTATATAAAATTGATTAACGTAATAATCACTTAGAATATCCTATATATTTTTAAATATAAAAAACTAAATAAACCTAAAGTTCCTAATTAACTTTGGTAATAAATTACCTACTATTTTTTTTTACCTAAAAAGAAAAACTAATAATATTGAGAACGGCGGCTCCTACTTATTTTCCAAAATGTGAACTGAGAGTTTTTAAAGAAAAATATGGTTAAGTCATAGAAAAATATTAATAAGCAAACAAATTCTAATGCCAGTACTCGAAAATCGATTTTTAACATGCTTTTGATTTTAATGAAAGCCAATGAAAATTGAATGTAGATGGCGCCTAGCAGATTTTTTTGTAGACGTTTGAAATACATTTTGAAGATTACAAAAGTTTGTAGTTTTTGAATTACATTGACAAACTAAAGAAGCAACTTTTTCTAAATCTAAAATTGGGGCTATACTTAGATACAAGTAGATATCATTTTTTTTATAAAAAAAGATATTTTACTTCACACAAAAAAAAATATTGTGCTGTACCTTGTGCTTAACTCGTGCCTTTGTTGTCAAATGATAAAAATGTATATAATAAATACATTATAAAATATTTACATTTGATAAAAGTTAATTACTAATAAAGGAATATGGTTACAATTTATAAAATTCAAAAACGCCTCATTAATAAATTTTAAGTAACTTGGCTTTTTCCAAAAGTAAAGATTTGTGCTTATTTTATTTTAAGGAATAGAATAAAAATTAACATTTCAAACACACAAATTGTTTTTAACAATAGATTCATTATTTTTTTTTTATTTTATCGATAAAAATGCACATGGAAATTCAAGCTGTAACATGTAAGTTGAAGCATTTAAAGAAACAAAAATGCAATCTTTTACATGACGAAGTTTTTCCAAAAAAAATATTAAATGGACTCTTTTTCAGACACCTTTCCATTACTATATGGATTTGCAGTAGTACAGTAATAAATAATTACTTTTTATATATAATGTAAATTTTTTTAAAGAATTCGCATCACGAGAAACACGCAGAATGTTGTAAATATTGTAGACATTGGTCGGACAGCGCTGCCCGGGTACACTGAAAAAATAATTAATAATAATATAATTAAAAAACCGGCCAAGTGCGAGTCAGACACGCGCACCGAGGGTTCCGTACAAACATGTAGGTATATAATTAAAAGTAAGTTTGATTTTGTTACAGGTTAAAGGTGTTATAGAAGTGATTATTTGATAAGAATTTCAATTTAATACCTCTACGCGTTCATGAGGAAAGAGGTTGTTAGTTTAAAACTATTAAAAATATTTTTATTATGTGATGTGACTAAAAATTTATGCTTTTTGCAATTTTTCCTTTATCTGTGCTATAAGACGTTGCTTCGTACCAAATTTCAAGATTCTAAGTTTACGGGAAGTACCCTGTAGGTTTTGATTCCCTTGCGAGTATAGAAAATTTGCCCTGTATCCTTTGATTGCATTCGCTTGCGTTGAAGTTTGATTTTTCACAGCTCCAACGGACTAGACCTGAGTATTTTATATGAATTTCAGCTTGATACCTCTACGCGTTCCTGAGAAAAAGGGTCTTGACAGACAGACAGACAAACAACAAAGTGATCCTATAAGGGTTCCGTTTTTTCCTTTTGAGGTTCGGGACCCTAAAAATAAATTGTTTTTTAATACTCTTTTTTAGATTGTACTGGACAACTTTGAATAATCCAATATCGATACGCAATAACGAAAGCACATATTTAAACTAAAACAATGTAAAAAACATTAACTAATGCACTTTATGAAAAAGGATTGTTCTGTTTTTATAGAATAAAAATAGGAAAAAAACATTATTAAAATCCATTTACAATAAGCCAATAAAAAATTATGTATATAATTTTTTTTTATCTTGAATTAAAAAAAAGATTATACTATGACAATTAATACTAAATATATGATTAAATTATAAAATTTTAAATGAATAAAAATATAAAAACAAATAAAAAAGATAATTACCCGATGCGTGCTGAATGTACTGTTCTGCTGATACTAAAATAAAAATTAATGAAAGCATGCGTTAAAATGAAATATTAAACAGTAAAAACGATATATTAAATAAATGAAAATAAAAATAAGTCAATTTAAAAAAAATTGATGGCTGTAGGTCAGATGTAGATAGATTTCGCTTTTCATATTTTACGTATATAGTCACGTTAGGTGAGTTTTTGGGATATTTATGTAACTACTCTATAATACAACGTTAGTTTGGGTAGGGGTTAAACATCATCATCATCATTATCATCAGCCCATTTTTACCCCACTGCAGGGGCTTAGGCCTCCCCCAGGGTGAGGAGGGGGGCTTGGAGCTTATGTCCACCACGCTGCTCCACTGCGGGTTGGGAACTGTAACGACCGCCATCTATTGACAGCGTCCGGGACCGACTGCTTAACGTGCCCTCCGAAGCACGGTGTCAGTGATATTGTGTACTTAAGTCAGAAAAACTCATTGGTACTCGCCCGGATTCGAACCATGGCCCTATGGGGCCTTATAAATTTGAGACAGGTTCGTTGCGCTCTGGGCTAGCACGACACTAAACGTTAAACGGGTTAAACGTTACTGTCGATTTAAATACAAAATTATTTGACCAGAAGTAAAAAACTACTTTTTGTTCAGTTTTTTTTTTCACCATCTTAATAAGTTAACTGTATCACAAACTTGTCGAAAAATTTATAAAATATGTTCCTTCTAACTCCTAATAATTATAATTCTGATATTCGAAAAAAACTCGTTGCACATACGTACCTAACTGAATCGAAAATTATACATTTTAAAAATCAAATTCGTACCGTTCTCTGTTAGAAAGAACATGTTTTTATTAATTAAACGGCAATTTTAGGATGTAATTTACATATTAGGATGACAAAAATTAATATAAAAACGTTAAATTTATTTACTTTTGATCAAATAAATTTTGTATGGAAATCAGAAGCATCGTTTAACCTTAAACAATAATTTTCACTTCAATTATTAGTTTTAAGACTGAATAGTATGAAGTTAGACTAGGAAAAAATTGGGATTTTTAATCGTCATTATTTTGGAAGCGATAATTTGATTGACCAATTTTCTTCATTTCACTTCATCAGCCCATTTTTACCCCACTGCAGGGGCTTAAGCCTCCCCCAGGGTGAGGACGGGGGCTTGGAACTTAAATCCACCACGCTGCTCCACTGCGGGTTGGGGACTGTAACGACCGCCATCTATTGACAGCGTCCGGGACCGACTGCTTAACGTGCCCTCCGAAGTACGGAGTCACTGATATTGTGTACTTAAGTCAGAAAAACTCATTGGTACACGCCCGGATTCGAACCATGGCCCTATGGGGCCTCATAAATTTGAGACAGGTTCGTTGCGCTTTGGGCTAATGAGGCTTGGACTTATTTTATATAATTATAAATATTCACTTTAATTTTACGACAAATTTTGTTTTGCTTCATCACGAAACACGTCCTCCAGTCCTATGCGGCTATTTTCAAATATTTCAGCAAAATATATCTGACTGACGATGAGAATAAAAACTTTTTAAAATGTGAATATTTAATATGTCTGGTACGCATACTACAAGCTTTGCTTAGTTTGGGACTAGATAACGCTGTGTGGAATGTCCCATGTATTATTATTATTTTTAAAATAATATTTACATGGGTTTTGATTTGTGATATTGCGCAATAGCAAACTAATTAAACTGAATGTATGTTTGCTGAATGCAAAAATGCGTTTGCCGATTTAAAAAAAAACAACTGTCAAACCTAAATCTGTTATTGCTGCTTCACTGGGCTCGCTCCAATTCGCGGAATTCTTCGCTCTTACTTGAGCAGCATATCTACCTGGGGTCAGATCTTTTCCATTGAAATCGTAAGTAATTTCGTAAGTATGACGATTTTTCTTTGCGGGAATTTCTATTGGTAATTTCATCCAATTCGTCTGAAATATAAACAAAAAATATGTTAATTAGCTACTTAATTAAAATACAAATCAGCATTCTTTTTAATCATTACAGTATATAAATTTTTTTAATTTATCAAAGATGTATTTGATTAAAAACCGGAAAATAAACAGATTATGTTTTTGAGTTTATCTGTATTTATTGTAAATAAGTATTTATTAATTTTTATTTATTGTGTGTGTTCGGGCATGACTTTTTACAGTGTAGTCCGTTTTGATTAACTCTTTATTTTTTTATTTAAAAAAAAAAAAACGTCTCCCCACTAAGGATAGAAAAAATAAAGGGGAATTTTACAGAGTAGAACGATTTGGATGGTTCTTTTTTTATTGCATAGAGTTAGATAGAGAATACCGCGAAGTCAATCTAATTTAAATTTAGGAAAACCACCCCTGAGGGTAGGAAAATAGGGGATGATTGATTTTCACCTTCTGAAACGATTTCATTGTAATTTGGCACACATATGTAGTTCTGATTACACTACAGCATAATGTAGACTTGGAATTTAAATGATGATAAGCAACTACCTCGTGTTTAGGCTTATTTCGTTCATGTTGGTGAAAATTTTAGATCTAGCTAGGTTAAGACTGTCATCGAAGGTCTGATGATGGAGACGGAAGGCTATAAACTGAAAAACCAAAAAAAGACGTCTATTTGTTTTTCCTTGGTTTAATTTATTCGTCAAAAAGTTTTAAGGGTGGTGACTTTGTATTTTTTATCATATAGGAAAACTTCGTAAAACATGTTTTGGAATCGGCTAGGTTTTAAAAAATACAACCCATGATAGCATCCGCAATAATAGAATTGTAATTTTTTACCTCTGTAATTTACATGGATTTTGTGATTTTATTAAAAAGCTCAATTTGCTGTTGTCGGCGTCTTAAGTAGGCTTTTTGTAACTCGCTGTTGTCATTACATACAGAGATAGTGTTACAACAGAAATACTTGCCTCATTTTCTTTTTTATATTGTAATTCAATCATTTCCAAATCAAGATGTGAATGTACGTCCCAAGTCAATTTAGTGCCTTCGCTCTTCAAATTGTCTATCACTGGGTACTGCACCAATCTTATTGATTTCCTGTGTTTTCCGAACTTGTTTTCGGCCTGAAAAATATAATTTTATCTTTTTAATTTCAGGGTCATATTTTGTCAGTTAAGTCATGCCAATTTGTTTATAACGCCACCTATTAAATGGACTTAATAAAGTTAACAATAATAATAATAATACTTAGGACATCCCACACAGCGCCATCTACTTCCAAATTAAACAAAGCTTGTATTATGGGTACCAGACAACTGGTATACTTCGAATATTCTTTATAATATATACATATATAGATATTTCAAACTCAGACACAGAACAAATAGACATGTTCACGCACACAAATATTTGTCCCGGGCGGGAATCGAACCCGCGACCCTTTACTACGCAGTTAGGGTCTCTAACCACTCAGTCAACCGAGTAATTAACCTGGTTACATCAGTTGTTTAAATATATTCTTGGTAATTTGTATACGATATAGAAACGATAAAAACTTTAACGGTGCAGCACAAGTCAATCAATTTTGACAAGAACAATAAAGGTGGCTAACGTCGTCGATGCGAGTCCGCGTCAAAAAACGTAAATAAAAATATCACCTAACAGTTGGGTTATAATTCACCCACATAGACACGGTATGTAACCGTATGTACATGGGTAGTATGACGTAGCTAGAGTGGTCTATTGAGTCACATACACACAAGTATACAAAAATTGGCTAGTCATTTTTGTTGGCTTTGTATTGCGAGTATTCAGACATTGTAACACACGTGATTATTAATTTCCCGACCGATTGGCGTGTGGTTAGAAACCCTAACTGCGGAACCAAGAATCGCGGGTTGCATTCCCGCCTGTAACAAATATTTATGTGCATGAACTATTTATTCCGTGTCTGGGTGTAATAGTATCTATAAATGTATATTTCTTTTTATTATATATATATAATAAAAAAAAATTTAAGTATTTATATTTTACATCTAGTAACCCATAATGCAAGCAAAATACTTGCTTACGTTGGGTGCTGTGTAGGATGTCCATGTTTAAAAAAAATTATAACTCAATGATTGTAAAAAATAAATAGAAAGGATATAACTATCTACCAACCGACTTATCAAAGGCCCATATGAGGCCCAAACTAAGCCAATCAACAAACTGTTGGAGACTTTAAGCACTCAATGTCAATTTTACACTTTATATTATAATTATTCTAAGTTTTACTCACTTCACATGTGAAACTTCCGAATTCCGAATCGGATTTAGGCTTAACTTTCAAATTAGAGTTTTGGCCATCCGTCTCTATCTGGTATTTTTCATCACCTTCGATTAAGTCACCGTCTTTGTACCAGCGAATCAGAGATCTGGAAACATGAAGCATGGCGTTCAAAAGGGTAGATGACTATTTTTTTTAAATTATTTTATATGAAAGAGTTTTCTAAATACATCATAATAGTGAAATAATTAAAAAATAATAATAATAACAAAGTTATAAATGTTTGAAATGTCCTGTTAGACGGAGAGGGCAATACCGCACGGCGTATAAATCCAATCAAACTTTATGGCGGATGTGAACATAGGCACAAGTCGCGTCGCAGTAATCAGTTTTAGGTGTAGCGGGACGCAGTGGAGCGAGGGGTATATGACTGTGCCTGCGCAAGCACGCTTATAGTATTGTATTCCGAACCGCCATAAAGTTTGAAGCGAACTATACTAAGCTGTGAAGGCAAGCCATTTAAAATTATATTAAATTTCGTATTGCAAGATACACATATTGCAAGTTACATATTGTTCAACCGAATATAACTTTGTTTATGAATTTCGTTATCACATAAAATCTGTTTAAATAGTTTCTTGATAAATATAATACGTATTTTCAATTTTAGTCACAACCGCCATTGGTACTGGGTGGATTCGTTTTTAAAAATGAACCCCTTAGCAAAAATGGTCTAAAACTTACAAATTTGACAAATATTTTTATGTGATATTATTACCGATTAATAGTTTTTTTTCCTTTACCTCGCTTCTTAATGAATTTCATGATTCTAGGTCTACGGGAAATAAGTTTATTTGATATATCTAGGTTTACGGAAAACACCGACGGGAAGTGATTATTATGCGACATGATATACTAGAGAAAAGTTTTTTAATTTTCTAATTTGTCCCAGAAACGAGAGTTCCTTTTACACTATTACATTTCCGTAATAAATTTGGACCAAAATTTTAAGTTGCGCCTAAAATATCTTTATTTTTAATGAAATTAACAGATATTTAGAAAAAATCACCTAACGTTGAAATCGTCCCTGTAACGTCATCTGGACAGTTGAGCTTATTCCGCAGCTTTGTAGAGTAAAAAACAATAAACAAAAAATAAGTATAAAATATTTAGGTTAAGGACTATATCAAATGAAACTGTAATCATCTTGAATCAATCAAAATATAATGATAACAATATACATCTGTCCAGATGACGTCACAAGAGCATTTTATTAATAAATTTAAAAAAAAAAATCTAAAAAAAATAAGGTAAAATTGCTCTACATTTTCGAAAAAAAAAAAAAATTTTAAAATATGTTACAAATTTTGATTAAAGCCCATTGGGTCATTCTCAATGAAGTTGATATCTTTGATTTATTTGGATCTGAAAGGTTGTCTAGCGAAATGAAGCGTAAAAGACCTTGCAGTGAGCACTTTAACAATACTTACGCAGGCTCGTCGTGTACAAAGCATTCCAAAATGGCTGTTATGTTCGGCGCCGAGTTAACTACATTCTTGTTCACATGGACTCTTGGTTCACCTGAAAATATTAAAAAGGTAAAAATCGGATCTAGAATAAACAGACGCGCCTTATAATGGGCGCAAGTTAACCAGCTATAGCTGAATATTAACGCTTCGATGTCAATTTTGGGCGCAGCGAACCTGTTTCAAATTTATAAGGCCGTGCGGCCGTTTCGAATCCGGGCGTGTACCCAATGAGTTTTTATGACTTACGTACGTAACTATCGCTGACTCCATGCGTCGGAGAGCACGGTCGATCCCGGTTGCTGTCAATAGATGGCGGTCGTCAGAATCCACCAACTCGCTCTGGAGCAGCGTGGTTGATTAAGCTCCAAGTTCCATTACCCTGTGGGGCCTAAGCCTTTGCAGTAGGGTATAATTGGCTGATAGAATGGATGTCAATTTTAATAATATTATTTCGTTGTGTTCAAGTCTCGAGTATTTCGATTACAGATAACAAGACTAGAAGACGCACGCTTGCTAAACTCAACTATTTCATTCACTTTAATTATTATTTTTTTGACTGCCCTTCATTCAATAGTAGATATGTGACTACCCAACTAGCACAATAGTCATGGAAATCGGATCTCGAAATGCTCTAAATCTTGTACAAATGACATAAGCGCTTTATTTATGTTAGAATATTTATAGACGCACTGTAATATGTAAGAAAGCATGTTACAAAGTTGTTACAAGACACATTCAGGATTAAAGATCTTGAATTGTGCCCAAGTCGGGACTTGTTAGACACTACAAAACCAATGCAAGACTAAATAAATGCGCATCGGTGACTTTTATATCACTTTTTGCTAGTTGGGTAGTGACGGGTAACAAACAAAGACCTAGATATAACATCTAGGTAACCAATCGCGTGGTCCATACACGAGTCACGCCCGTCTGTCCTCATCCCATGGCTCAAATGTAATAACTTTGGTTCTCGAACGGCCAGCATTACTTCTCTATTGGACTACTTTAAAGCACGTTGTTACCTATGTATCATCGAATTCGAATTTAATACCTAAAAACCTGCGACTACACTTTTTATAAATTTTCGTTGGACTTATTTAAACCAATCCTAAATTTTAAAATTTGTTTCTAATAACTCAAAAACATAAAATTGTTAGAACAAATTACAGATACCACAGCGTGGTTACTAATTCAGACTTAAATACTATGCATTAGAAAGGTACGACCGTGGCGAGTGAAGTGAGGAGGAGTATCCCGCCGATGGTCGCTGACCGACGCAATTGTTAGTTGCCAACGCATTGCCTCAGTAATTCAATAACTTTATGGTGCCATACTTTGGTATATGAAATATGTACTTTTCTTTTAGTGAGGTTTTTTTTTATAATAATACCGTATACTTACATGATAATAACGTCTAGGCCCCAAACTAAGCATTAGCTTGTGTTTTGGGTGCCGAGCGAAGACATCACATACATATAACAACCAAGACCCGGTATCAGTATCAATATTCATCATATAAATACTGACCCGACCTGGGAGCGGTCGTCAAACCAAACATCACATTAAAATTTGACTAGTAACAAAAAAAATCACCTGATAGAATAGAAGTGACAGAGAGCCAAGTGCAAAGAAAATAAACAAATTATTTGGGAGTGTAAAAGTGACGTGTATGTATTTCACGCTGATACCAGAGAATTCTGCAATGAACGTAATAGGTACTTACTCAAAACTTTTATCGCGATATGCCGAGCGGTAGGTTTCCCAATTTCGTTGGAGGCGTAACATATATATGTACCAGTATGTGATCTATTTACTTTCCTTATTAGCAAACTGTTCGGAGGGAATTCGGCCTCTTTGTTGGTCAGGCGGACGTTCTGTGGAGCAAACGGTAAATGGATTAATCGAAATATAGAGATAGTACGTAGACAAAATGGGTTTCAGAGTCCACCGCTGATGCGCAAAACGTACCCGCGTTTACAGAACGAGGTGAAGTTTGGCGCGAGCTGTAACAGACACCACGATTACAGTCTCTGTACCCAGACCCTCACTTCAAGTTTCTCCCGCCAAAAAACGGTGACGTATTCGGATTATGTTGATCGCTTGTGTGTTTGCATTTTTAATCGAACGGTTCTGGAACCACTGAACTGATTTTTATTTAACCTTCACGTTTAAGTAGACAATATAGGTTGGAGGCACAAAAAAAATGTATTAACTTTTTTCTACAACTTGTATGTACCAAGTAAAATGTCGTAAGTCGTATAATTTGAGCCTCATATTGTTATTAACCCTTTTTATAACTTGTTTGGTATAGGGCGTAGGTACTATGGTATAGGACGTACTATCGCTTTCCTATTTTAGTGTAATTTTGTGTATCTTTTTCGACCCCCCTTCCTCCTTCTAGATGACGTCAGAGTACAATAGCGTAAGCGCACCAACAGATATAGTATATTATCTATTTTCAAAATATGTACATCACTTCGTACATTATGTCGTGATTGCCTTGCCTGCCTGTCTCAATTTATAAGGCCCCATAGGGCCATGGTTCGAATCCGGGCGTGTACCAATGAGTTTTTCTGACTTAAGTACACAACTATCACTGACTCCGTGCTTCGGAGGGCACGTTAAGCAGTCGGTCCCGGGCGCTGTCAATAGATGGTGGTCGTTACAGTCCCCAACCCGCAGTGGAGCAGCGTGGTGGATTTAAGCTCCAAGCCCCCCTCCTCACTCTGGGGAAGGCCTAAGCCCCTGCAGAGGGGTAAAAATGGGCTGATTGCGAAGAGACCGATTCGCGAGATACATCAACGTTTATAGCCAAAACAAAAGCGTTTCATCGCTAATTCTGGCAGGACTTTAATATGGATGCCCACATAAAAATTTTCACTTTGTTAAAAGTTTAGTGTATTCATATCATTGAGTAAATAAATTTGACAGCAGCGTTTGGTTTTAATAGTCAGAAATGTCCCTTTACGGTATCTAAACTGTCAAACGCTATCTCGCGGGGGCGAACGTCGGCGCGCGGAGACCTAGCGCACTAAACTCGGACTGAAACTCGCCATCTCGCCAAACGGGTACACCAGCTAGCTAGAGTATTAGTTGTTAGACGGTAAACGCAGAAGAAAGCTTCTAGTCAATGCGTGCTTTTATGATTCATATGAATGCTAAAATATTGTACATTTTGTAAACGAAGCGGACGATGTCTCAGAAAAAATTAAAAAAAAAAACAAACTAAAATTAAGTCTAAACACATAACCGTTCACATTTGGTAATCGGATAAAAAATGGTATTCGCAGTATCAAGTGGTACCTATAGGTTATCTTATGTTATCCATATGTAACAATAATGAATGTACTTTTATCATAATTTTATTGACCTGACGCTCGATCTATTTTTTCTATATGTATTTTGTTATACCGAGAAATTTTGATAACAAAGTACTTTCAGGAAATGCGTGGTGAAAAAAAAACACCGTATGAGTAAAAATTGGTTAAGTGTGATATCTAATATTTATTTGACTGACCGGTGGGCCGAGCGGTTAGGGACCCTAACTGGGGAGTCGAGGGTCGCGGGTACGATTCCCGCCCGGAACAAATATTTTTGTGCATGAACATGTCTACATGTTCGGTGTCTGGATGTAAAAGTATCTATATTTAAAAAAAAGAATATTTAAGAATGTATATCAATTGTCTAGTACCCCATAATACAAGCATAATACTTGCTTACTTTGGGACTAGATGGCGCTGTGTGGAATGTTTCAAATATGAAAAAGAAATAGGGTCGTATTTACGACATTAATATTAGAGGTAAGCATATAAGGTTCGAAATTTTTAGATTCTGACTTTCAGAAGGAGACAATGAGCGCGTCCTTTTCAACAAAATTATGTATCATACGCAATTTAGCATAATTTGGCGTTTTCTTTAAATGCCCATTAACACGTATCTAAATCAAAATACGTGTTAATGGGCATTTGCTGACTAACAACCGGTGGTGGAATACACTACTAGCTCGGTGTATAAGCGGTCGCCTTGTCGATAGCGTGCTGTCCGTGCTGTCGTTCTAGTGGGGAGCGGGGCGAATTATATATCGAATTATATATCAGAAATATTTCAAAAATAACGTAGAGATACGTAATAATAATAATAACAATAATAACACACACAATCACAACAACATCTAGGCCCCAAACTAAGCATTAGCTTGTATTTTGGGTACCAAGCGAAGACACCACATACATGTAACAACCAACGCCCCGTACCAGTATCGATATTCATCATATAAATACTGACCCGACCTGGGATTCGAACCCGGGACCTCTAGCTTCGTAGGCAGGGTCGCTACCCACTAGGCTAAACAGTCGTAATTTCATTTTATTTTTATAAATTTTACCTTACATAAAATACTAATATCTCTTGTAAATAAAACGACGGTCTTTAGATAGCTTAACTTTTTTTTAAATCAACGTGTAGATTTGGATATCAATGACTTAATTGTACTGTGAAATGCGTGTAGCGAAATCGACGCGTAAGGAATTTGCCATGCGTTTTGGCGGGCACACACAAAACCTGAGCTCGTAAAAATATCATTAAGATGATTCGACTAAAACAAACGTCTGAAATCAACTTTTTCAGGCTGATTTTATGTTTTCTTACCTCTTTATCATTAGAAGATGCCTTCGACCAAATCAAACTCGGTGCTGGTACACCGGTCGTGTTGCAAGTTATAAGCAAATCCGATCCTGCTTCAATCAAACCCCTGTTAGTTGCAGAAATAGCTGGAAAAGTAAATTTAATAAATTATATCCTTAATTAATAATGATAATAATACCTTATAATATTAATTACAATAAATTAGTCAATTTTATATCTTTGATTAATAATAATACCTTGTAATATTAATTACAATACATCAGTCAAATACGACCGTGTACCAATGAGTTTTTCTGACTTAAGTACATAACTATCACTGACTCCGTGCCTCGGAGAGCACGTTAAGCAGCCGGTCCCGGACGCTGTCAATAGATAGCGGTCGTTACAATCCTCAAACCGCAGTGGAGCAGCGTAGTGAGTTTAAGCTCCAAGCCCCTCTCACCCTGGGGGAGGCCTAAGCCTCTGCAGTGGGTTAAAAATGGGCTGATGAAGTGAAGGGAAGAACTCAAATACGATATGCAATAGCATACGATATGCTCGAAAAACCCAATGGGTACATCTTTGGTTAAACTTTGTTCAATAAAAATAAATCTCTACGTTCCAAAAAAATAATTTTTTTTTTTTTTTTTTAGATTTTAATATTTAATTTTTCAATATATATACAATAATATAAGCTAAAAATAACCCGTGCCTGGCGAACCTGATGCAAAGGTACCCATAACGCTCGCGGCATTACCGCGCTGGATCGCTATAGCGAGCCTCTGCATCAGAAACGACCCCGAGCGAGGGTCACACCCCCTCTCCTTAAGTCAGCGACCGATGCTCTTAACTAAATTTCTCGCCTCGAGGCTCCAACAGCCCGTGCTCTCCACAGCAAAAGGAACAAAGATATAGGATATTTCTAAGTTTGAGTATTTATGGTGTTTCAGACGGGCCGCGGACTCAGCGGCCGCCCCTGCCACACGCATTGTTGAGTTGAGGTGGGAGAGAGCGAAAGTACTGACGCAAGTTGCGTCCCATAATAAGCACCTCCCTTTTTCCCAAGGCACCAGGGTCAAACCATCAGGCCTCTTTCCGTCCGTGCGACTAAGACCCCGTGGTTCGGTAACACAGGGCACATTGGCCGAAATGAGGGCGCGACGAATGATATCATTAAGTGTGTGGTGACGTGGAAACCTGCCCGAGCATCTATTACAGCTCAGGGCGTGGTGACCGTTGCCTTCCACCATGACACCACACGAGCACATTTATTTTAATTTGTATTTTTGTGATAAATGTTTGGAAAATACTCATGAATATAATTTTCTTCTATTTTCCGGAAGTTAAAAAAGTGATAAATAAATATTTCCAGTATTACCAGCCTCATTTGACGTTTATTACCTAAAACAACTTTCTGTTCGCACCAATTTTTCAAAATGATGATTGATAAGAACGGAAATGATGATACAAAACTTGCTCTAGACCTTAACTAATTAATAAAGCATCACATAAATTTATTATACACACGGCTCTAATTACAGATACTATAGCTCGGAATAGACGGACACTGTTAAGCTCTTGCTGGGTTTTGTAGGAGTCGAGCTGTCAAGCCGAGGTCTAGTAGTTCGAGCCAAGGGTTACTTCACTGTCAGGCAAAACTTTTGTAGATGGCGCTCTCGGCGAAGGTACCTTTTACATATTGTGATATTTATATTTTATGAATACATTTATATGTACATATGTATATGTTTATGAAAATTCCGAGTTTTGTATGAAACTGACAGACGATTGAGTATTGTCGCTCATGCGCCACCTGGCGAGAGAAAATGGCAGTGATACACCACAACGGAGCCAAGTGTTCTAATTATTCAAAAAGTAAAGTCATATCAATTCCAGAGTACCCGAGGCAAGCTGTGCACTCTTGAATCCAATATTCAGAGTTTTTTTCAAAATGGCGCACGTGGAACGTCGTGGTTTCTGGCAATATTTTGAAAAAGCTCCATAATAATCGTACTACGCTGCCTACTCTTGTTATTTTTTATTAAAAATACGAACAGAATACTCGACTCTGGCGAAATTGCTTTAAATGCAGAGAACGCCATAACTAAGAAGAAGAAGAAGAATCCAATATTCCTCAATGCATAAAGATCAAACTCTTAGAACCTCGTGAACAAGTACTGAATCACTAAACGTGTTGTGAAAGGACTACCTATATATGCTCAAGGAAGACTATGGTCTTCCCTGCTGTATGATGTATGCATCATATTCTAGCTGATTTCGTGAAATACGATGAAAAGATTTTTCACATCTTTATAGATAGATCTTTGTTGTAGGAAAAACAACAATCTTTGTGTGATCTATTCAATTTCTTGACAATCAGTTGTTGCGTTCGATCAAAGAGATCTCTGTCCTAATTTGTTTTTTTTTTTTGGAAATTTCCGCATTTCCTTTGAGATGGCGAATGGTGCGGTCGCACCGAAATAAAATTCGTAGGAATGAAATTTGCAGATATACTGGAGTGACCGACGGAGTTTACAGAATAAGCAAGTACGAATGGCGATGGACAGACCAGACCTCAGAATCTTTAACCACCTGTGAAGAAAGGTTATCGAGTGGCGACCACGAACCGGACGTTGTAGCGTAGGACGGTTCCTCATCAGGTGGATTGAAGAATTGACAAAGGACCGCTCACCGCTATTAGTCACAGATGGTCGGGAACCGTTCGTTGCAGAAAAGGAGACCTATGTCCAGTAGTGGACGCCTAGTGACTGAGACGGTCGTAGAGAAACTCAAAACTACTACCAATTTTCGTTAAAAGTGTTTTTGTAGTTAAAGGGGGCACGGTTTTGAGAAGTTTGGCAGTGTATAGTCAACAATTACTGACTTAATTAAAAAGTCATTTTGAAACCTATAGGTATATAAATTTTAAAGACCTATTTATAGATAGACCAAATTTTTTGACATGATTTCGTTACAACGCAACGTTGTTTAGCGGTACATAAATTATACCTACATTCCAAATCCCATCTGTATAGTGCCAAATAGTTTCTGAGGGAAATAGCTGTGACAGACAGACAAACAGACAGACAAACAGATAGACGGGACCAAATTTTAAGGTTTCCGTACGCTATTTATCTACGGTTAAAGTTAAATTTTTAAAGCTAAAGTTTTATTACTAAAGAACTGACGCTATTAATTATTATGAAGTTGTTTTTAATACTTACACACTATTTTCGGTGGCTCCTTCAGTCTCAAAGTATGCGTTATTTCGATACTTTTGCCAGGCGTTGAGATTTTGCAGAAGTATTTTCCAACATCCGATTTAGATACGTTTTTGATTATGAGGTTGCTGCCGTCGCTGAAAAAAAGTGAAAAAACATAAAATTAGTTTTTTGATTGCGTTGGATTCGGTGAATTGTGGTTAGAGACCCTAACTGCGGAGCTGAAGGTCGCGGGATCGATTCCCGCCAGGGACAAATATTTGTGTGCGCGAAAATCTTTATTTAGTTCCGTGTCTGGGTGTACAATATTTATATATGTATATATTATAAAGAATGTTTAAGTATGTATATCAGTTGTCTAGTAACCCATAACACAAGCATAATACTTGTTTACTTTGGGACTAGATAGCGCTGTGTATTATTTATTACGTGTTGCTTAGCGGAAGTACAGAGTGTCGCATCATTTCTAATGGGCTTGTACCAATTAGTTTTACTTATTATATTTACATTTTTCCAAACTTATAGATCTATATCTTTTTCTATCGTTCTCTACAAAAAAAAATTAAGTCTTGTCTCAGTTATTTTTTATTTTATTGATAATATAGTCCTGTTACGTCAACTGAACATATTTTTATTTGCTTTTTCTTTGACTAAATTTTGTTTCATTTTCGCTTTTTGCGGATTGGGTGGAATAAGCTCAAACGTCCAGATGACGACACAAAGACAACTTCAAGGTCGGATGAATTTTATTTTCGTAAATATTTAGTAAATAAGTGAATAAACGGTCATATAAGGCCGCGCCTCGAATCCGGGCGTGTGTACCAATGACTTTGTTCTGACTTAAGTACATTAACTATCACTGACTCCGTGCCTCGGAGAGCACGTTAAGCAGTCGGTCCCCGTCGCTATACGCTGTAACGTTACAATCCGCCAAGTCGCATTGGAGCAGCTTGGTGGATTTAAGCTCCAATCTTGAGGAGATGCCTAAGCCGCTGCAGTGGGGTTTAAAAAAGGGCTAATGGAATGGAATGGAAAAATGAATAAAAAATAGATATGTGGAGAGGTTGTTCTGAAACCTTATTCTTTTCAATTTTAATTACCATCAGTGTTACTTCATAATATTGATGGTCCAAGCCCTTTATGAAAAAAGATCAATTATAGGGATTCTAGCAATAGGTAAAGAATTTTTAATTTTTCTTCTTACGCAATTCTGAAATATTAAGTAAGAAGTAAAAAAGGTCAGATTTTGTTCGGCCACATTTTGCATATTTTTCGAATTTTCGAAAAACCTATAGGTCTGATTTCAACAAAATGTTATATCATACGATAGCCTTCGTACTTACGCGCCTTTTGACACCAAATACGTTACACCCTAGCGCCTAACCAACTTTCGTTGATTTCGAAATATTTTCTTATTTAGTGAAATGGGGCCTATATTTCACCGAGCGAAAAAACATTTTCAATTTAAAAAAATTAAAAAGAAATTTAAAATTTTTAGTTTTAGAGTTTTGGGCTCTGCGTTGATAATTAACGTACGTCAGTCAGTTGTTATATATTTAAACACACAACAATATTGCAAATCGCAAAACGCCGCATCCAATTTAAATAATATACCATGCAGCGTTTTAGCATAACAAAATACGTAGCGAAATATTCCGTCGTTCATGAGAGCGTTGCTACACAAGATAAGTAAATATATAATTTAATGTAGTAAAAAAAACTAAATTATTTAAAAGAAAACCCGACTGCAGAACCACATAATTGAAAAGAAAAAAATAACGGAAAAGACAAGACAAGCTATATTCTATAGAATTTGGTTCGGTTTAATGGGGTGTAACCGTTAACGCCATTTAAATCGGAAGCCACTACACATTCCTCTGGTTTCGCAGTCGGGTATTTCGTTTCTATTAAATAAAAATTAGTTTATTTCGATCTTTTTAGGTTTCTTAATTGGCAAGCCTTTATTTTAGTTTTGGTTACATCCCAACAAAGATATAACGTACTGAATATTCGCACTAAACACACTGTTTTTAGTTTACATCAAAATGGCAGCATAAAAGCTCTATAAAAAGCGAGGGAAAATCTCCCTGTACTTTATGTCAATGGGCAACATATAGAATGTATTATTTATATTGCATTTGATACTTACAGAGAAACGGTAGGAAGAGGTACTGTTATGACGTCAGCTAAACTGTAACTGACGTTGCCTTTGAACCACTGAATGACAGCGCTTGCTGAAAAATTGAAAAAGAAACTCATTAATAATAGCAATATTTATTTATTTATTGTTACAAAGTAAACTTACAGCTATAAAAGAACTTAAAATTTAACAAAATTACATTCTGCAAAGCCAATAGACAAGTTTACCTAAATTAAATTTTCTATGACATGAATATAGATACACTTGCAGCAACGAGACGCGAGTTTGTTTGTGTGAGTGTGCACCAACAATGTAGAAAACCAAACCGGCCTGTGCCGCGGTCAAATATTTTTCAAATTTATGAGGAATGTGTAGAAACCAATTTCCATACAAACAGCGTCAACGGTTGCACCCCGTTAAACCTTAACCGCCTGGCTCACTTAAAATGTATGGTATTCAGATCAACGTGAAAGTGCAATTAATTTCATGTCAAACATGTTGTGAAAAATGAAACAATTTTAAAAAAATCCTTCGCATTTAAGTTTTTTTTTAATGTATCAAAATATTTTAAAAATTAAAAACGTTTAAACGTAGTTTTTATTGATCTGAATACCATAATTTTTTTTTTCGCTAATCGGTTAAGGTTTGATTGGGTGCAACCGTTAACACCAGCCGTTGTCCGTCTCCGCACTTCACAGCATCTCGTCATCGCTACCATAGAACTATCGCTGACGACCGCTTAGCCTAGTGGGCAGCGACCCTGTCTGCGAAGCTGGAGGTCCCGGGTTCGAATCGCAGGTCGGGTCAGTATTTATATGATGAATATTAATACTGACACCGGGTCTTGGTTGTTATATGTATGTGGTGTCTTCGCTCGGCACCCAAAATACAAGCTAATGCTTAGTTTGGGACCTAGACGTTGTTGTGATTGTATGTGTTATTGTTATTATTATTATCGCTACTTTCATCGCCGACTCACACAACCGCAAAGCTCAAGTCTCACTGCTCCAGCTATACTATATAACTGAAAATCAGTTTGAAATGGGATTTAATGATTGTTGTCGAATTTGTGTATTTTATATCTAAACTGAACATAAAGGTAGGTCGGCGCAGATTTTCCATGCCCTCACCTTCGAAAAACTGACATTTCGGTTTGAAGCTTTAGGAGTTATAAGAGCTGTATATCTGCGTTTAGAACCACTCTACAGTTTTTTATACATTATAATATAGTCAAATAGTAGACTGTTATCAGTCGCAACTTTATATAGTATTGAACGCTATTTATGGTGATTTTTTGCATCATATTCCAAATTGTAATATTATGATATTTTAGTGAAAAGATATTTATTTGCACTCTTTTTTCAAAAGATAAAATACGTATTTCTTTGTTTTAGTGTCACTCAGTACAAAATATTGAGATATGGCACTACAAAGTTATTGCACTATCGTGGGGATACGCGGGCGACAAACAATTGTGTCAGTTGGCAGCCGTCGGCGGGATACCCTTATCCGTGACACCGACAGTAGCCCATTTCTATTGTATTTATGTATAACTCAGTAACCACGCTGTATCGATAATTCTTTCTGTATATATGTTTGAAAAACATAATAAATAATCCACAAGTTAAAACGCTGGCGTATGCAGGCGTGAGACCCGTGCTGTCAAAAATGCGATATTGTGTAACATTAGTTTCCATGCTCCTGTCACGTTAGAGTGCCTTAAATTGGTTATTATAGACTAATTAGGTCTATGATAACCAATTTAAGGTACTCTAACGTGACACTCCATGCTTCCAAAGTATTTTAAAATTCATCGAAAGAATCGATCTCCATATTTCGATAGCGCTACATTCATAGTAGTCACACTGTCTGTCTTTGTGTATATTAGTAATTCTCGGCACGGATTCTAACCGGAAAGTATTTTAGTGTCCGGCGCCGGACGTTATATGAATTTATCTTTCGATAAAACTTATTAACTGTTATGCACTGGCTACTATGTTGAAATAGTATTGTTTGGATCGTTATAAAAAACAAACGGTAAATGTAGAGAAAACTGAATTTCAGAAAACTTCTTTTCAATGGTAAAAAATAGCAAATATGGCGAACGGACATTTCGTAGGGTTAAGAGATTGGAAAAAAGTTATATGAAGAACATGCATTTATATTTTTGTCGTAATAGAAAAACTCAAAGTTTATGGCATACTAAAAATCATACTATTGAAAATCTGTCATTGGCACGCACGGATGCCATTTATCCTACCAGGTGGCGTTAATGTTACTGGAGGTCACCAGTTGACGTTTGCCATACTGTTTTCGAAAGTTTAATTTCTTATTTTATGAAGTTTTACATATATTTAGCTGAAAACCGTTAAAAATGACTGAAAAACATGGATCGTTCACAGTACAAAAGTTACGTGAGGAATTGAAAAAAAGAAAGGCTATAGTTTATCCATTATATTAACCCACAACCTTTCACTCGTGGACACCGCATACGGACAAAAGTTCACAAAGAAAGACGCCGGCACTTGGCTGCCGCCTCAAAGGATACCGACGCCGGAGTCTGAGGTCTAATAGAACGGATAGACATTAAAACTACTGGAAAAAAAGATTTGATTCTAAGGTTAGTTTAGTAATCCAGTGTTTTTCCGCTTTTCTTTTCGATTATTTTGGTCATTTAAAATAACATTTATGCCCACGGTTTTACTTTAGATGACAGTTTATACAGGAGCGACATCTACCATAGCTTTTCAGAGGTGCCATTTGGATGTGTCAATGAACCTAGGAATACACGGACATAGCATTGCGAACTAATTACTGATGCACTTCAAGTAAGTCAGCTTGCTATGTACGCACGAGTCAACTTGTACACACTTACATAAGTAAGTCTACCGACCGCCAGTACGCTGCGGAATTCCACTCACATATACACGACCGCCATTGAAGGGCTTCATTGGTTGTTCAGTGACAGATAGTCTAGAGTTTTTAGTGAGTAATTTTGGAAAATAATGTATTTACGTAATTCGACTCTCGGCGACTTAGGAACCAGTATAATGACAATTTTATCGTTTTAATTGTTTCCACTGTGATACCATTTGATTTTATACTGGTGGCAGCTTTACATGGTTAACTTCCGGTGTTCATAATACGTCTAAGGTTGTCTAGAACGTAACCTCTTTGGTTTGCCACTAATATAAATATGCAAAGACAAAACAGTTTAGTGCTCGGAATTCAGTGCCTTTTCTCCTCTGTTCGTTCAATCGATTTTTTATTTTATTTTTTTGTTAAGTAGCCATCGTTAGCGTTATCAAACAAGGGCCACTTGTTCCGTCGCTAATGAACAAAAAAAAAACAATTTTAAATACATTTATTGATTCGCGTGTTTTGGAAAAATCGTCTGATTCTTGTCAAATTATAAGTTCTTTATAGCCTTGTTTAAAAACGGCCAGCAAGTCTATGGGCAATCTTTCGACAGTCGAAATTTTCCTACCTTCGATGTAGAGTTGAAGCTTTTATTTAGAAATCTCTATTCGTCATATTTTCAAACGACATTAAAAAAAATAGGGACATGCAATGACAAAAGAATCTCAATAATAATCAAACTTAAAAAAAAAAAAAACTAATTACGGTTGAATTTCGAACGCTTGTCGATCATTAGGTCCAAATAAAACATATTAGGCCTAAAGAGGGAACCTATTCATATCTACCGAGTTTTCGGAAAAAGGGCCAAGAAACTAAACAGTTATTACCTTTAAAAATTGTAATAATACCTGGGACATCCTACACGGCGCCATCTAATTCCAAACTATGCAAAGATTGTATTATGGGTACCAGAAAACTGATATATACACTTAAATAGTCTTTATAATTTATATGGACTTATATAGGTATTTTATACCCAGACACGGAACAAATAGTCTTGTACATGTACGCAAATATTTATCCCGGGCGGGAATCGAACTTGCGACCCTTGGCTCCGCAATTAGTCTCTAACCACTCGGCCAATCGGTCAGTATACCAAAAGTCAAAAAGCCAATTAGATATAATTTTATACATAAGCATTTACGGACGCCTAATACGTTTTCTGAAATGAAAACCTATTCAAAATTGAAATTGTGAACGAAAGTGCTACTAAGATACTTACAGGAAGAAACTTCGCAGGGCAGCCGAACTGTCTGTTCTTGCAACACCGTGAAGTCCTCAGAAGTACTGATCACTTTGATTTCTTCTTCGTTTTCTTCTTCCTCTGAAATTAGTAATATTTCTAATTAGTATACGACGTAAAATATTCTTTATTGCACGATATTGCGAGTTTAGCAGACTTTATTAAACGAAATATTGGTACATAAAGTTTATGAAACTGTACCCACTTAAAAAGGTTAGATAACATACTCTAAATTAGAAAGTAATCAAAAAAACATGTGTCGTGATAGCCCAGAGCGCAACGAACCTGTCTCAAATTTATAAGGCCATAGGGCCGTGGTTCGAATCCGGGCGTGTACCAATGAGTTTTTCTGACTTAAGTACATTAACTATCACTGACTCCGCGCCTCGGAGAACACGTTAAGCAGTCGGTCCCGGACGCTGTCAATATATGGCGGTCGTTACAATCCCCAACCCGCAGTGGAGTAGCGTGGTGGATTTAAGCTCCAAACCTCCTCACCCCGAGGGAGGCCTAAGCCCTCCTAGTATTATTACTAGGCATTCCTGCGATTCCGCCAGCGTGGATTTAAGTATTAAACCTATACCTATAATTATGGTTTCCCATTTCTCACAGTTGACCACTTGAGAATTGGTTCAATGCTAACCTATTGTTAAACGCAAATAAAACAAAATGTTTAAAATTTACATTGCCCAATGTTCGACAAGTTGATGTCAATTTGAGACTAGGTGGAGATTCGTTTAGTTAATGAAACTGTGTTCTTTGGTATTACTACTATCGATGCAAATTTACAATGGGGTCCTCATGTTATGAGAGTGGCTGGTAAACTGAGCTCTGCTGTTTATGCAGTCAGGCAAATAAGAAGACTAACCGATGTGCCTAAAGCGAGGCTGGTTTATTTTAGCTACTTTCATAGTATAATGTCATATGGCATTCTGCTCTGAGGAAAGGCCGCTGACATTCAAACAATACTTTGTTCTGCAGAAAAGGCTATTCGAGCTATATAGAAATTAAAAGCTAGAGATAGTGTTAAGGCTTACTTTAGAGAAAAATCATTTCCACAGTCCCTTGTCAGTACATTTATGGAAATATAATTTATGTACATAAAAACGTAAATGCTTTCTCTAGGGTGAGTGATCGCTACAACTTAAATACAAGACATAAGCATATGTTAACAATTCCCAGGTTCAGACTTTCAAAGGTTAATACTTCTTTCAGGGGAAATTCTATCTGTTTTTGTAATAATATTCCAAAAGAAATGTTAGACTTGAATTCTAATCAATTTATAAAGCGAGTTAAAGTCCAACTCATGAAAAAAGCTTACTATTGTATTACTGAGTATTTAAATGATAAGTACGCATGGACATCATTGTAATAGTTGTGAGCATTTCAAATTTTAAAAAAGGATTAAGAAAAACATATATATGTAAATAAAATAAATAGGGAGGAGTTTCTTGCCGGTTCTTCTCCTTCTAGTTTTCGGAACCGGTACCTAATCAATTCATTTTGACTGTCAATAAGTGCATGTAAACATCTTATATTGAATTTTTTTAAAAATTGATTTGATCTACTCCGATTGCTGTTCTATATGTCATAAACCATCATTTAATACTGATTAGAATCTTGATAGCCCAAAGCGCAACGAACCTGTCTCAAATTTATAAGGGGCCTAGGGCCTAGGTTCGAATCCGGGCGTGTACCAATGAGTTTTTATGACTTAAGCACATAACTATCACAGACTCCGTGCATCGGAGAGCACGTTAAGCAGTCGGTCCTGGACGCTGTCAATAGATGGCGGTCGTTACAATCCCCAACCCGCAGTGGAGCAGCGTGGTGGATTTAAGCTTCAAGCCCCTCTCACCCCGGGGGGAACCTAAGCCCCTGCAGTGAGGTAAAAATGGGCTAATGAAGTGAAGTGAAGAATCTTGAATCGTTCTGGAAACCCGTGAACCTTCGACCAGGTTCTACAGTAGCCTCTTTAATCTAAATAAAAAATACGCTAACATGGACATCACGTACCGTTTTCTCCGTCGTTGAGCGCGTCATCAGCTGTAGCGTCAGCCAGTACATCGTATTCTGGTTCCGCGTCGGCTGCGCGACGCATTATATGACCCGCTTGGCATTCTGTAAAGAACAATTATCGCTGTTAACAATATATAAAATATAAAGCATACACATAAAGAATAAATCAGAAGATAATTAGCTACATTTTAGTCACTTCACACAGAAATAAGTATGTACCAACAATAAAAACTCGTATTCAATAAAACCATGAAGTATATAACTACCCATAAGTTATATCTCGTGAAGTGGTACCCAAACGGGAACCCTATACTAAGGTTCCGCTGTCCAGAACTCCTACTAAGTCCGTCCGTTTTTCACAGAGCTGTATAGCCTGAACCGTAATAGGTAAACACTTGAAATTTTCACAGAATGTGTATAACTATGGCCGATATCATCATCATCATCATCAGCCCATTTTTACCCCACTGCAGCGGCTTAGGCCTCCCCCAGGGTGAGAAGGGGGGCTTGGAGCTTAAGTCCACCACGCTGCTCCACTGCGGGTTAGGAACTGTAACGACCGCCATCTATTGACAGCGTCCGAAACCGACTGCTTAACGTGCCCTCCGAAGCACGGTGTCAATGATATTGTGTACTTAAGTCAGAAAAACTCATTGGTACACGCCCGGATTCGAACCATGGCCCTATGGGGTCTTATAAATTTGAGACAGGTTCGTTGCGCTCTGGGCTATCATGACACTATGGCCGATATAAGGACAAATAAAATAAAGTTAAAAACTAAACGGGATTCTCGTGCAAGAAACGTGTTTTTTTTTCGACGTTTTTGGTGATTTATAGTTGTAAGATCATTGCTTATTTTTAAAATGTTCACTATGGTACTTTCTTACTATGTATTATGTACTTGTTATGTACTTCTATCGTTTATTTTCGGAATGTAGTCTCTAATTAAAAATTATCAATGTTAAAAACTAAAGGATGCATTAATTTGTTCGCCATGTTCGACGAACTTACATACAGCACAGATATTCTTACGTTTCAAGAAAAGTATTTCTCATATCTTTCTTGATTATGTCATAAAAGAAAAAGTCTTGAGGATATCTTTAAACGTAGGCGCGTGTATATCTGTAATTCAAGTCGCGTCGCAAATGGCAGCGGGTCTATATAAACGTATGGAACTAAAAAACTGTAGAGAAGGTTCAATTATAAATATTTTTGTGTGTCAGTAACCGACAGATAACTTGAGGTATATTAAAACTATTATATTTAAAGTGCTAAAACAGAGAAATTTCATTTTTTATTGCAATATCGAAAGCAATTTCTCTTACTTACCTTGTTTTTAACCTTGTTGACATAGTTAGCTAAATAATAATAATTAAATATTTTTTAAGAAATAAAAAAAAATGTTTAAAAACAGATATTATATTAAAATGTTGTTTTCGGCACTTTGATAATGATTGTAATAATATTTTTAAAATTCTACCCGAGTACTTCAGATTTTTATATATCTTACTTTTTTGTTCCTTTATGTTTGTTACCTTTCGTATTTGTTGCATTGAATTGAATTGTTGCAAAAGAATGCATTGCACCCTGCTAGCACAACAAACTTTATAATTTACATGTTTGTTTTAAAATTAATTGTTGTTGACACGATATGTTTTGTATCTATAGCCTATAATTTTGTATCCTTCAGTACGCATCAACATATCAATATAATATTTGAAATAGACATACCACTATGCTCAATGATGCCCCTCACAAACTGTGAGGAATCCACACACTTGAGCATATTTGTTATATTGTTTCGGCCACTTTCAATTACAATGTATTTCGCGACTCTCTTTGTGTGCTTAAACAAACCATTTTGGTGAAGCAATCCATTCGTAATTATCATGTTTATCTCAAATATTAAATTAATATATCGATATTTGTCAACTATAAAACTGTCTAAATCCTCTCTATATGTTTCGCTGTTCTAAATTTTACGTTCAACTTAGAAACACTACTTGATACGTTCTTTGAATACCAATCGAATCGCAAGATTTATTTCATTTATTGCTTTCTTTACCATTAAAAACATAGAGTTTATTAAATAGGCGTATTCAGCATTCAACTCAGTTTCAGTTGGAATATATTTAAAATTAATACGAGTATAATGGGGTTAAAACGGAAAAAAAATATTTAAAATACTGGCCTTTGATTATTTTACTATTATAATAAATTAAGTGATTTAAAATTATTTAGAACATTATGCTGTACTAAGTATCTATTTCTTAATTTTTTTCAGTTTTTCTATAGTTATCAATAAGGCACTGTGGCTTAATTCATAAACCGGGTGTTCCAAATTATATATTCTTTAGTGAAAATAATAAATAAAACAGTTGTTTTTCTTATATAATGTAAAACTTTGGCCTATTTATTATTTTTTCAAAAATGGAGTCTGATCTACAGATAATATCAAAGCCTTTTATTTTCCTTAATAACATTTCACTTTTAGTTATCTATTTACATCATTCATACCTATATATTTCCTTTGATTTCAAAATATTATAGTAACAACTTTAAATAACTTCTTATATATCTACATTAAATTTACAAATATTTCAAATCATAAAACTTCAGATGAATGCTTTTCATAATTTAAATTACATTCTAATATTTATAAATTGATATATTTTTTAATATAATAAGATATATCAAATAATATTTAAAATAGTGTCAAATGCCTAGAAAAAAATTTAAAAGTCATGAAAAAATCTTTATTTATATGGTAACGTGAATTTAATTTAACATTCATTACATGACAATTCCCCCTAAAGGAAACCATTAGAAGCATGGGTCCATACTACGTTTTTAAGAAGGAAGATAAGATTAATTAAATATAATAAGGTAAGGAATGTTATTTTCTTGATAAAGTTACAACTTATAAAATATGTTTATTATTCTATAAATTATGTTTGATTAATACGAAACATAATACGCATAAAAATTAAGTAGTTAAAAAACAGTAGATCACATTTTATAATAGTTTAATTTGATTAATATATTTAAAGACAGATTTTGAGCATCTAACGAAATATTTTCATGGCGTGAAATATGCTTTTCAGAAGTTTGCTTTTTGGAAATTTCTGAAACTATTGTTTTTTAAATATTGAACGACGATGACTAAAATTATAATTGTGGCCTATGATGTCACGCTACAAGAATTTTCAAAAATATGTAGTTACGTAAATAGCGATCTACAAAATTTTTTTTATTAGTTTCTTAAATTTGTCTTTTCTTTCGGAAAAAAAAATCAAGTGACTTCAGTAAAAAATTTGACAATGGTAAATTCCATGTAAGGTAAGAACATCAATTCAGGAATCGGAAAGCGTAATAACATTGTAATGCAATAACTTTATTGGCACCAATCTCAATATTTTATAAATCATTTTTTTTTTCACCAAAGATCATAATATTATTTGGAAAGTGATGGATAAAATCACCCGGCCTTTAGCCCCCTCATAAGAATATCAACCATAATTATATTGATTTACGCAATAAACAAATAAAATATTCCCCACGATAGCGATCGAATGTTGCCATATGAATGCAAATTACGGACAATTGTGGTATACAGTCATACGGAAAACACATAGTATAGCAAGCTTACGATATGATCTGAATATTAACTATTATGTGAACTATAAAGTATGTGATTTTGTATTACGTGTCGATTCTTAGAAAACGTATTACACACGCAAAAAAATCCGCTAAAACAATCGTTATTTAAGATACACGTGCGGAAAGTAAGGCTTTATACGAATAAGTGCCGAATTAAAAACACGAGCGCAGCGATTGTTTTCATTGGCACGCATTCGGATAAAACGTTTTACGCTCAAGTATCTTACAACATTTTTCAATGCATTTTGCGAGGAAATACAACAAAAAAATAAGTATAATAAAGAAAATTTATTTCATTTCACCAAAGCCTATTTACAACGAAATAGCGCGCTTTCTTTGCAGAGCGCGCATTTCATACAGTTTTTTTTTCTTGAGGCAAAGGTACAGTATACGTACAGCCAATAATGTGAAAAATATTTTTGATTGCGGAAACAAAACACGTATTTTTAAATGAGATAATCAAGAATCTTATGTTATGGTGTTTATCATTATTTAATTATTGCTAGTGCGCGCATACTTATAAATAATTTTTTTTTTTCGAATATCAAAACCTCCTTGCAACTTTGTAATTTTTTAAATTTTATCACTTGCACCATGCATTATAGAGTCAAAAAATTCAAAAAAATACTTTATTTCACGCGTGAAATAAAGGATTTCAGTACTGTTTTATTTGAAATAAAGAGTCGGTTTCCGCATAATTTTGTTACACAAAAAAGAAAACTTTACGAGCAACTGCATTGAAAAATATATTATATAGAGTATAATCGGATATTGAGCATAAATTAGTAAATTATAAAATATACGTTGCGATTAAAATACATAAAAATAGATGATGCTCAAAAAATACGCATAAGTTTAAATTTACTTAAATAAATACAAAAATTTAATTTTATTTTAAACAAATACAAATTTCAATGCATTTTATACCACAAACACATTAAGTAAAAAATCGACTAAATGTGTGATGGTCCACGTATACAGTGAATGGTTCCATAGTTTGGATGAACGTGAATAATTAAAATTCAAATAACAAGCTTAAAAACCAACGAAAATTGTTTTGGCTAAGTTGTCCTATCTCAATCCTTTCAGAATTTTCCATTTAATACTCAGAAAATATAAGAAAGAAATGGTGGTTTGGTGGTGGAATGGGTTTAGGTGCCAAGCGAAGACACTACATACATATAACAACGAAGACCCGGTACCAGTATCAATATTCATCATATAAATACTGACCAGACCTGGGATTCGGGTCGGGTCTACGAAGCCGGGACCCCCAGCTTCGTAGGCAGGGTCCCTGCCTACTTACACTATCCTTTTAGGATTTTAGGAGCGCAACTATTGATTTCCTAAATAAAAAAGTCGCTTCATTATGTCGCTGTTGCCAGCGAGTGACGTCACGTTATACCACTTCGAACTCATGATAGCCGTGCTGATAACACCTCCAATAACGCTTGGATTCTATGAAACATTTTTTATCTTTAGAATCTGCCACTTAGTTTGTTAGTTAATAAACATGTACAGTACATGTACATTTTGTACTGTACAGTACAGTACTTGTACATAATACATTCTAAATTATATGTACAGTACATGGACATATGATATAATTTAGAATTGCGACTAATGAGCGATAGATTCGGATAGATTGCCTTTTTTTTACTGTTTTTTAATTACGTTTTTGTTTTTTTAAAAACTCATAGAAAACTGTAGTAAAACAAGGAATATAGTTTCCATATTTCATGAGAAAAGAGTCAATTTCGATCGCAGTTCGTTTTCCGTCCAATTACTGCTAACACGAAGTCAAACAGAAGCTTTTAAAAGCACCAATTTGTGGCCGGCCCAAGTGAGAGCGATTTTCACTGTATAAAATTTATTTTTGGAATATTATATTAATTAATGCACAATTATATAATATTTCAGATTAAATAGCCATAAAAGAAAAACATTTACAAAAATTTTCATTCTATCGTCTTGTATTTAATATTGTAAAAGTTGTTTGTAGTATATTATTTATTCTACATCTTACAGAAGTTTACAACTATATTCATGAATGATTTAATAAATATGAGATTTAATAGGAACACTTATGGACACTAAAGACAAATTATTAGTCTTGGAAAAAAATTATGGAAATAACCTTTTATAATAATGACACGGTGCTATCTACAGTGTTTTCGGTCCTATCACGAAATATATTCGCGTCAAGCAAACATTAGCAATGGAAGAATGCTGTAAAACGCGATATATTATAATATAATAAATAAATAAATATTTTTATTATTTACGAAAATAATATTATTTAACGTTTCCTAATGAAGATGGTAATAAAGATAATGATGGAGGTGAAGGATAAAGGAAAAGGTGATGATGTTGAACGTTTTCTAAATACTTATTTAAGTGTTATTTAAAACAAAACCATCGGCCGTTAATTGATATCTGCTATATAAGTGCATCTAAAGAAATTCAACGCTGTATAAAAATATGATCCATAGACTAGTTATGAAAAAATGAATTTTACATAAACTCAACGACATACGCTGTCGCTGGTCCACCCGCTGACATTCAAGCCATACGTCACAGTAGTTTTGTTTGGAATTTGAGAATTATTTACCTTTCTAATGCAGTACCCGGTTTAGTTGTTAGTAACCAATTGCTTTATTTGGAATGCAGAGCGTAAATGCATCAATTAGATTATTTTAACTGATTAAAGAAAATCTTTAACGTTTATCAGGCAATATTATCCCACGAACAGTCCTGGTATAATATACAGTACAGTAAGGAAGCTAATTTTACATTACCTTCTATTATTTATTAATTTGATCTTTGGTGAAAATAACAAAACACATGACATTTTTTCTTTTAGTATTACTCAGAACTAAAATATTAAAATATGGCGTCATAAAGTAGCGTGGCGATACGCTAACGACTGACGATTGCGTCGGTTGGCGGCTGCCGGCGGGATGCCCCTCCTCTTTAATAAAAATATTTAAATTTGAGAATTTTACTTAAGTACCCCTGTTTTTTTTTTTGCATTTTCAATTTCAATATTCGTTGCTTGTTACAAGTATTGTTATTCATCTGTTACCAACTGATATATTTTTGAGTCTCTCAGAGACCATACTAACAAAAAATGCGTCTAAAAAAAATTTATTATGAACTTGGTAAGTCTGTATGTAGCGAAAAGCACTGCAGTTCCGTTGCAACTTGTATGTATGCCACTTTTGCGATAAACAGGCGGCATAAGTGGGAAGAGGCATAGAGTATAGAAGTAGAAATAATATACAAGACTAGAACGAGCGTTATCAAACTGAACTATTAGAACGTCGTAAGCTGCAAATGCGGGGAAAGTAAGTGGCGAAATGTGGGAAAAGTTAACATGTACGACAGTAAATCACGGGAAGGGGAAATAGAGCATTACAGTTTTCGACAGTTTTTGATCATTTTTCCTTATTAAAATGTATATTGTACCGGACCTTTGACAAGCGCTGTTACCAAATATAGCAAGTCAACTACACTTACGTGTAGTTCCGGTAAAACAACGTAAGCGTAATATGTGTAGCAAGGGAGCTTTTGCTTGCTAGAGAACTTCCTCCGTCGTCGGATAAATGACCAAGGTTGTGTACGTATTCATATTAAAATGTACATTTATTTTAAATCTTGAATCGTATTATCTAAATATATGCGGATAGTAATTTATCGATTTTTTTTTATAACCATATTATCAAATTCTAATTAAAAATTAAAATTAACTACTTATAAAAATAAACATTATAATAATCTACAAATTATCTAATTATATTTATAAATTTTAATAGACAAAAAATGATAGTAGTTTGATAATTACCCTAAAAATATATTTTATATTCATGTACTTACTTTTTAAATGCGAAGTCGACAACCCTAAACGTATCTTGCGTTAAAACTTAGCCCTGTCTACTTTGTGGACGGAGAGCAATGCAACTATGTGAGAACGTATCTGTACGTTGTTAATTATTAATCTAAGTAGTCAATATACAATATAGCGACGATGAGCAGTCAGTCTGTCTGACGAACATCAATTAAAACTAATTGATATGCCCCGGTTTCCCTCGCACTGTAATTGGTACACACTTCCGTATACAACGTTGATGCCAGCCTGCTTCATTTTAGTGGTGAATTACGTCCACTGATTAGAACGAAACAAATATAGTTCTGGAAATTCTGCTAGATAGTTAATACGAAATTTGGCTTTTCGCTTGTACCTACGCGGCTACGGGATTGATTTATGTGAGTATTTTGTGAAATGGGTTTCATGTAGTATGTATGTAATGTTTAATTGTATCTCGGCGAGGGGATCGCTTTATGTGTCATGATAGCCCGAGCGCAGCGAACCTGTTTCAAATCTATAAGACTATGTGAGACCAATGAGTTTTTTCTGACTTAAGCACATTAACTATTACTGACTCCGTGCCTCGGAGAGCAAGTGAAGCAGTCGGTCCCGGTTGCTGTAAATAGACGGCGGTCGTTACAATCCGCCGACCCACATTGGAGCAGCGTGGTGGATTTAAGTTCCAAGCTCCCTTATCTTGAGGGGAGGCCTAAGCCCCTGCAGTGGGGTATAAAAAGGGCTGATTGAATGGAATGGAGGGGACCGATTTATTCTTCGCTTGCCGTATATAATTGTAAGTATTCTTTTATTAGTGGCAAAATACAGAACTCGTATAATTTCACCTTGTCCGTCTGTCTGTCTGTTCGCCACAGCCGTTTTACTAAAAGACCATTGGCACTATACAAATGTCGAATGTAGGTGTAATCTATGAACTGCTATACAATGGCGTAGGTAGTGAAATTAAAAAAAAAAACATAACCTCTTGGTGTAGGTCGTTATACAAGTAATTGAGGGATGAAAAAAAAATTCAGTGCACAATAACGAGTACCGATAGATGTCTTTATAAATTTTACAGAGTTTACAAAATTACTTTTTTAGCACATGTTGATTAAATATGTATATTTTGAGATATGTGTTCTTAAAGTCTTAAAAAGTGTGCTTTCTCTTTATGGAGTGGAAAATTTTGAATAAGTTCAAGTTAGCACAACTTAAAAACACTTTCGTGCTTCGGAGAGCACGTTAAGCCGGTCGGTCCAGGTTGCCACCATCAGATGGTATTATTAAGCTTCAAGCACTCTGATCCCGAGAGGAGGCCCAAGCCTTGCAGTGAGGCATAATGAGCTGATACGAAAAAAAACACTTTCAACGAAAACTGATTTAAATATGTGGAGTATTTTTTGAGATATGTTTTAAACTTATTGTTTGAATTTTAACCATGAAAGTTCATCCCGACTACGGAACCATTCAATGTGCGTGGTGGTATAGGTTTTTTTTTAAATTGCAGACCTTCCGAATACCAATTCAAATGTCCAATACTTTAGAATCGCTCAGTCAAAGTCAGTATTAATAGTTACATATCAATTAGTGACCCAAAACAAGCAATTGTCACTAATTGTCATTTTGCAATTAGAAATAAGGTCATGGAACGAAATGTATTATCCCAGGCCGTGTGAGTCATAATTTTATTAAATCAACCGCTGTCATATGATGTGATAGCCTAGTGCACATGCGGCATAAAACTAAAATAAGAATAGAACAGTTAGATGTACAGTTATTTTGCAACCTTTTTCTCGATACACAACCGTCACATTCAAGGCTTTAGGGAGCTTGCCTACTCTAGTAATATTATTTCTATGGTTATTTGTAGCAGACGTAGCAGACTATGTGAAGGAAAGTAGCAGGTGCGACGTATGATTACGCATTTCATATGATTTTTCACATGCTACTCATGAAATTGAAAATAATAGGTTGTGTTTATTGTTTAGTATCAGTGGTGGATAATATAGCTTACAGCATTATTTAAAACGCGTTATTTAAGCCCATCGGATTTAGCATATTATATTGGTTGCCTCTTGGTGCTATTAAATAGCGCGACGCGATCCCGCAGTTCCGCCTTACCGATACAGCGATCCGATCGGCACAACGAAACACGGCCTACAACGAACGCAATCGCGCGCTGACTGATTAGCGCAGCTGTCGGTCGACAGCATATGACCGCCGCCCAACGCAACGAACGAACGAGGCGCGATCGCGTGCCAGTCGTGGTAGATATTCTCGCGCTAAGTATTGCCGCGTGTTATGCTATAACATAGCATATAAATAAACATGCTAAAATAATATAGTTTGAGGTCTGAAGCATGTTTTTAAAATATAGCTGATTTTTACACCACTGTTTGGTATGTCCTTGTCCGTCAGTCAAGAGCTACACGCCGCACCGGGAAAGTTTTGCCAAGGTTTTAGCGTTTTAGCAAAGCGATTTAGTCACACATGTAAACGACAAAGTCGTGTCATGGCTGCACGCCATGATTTAGAATGAACGGATTTTAAATGTTTTGTTGACACATATGCATGGAAATGAATGACACCGGATTCATACTAATGCAAACTGTCTTTCAGTTTTGCACGTATGTATCAGTTGCTCAATATTAGAGTAGTTATTATTGTGTTTATTGTTGAGTGTAAAACCTTGTTTTACAAGAAAGAGACAGAAGAGAACTTTTAAAAGCTGTCAATTCCTTATGTTTTGTTTTTGCTTTCATATCAAAATATCTCTTTATTTTGGGTTCTATATAATGGCCACAATATTTCACATCCGGAGCCAGATATACATAAACAAAAATTTTTTCTTAATTATATAATAATTTCGGTAGGTTTTCAGTATGATAATGTAAAATAAATCATGTTTTAAATGTACAGAAAGATTGATCTGAAAAAAAAATTTATTATTTTCGTTTCTCAGAAAACGTGCATTTTGGAGTATTTGGAGGGACTTAGCCTTAACGCACTTTTTTCCGTTCGATGCAGCACTGACAAGCACTGACAAGCATTGACAAAAGCTTTACGTATAAATGTTAATATTAAAATCAATGTGAGGGTCAAGCGGTCGTGCGGGCTGCGTGAAGGAATGTAAGAGATTTACTGTGACCACACTTTTTAGGAATAGAACAGGATCACAATTTCCTTAAGAATTTACTAAAGACATTTCTTACACGCTATTTTTATAATAAAGGCAAAATCTTATACAACAGCACATTGTATATAACTTCAATAGACACGATTTTTAAAATTATTACTAGCTTTTGGCTGCAACACAGATCATGAGGTAAGGTATCTATGTTACATTAACACACATTTCTTATATCAAGATAGACTGGAGCTTCTCGCTTTAAATTAATAATTAGCGTAACATGATGCAATGTTTATTTACGCCATTTGTAATATTTAATAAAAATAAATACTTAATAAAAATAATAATAAACCTATTATAAATATATTAATTAATTTTAAAAACCTAGTTCGAATGCTGGTTTATAACAATGAGTTAATTTAATTAGCACTTACCTCTTTCTGGCGTCTCCTCCACTCGTGGACATATTACTAGTATAACGTCCCTACAACCACATGAGCCAGTGCGTGAGCCTATAAAAATGTTTTTCCTTAACTGTTTGGATACAGAGGGGCAATGGGTGCAATTGCCCAACACAAAATAGAAGCTCTATTTACCTATTCACCTGAATCGTTATTATACACTACTTTGATTACGTCGTATCACTGCTCCGTTGCTCGCTCGTTTTTAGGGTTTGTTCACTTAGTTTACTAAAATATATATTTGCATTGCATGTGTGCTTCTTTATTTGTTTGACTTTTCTTCACGTTACGGTCGTTGTTGCGATGGAGCATCGCGATGAAAGAACAAATTAACATAGCTTTATAACATTGCTTTCCGCCCGCGGCTCCACTCACGTACACAGAAAAAAAAAAGAATTCTGGGATCAAGAAAATATAGTCTTTAATATATACAAATACCGCATATTCTTGGACCAATTTAAATTGCATTGGTTCAAGAATTCTTTTTCTTCTATGTACACATAACCAAAAAAGAATTCTTATATCAATGCAAATTGCATTGGCCCAAGAACATGCGATATTTGTATATATTGAAGACTATATTTTCTTGATACCAGAATTTTTTTTTTCTTTGTAGACTATACAGTTGTACCGAGAGTAGCGAGCCTCTGGGATGAAAAGTAACTTATGTTACTCTTTAGCTTATAAGCTATATCCATGCAGTAAATTATAGCGGTCCCGGCACAACTGTGTAGCCCACGCGAGCAAAGCCACGGGCGGAAACTTAGTTTGAACATGAAATATGGCCATGCTCGTTACCCGCTAGTAATTAGTTTTCTATAAATGAAAGAATTTTTAAAATCAGTTACGCAGTTTTTGAGTTTATTCGTAACAAACGAAAAAATCGAATCTTTCTTCTTTATAATATAAACTACGGTTAGAAACTCGTCCGCAAAAAGTATGGTCACTGCCCAAGATATTCCAACTCAGATTTCATTCTATTTATACCGGTCTGAATCATATTGATCAAGTATGTACAGCTGGTCAAATAGTTTCAATTTTATTGTAAGAGTTATCTGATATTATATCGAGAACAACTATATGGGCGCTCTGTTCACCGTTGAAGAAGCAAAGGTTAATGTTTTTAGGGTTCTTTCATATGTGCCAGAGGAGTACGAGTCGAGAAACAAAGTTACTAAAACATATTTGTAAATCCGAAAGTGTATTTGTATGTGTTTTTTTATTTGATTGTCCTTTCTTCACGTCGGTAGCGGTCGCGACAAAGATCTTTTTGCAGTTTCAAGTTGTGAAATAATTAGTGAGACAAAATTAAAAAAAAAATTGCCAAGCGCGAATCAGACTCACATACCAAGGTTCCGTACCACCGTACAATGTAAAAAACAAGGTTTTCCCGTCTTACATTTTCATGTAAAAAAATTAGTGATTTCATATAACAATGCTTTGTTCTTGTTTTACTTTATTGTTTTTATCGTTTCTAATATCTAGAAAGTTACAAAATAGTTTTTGTTATACATTCAACAGAGTAACATTATCCTTTCTGTAAGCGGTTCATTCACAATGGACTCGCGTCGCCTTTGGTTGTTGAACTTGTGGCATTAGCTTGTCGGTCACGAAAACGACGATCGACAAAGTGAATAATGGACTCGAAAATTATCGACAGATATTGTTTATTAGACATTTCACTATATTAAATACTGAGCTAAATGTCAGTGAAATTCTATAAGGAATAAAATGATCGAATTAGACCCGTTACACATTGGCGATTTTCATCGCCCCCGCCTGAGAGAGAGAAGTGCTGCAAACGACGCGTTCAGCGGTGAGATTCGATGTCTATCTTTACATTTAAGGTTTAACATTTACTTTACATTTAATTTAAAAAGTTAGAAATACAACTTAAATTTTTGTTGTTTACAGGCTGAAACAATCATCGAAATTCATAACGGTTTTTACAACTTACAATAGAATTTCATTTAATAGATAGAAAACCGGAAAAAAATATAATTTAATTATACCATTATATAAACATATATAATGGTATAATTAAACTTAAAAAGTATAAAACGAGAATCACGCACCTATACACGCATGTATATATATATATATATATATATATATATATATATATATATATATATGTATATACACATTATTGCTCTTAAAGGTACGACGGTGGCGACTATCGCCACTTATGAAAAATCTCTTATACACTCGAATTTGCTTTCTAGAAAAAGGACTTTGTTTTGAAAAAGGAAAGGAATTTGCTCTACACAAAAGGCAGGAAAGTTTAAAATCAGCGAGATAACTGTACGTCTGTAATATTATTTCAATTACTTATTCTCGTACGTTTTGCACGCATTTGAATCTTCTATAAATACATTTTGGTTACTTATATTTTTGTTATAAACTAATATAAATAAAAATAACTAAATACGACGACTAATTAAAATTATAGTGTAAGCAAATTACGTAATTTAATTATTTGGATGTCAAAAATAAATTGATTATTTCATCCATACTTGGCACGAAATTATAGATAATGAAATCGATCGCTTCAGCGAACAATCGGATCGAATTCGAAGTCGAATCGGTACATTATGCGTCCAACATTAACATGTCAAATGTACCGCAGGTACGGTCCTATTTTTTTTCTTTAAATTTTCATTTCTATTCTATCGAGAAGATTTATTTGACTTTCATTCATTAGATGACGTTACACATTTTTACTTACATATACTCTTTGGTTCAATACGTTTAAAGACAGAAAATGTTAATGCAATTCTTTTGTTAACAGCTAACACTTTATGGGTAACAATAAGTCTAACCACAAGTATTCCACTTTTTAACCGACTTCCGAAAAAGAAAGAGGTTATCAATTTGACTGTATGTTTTTTTTTGCGTATTTTACCCGATATCATGTAAAGCGTATCGTGTGTCGAGATATCGTGATAGCTCGAGCGCAGCGAACTTGTTTCAAATTTATGAGGCCGTGCGGCCGTGGTTCGAATCCGGGCGTGTACCAATGAGTTTTTTCTGACTTAAGTACATAACTATTACAAATTCCGTGCCTCGGATAGCACGTTAAGCAGTCGGTTCCGGTTGCTGTCAATATATGGCGGTCGTTACAATCCACCAACCCGCATTGGAGCACCGTGATGTATTAAAGCTCCAAGCCCCTCACCCTGTGAAAAGGTCTAAGCCCCTGCAGTGGGGTATAATGGGCTGGTGGAATAGAAAAAAAAATACCCGATATCATCGCCGATTATGAACCGAACCGAGATAGGCTGTATCTTACGATTGGTCCTATTTTAATAAAATATTCCATTTGTAAGGGTAAGAAATTAGGGGATGACTTCCATCTATTTGAATGTAACCCACTTTCCTTATACGATTTTAATAAAACTTGGCTCTTAGTTGTAGTTACATAGAAAATAAAATATTACGGTGACCTATAGAACTGATTTGATCACGGAAATCGCAGTCTTGAGGAACTGCTCCACGGTATACAGCAACTACCTCGTGTGTGGGCTCCTATGAATCGTTTTGACGTAGACTTTCATCTGTGTACGATGACAGTCAAAATACAGATGTAAGCCGCGGCCATGAACACAGCGGAGGCGAACGCGGGCGGGAGCAATAAGAAAGAAGTGTGCATTTGCATGAAGCCACCGTTTATTTTTGCTACAGCTTCGCTTCCACTGTATTCATAGCTGCGGCCATGTACACTACTCGAAAATTATTGCATTTTGTTCTGTAGACAAAAAAACATCTTACTACCTATATAGATCGGTTGTCTAGTCATCATGATACTGGTTCTACCTCGTTTGGGACTAGACAGCCCCAGATTTAATATTATTATTATACGTACTACTCAACGGCTGGGTGAGTACCTCTTTGTTCTTGTGATAAATTTTTGCATTTGCATTCGAACATGCACGCTCTCAATATAACAATCTAACAGTTTTAACTAAAATTCATATTTGTTTGTCAGCCAATACTAATTTTTAATAGGAAAAAAGGGGTTTAAACAGAAAACGGATTTTAACTGTAACATAGACACAAAATTTCATCAAAACTGTATAAGCGGTTAAGTCGTAAAAAGGCAACAAACATATAAACAGAGAAACTTTCGCATTAATATGAGTACGGATTCTAATAGAGTTGCATGATAAAATTCTTAAGTATTTCGTTTATTTAATTTCAAATATGTGCCGCTACCGCACAAGTGTTTGCCTTACACAGAGTTCAAATATAAAAGGGTCCCTTACAAACGTTTTGGTACCTACAAGACATGTTGTCTTTTACAAACAAGTGTGAAAACAAAAAAGTTATTTAATTTTAGTGTCGTGATAGCCGAGTGGTGGCGAGCCCGTTTCTTGTTTAGAAGATCGTAGTTTGAATCCCAGAAACCGGCATGTATGACCTATACATAACTATTACTGACTCCGTGACTCGAAGAGCACATTGAGCCGTCGGTTCCGGCTGCCATCATCAGATGGCAGTCGTTAAAATTTACCAACCCGCACTGGAGATGCATGGTAGATAACACCAAGCGCTTTCATCTCGAGGGGAGGCCTAAGCCCCTGCACTGGGGCATAATGGGCTGATATAGATAAGGATTTAATTTTAACTTCTAGGATTCCGTGGTCGGTAAGAACCTACATAATAATTTCATAGCTCCTGTCACTTTTCAACCGATTAGCTGTAACTCTATTGCCAGGTGCTATTTAAATGTTTTTAATATTTTCCTTCATAATGATTTTGAAATGCATATACATTTTTTTATGGTAACTAGTAATAGGGTAATTGACTATATTTTTCTTATTTTATGTGAAAGAGTTTTCTAAAAAATATATACTTAATAACGGTGAACTAATTTTAAAAATTAAATGGTTAATAACAAAGATATGAACGTTTAAGATGTCCTGTTAAACAGAGAGAGAGAGAGAGCAATATCGTAAGCTGTACTTAGCTGTGACGTCAGGCCATTTAAAATAATATTATTAATTTTTTCAAGAAAGAGACAGAGATAAACTTTTAATAGATCATTATTTCAGTTTCAACTTTTTTTCCCTTGCAGTGGGAAGGCGGATTAAACTCTACAGTTTACGCGCGCCCGGGCGCGCGGGGTATGTGGGAGTTGCACCCACTAAACAACCGCCTGAAGCAGAATATGGACGCGTGTCGTTAGCCCGAAAGCTCCAACGACTTCTTCGAAGCGGCCAGAAAGCACTCTAGGTTGTCACCGGCGCGAAGATGTCGAGAAACCCCTAAGAGTCATTCGATGCGAAATAATTCCGTTGGCGCGGGACTCCGGTTAAGATTTACGTTATTAATTTAACGTGAAAAGTGTGTTACTGTTCACTCATTTGAGATAAGGTCAGTGGGGAAGGGGGGGGGGGGGGGGTGAGAGGCGCGAGATTCAACTTGAGAGTCGCGGGATTCGAGTGAGGTCGTCGGGCTGATTTCTCAGTGTATTCCGTGGTCTTCTTAGGAAATTATTAGGAGGAGGTGCCTCGTAAGGAATATAATTTTGTTTACAAATTTTGTCATCCTATAAGATCTAATTCTATATTTATTGATTAATTTAACATTTTACAATATTACTCAAATATCCTATTTTTAGCAATGGTTTTTTCCTTCTAATTTTATAATTAGTTGCCGACATGTATGGATAAAACATGATTATAGTTCAGTTTGATGCAAGCGCTTCCAAAGATTTTAAGTAATTTTCTACTTACAAAACTTTGTACTTTCACGTATCCTCGTTTTTTTTTTTGTAAATATCTAATTTCAATTATTTATCATACTTGTATTAGCCTCCCTCATATCTAGGTTGTATTTTGGTGAATACGTTGTTACTTAGGGCAAAGCTATTCCTAACTAATATTATAAACGTATTATAAACGAGAAGTGCATTTGTTTGTCATTTCTTATTTTTAACGAAGCGACAAAACGATCAGATTTTCGACCGAAGATAATGAAGGGGCGGAGAGTAACACAGGCCACGAAATCTATCTCGGTCGTAGGTCGCATATAAAATTATAGAGGTATAATGGAGCCACTGGTAGAAACTAGATTAGATTAGATTGAGCAGTTCGGGTAATAGATGTTAAAGATAGCACGAAAGAACATATTATTTTAAACCAGCATCGAAACAATCCGATATAAAGTAAGTCCGGGTGTAGCAAGTACACAAGGGGTGAATTCCTAAATAGCCCCATCACTTGACCGTACTGAACGGTCATTAACTTTCTATTATTGGATCAAACGTTTAAAGGCACGTCGGTACATACGCTTCATACTGTATTTAATGTATACAGGACGTGACAAGACCAACAATATACACTCGTATATGTAAAGTGTTTTATTTAAGTTAAGCCGTATACGAATATGTTAAATTAAAAGAAATAGACGAATGTTTAGACAGTATTTTTGATATAAGTTTATTAGTCCTCCGGACAGGCGAAACGTGGACTGGAGAGTCCCACATGATATCTTTAAGAGTGGAGATCTATTAATCTGCTTACCAATTACGGGTTAAAATGGTCAGATAATTAGATACATACTCGTACATGCAGGGGACTTTTGCATCGTTTACAGAATTTTTTTATAGGCATTAGATAAAAGACTCCAAGAAAATACTCAATTTTTGAAAAACTTTTCCTGAAAAAGCTATCGATGTAGGATGCTTACTAAGTCTTCCTCTTCTTTTTTATTAAGAGAAATGTGTAGTGGTGAATTTCCATACAAACGGCGTTAACGATTGCACCCCATTAAACCTTAACCGATTGGCGCAAAAAAAATTGTATGGTATTCAGATCAACAAAAACTAGGTTTATACGTTTTTAATTTTTTAATTGTTTTGATACATCATAAGAAAAAAGAAAACTTCAACAACATGAAACTATTGCATTTGCACAGCATCTCATAAAAGTTCACCATTATTCGAATTTTGTTTATTTTTCACATGTTGCGAAAATTCAATTAGTTTCATATTGAACATATTGTGGAAAATGAAACAATTTGGAAAAAACTGCCGGCAGAAGTGAAAACTTAGAACTTTTAGTATTAAAATTTGAATTTTCATAATGTTATTAAAATTATCAACATCGATCTGTTTTTCACGGTTTTCACATCTATTGACACTCCGAGCAATGAAGCAGCTGCCAGCGACACGAAACTGAGTAACGCTCTGGCCTTACTCCCCACACTCAGCAGTTAGTAGTGGGGATATAGGGAACAACCGGTTTCTCGTGTGAAAGCCTATTGTTCCTTATATCGCCCTCACTTATATTATTTAGCGTGACGCATTTTCGTGTCGTTTTAGGCTCACCCGGGCCATAAGAAGTTTCACTTCAAAAAAATCCCTCTCATTTAATTTCTTGTCATGTATCAAAGTATTAAAAAAAAATAAAAACGTATAAACCTATTTAATATTTTTGTTGATCTGACCATATTTATTTATTTTTTTGCGCCAATGGGCTAAGGTTTGATGGGGTGTAACTACAGACAAGTCAACCTTATAGACCACGCTTTGACAGGGAGTAGCATTCGCCAAGGCTATGTAGTGACACTACATAACTATATCACTAGTGAGCCGTCAGTTGGAAGCTCGTTGGAAGCCATTAAATAGTCAATTTTGAACGAGCCAATGAAAACAATAGCGTGCGCTATCTTGGGTGCGAGATCGACCGCGCGCTGTGCATGGGCGGGCAGGTGGAACCTCGACGAGAAGAATTCCGGGAACAGGGGAAACCCTATGCCCGAACCTGCTCCCTCCTGAGGGAAGTAGATGACCCGAACTAATGAAAACTAGCCTACCTCTTCCCGCACCCCGCCACTTTTTGGCGATTTCGTTTTCGTACTGACGTTTATTAAAGCGTGGTCTAAAGGTTGACGGGTCTGTGGGTGAAACTTACACAATGAAAAACTCAGAACGCTGGACATATGGGCGGACTCCTTAGCTAAACTCCAATGGATTGTAATTAATTCAGGAATTAATTACATGTTTGATTATATATGTTTCATTGTCTGATATTGTAATATAGTATTTTTATTTGTTTTTTAATTTTTATTTTTGAATTAATATGTTGGAACTGGAGTTCTTTTGCTTTTTTGTTTATTGTTGCTGCATGCTTTTTTTTTAATCCAAAGTTTCAATATTTTTGTTAATTTTAGCTATAATTCTTGTAATTGTTTTGAATTAATTATTACATTTTGTGTTCACCTATAATGGTTCTTACATTTAAACAAGGCATAAATTGTATTTGAGCAGTTTTATTTGTGAAATGTAAAGAGTGTTGGTGAGTCTTTTGATAAATGAATAAATAAAAACTTCCTCGTTTGTGACTTGTTCTATTCAACTTATTTTCTCCATGCTTCTCCAACACCACATTTCAAATGCTTCCAGCATCTTTCTTTTCTTTTGGATTAGTATCCATGTCTAGCAACCGTACAGTGCAACGCTCCATATATAAATAAACTGCTTCCTAATTTTCTTCGATATTCTAGCTTTAAATATATGTTTCTTTTTGTTGAATTGTGTTTTCTTCACTTCACTTCATCAGCCCATTTTTACCCCACTACAGGGGCTTAGGCCTCCCCCGGAGTGAAGGGGCTTGGAGCTTAAATCCACCACGTTGCTCCACTGCGGGTTGGGAATTGTGTTTTGGCTATTGTTATTCTCATTTCTATATCTGTAATGCATCTGGAATCGTGCGTTATTGCGCTGCCTAAATATTTAAATAAATTTACTTTTCTTATTGCGATGTCATTAAGTTTGATTGGGGTCTAAGCCAAACATAGTAAATATTATGAACGTGAAATAGGCGACCGCGTTGCAAAGGAGAAGGGTGATCCGCCGGCGGCCGCAGACTGACGCAACGACTGACTAGTCGCCAGCACATTCCCAAGGTAATACGATATAGAGGCGCCATATCTAAATATTTAATAGGTACTAAAAGAATAAACACGTATTTTCCTATTTTCACTTAAAATCACAATAATAAAGTTATAAATTTCACTCCTGAATAACTTCTAAATACATATAGTAACAGTTTACGTATAAATTTGTTACATGATTATCGAATCCCAGAATTATACATTATTTAATGCAATCCTGCCACGCGTATCCCGTACAATCTCTAGTCGGTTACGAAGTTTCTAGGACAATTTTAATTACTCATTTCCGAAACTAAATCCGAAAATACACGACGGCGTGTATGCATTAAAATCGTCATAAAGTTTTTCTTTGTGATAGTTTATTTTGTTTCCTGCATTACGTTATCTGGGTCGCGCTATTTATATATTATGAAATGTAAGTTTCAGCCCATCGCAGCAGCTTGTACCGATTTCGGCTTTTATAATGACATATTGAGAGAAATACTCACATCACATAGTAAACTTGAGTGTCTTGACATAAGTACAGTAAATAAAGTAAAGTAAGTAACGAATTTAAGTCAAATAAGCGACGTCGATTATGTTAAATAAGTAACGTAAGTTAAATTAAATAAGTTCATCATCATCATCATCGGCCCATGTTACCCCACTGCAGGGGCTTAGGTCTCCCCCAGGGTGAGGAAGGGGGTTTGGGGCTTAAATCCACCACGCTACTCCACTGCGGGTTGGGGATTGTAACGACCGCCATCTATTAACAGCGTCCGGGACCGACTGCTTAACGTGCTCTCCGAGGCACGGAGTCAATGATAGTTAATGTACTTAAGTCAGAAAAACTCATTGGTACACGCCCGGATTCGAACCATGGCTCTATGGCCTTATAAATTTGAGACAGGTTCGTTGCGCTCTGGGCTGTCACGAATAGTTAAATAAGTTACGTGAGTGAAATCCAATAAATAACGTAAATTATGTCAAATTAAGTAAACGTAAGTTAAGTCAAATAATTTATGTGAGTTGAGTAAAGTACGTGATGCAAACTAAGTAAAGCGAGCAAAGTAAAAAATGTACTACTTATTAGTCTTTTAAAAGAGTCAAATTGACGTCAATAGTCAAAAAAATTATACCGTGGATGCTTTAGCAAAACATAGGCCTAAGATTCCGAGTTAAATTGAATAGAACATATGGCAAGTTCTACTGTATTTTTGCACTTCACTTTGACGCTGATGATTCTTGTATATGTCTCTAAACTTGACCTTAATTTCGTCGTCAACACTCATTTTGACACTTCACTGACTTTCGCTATCGATTTGACTCTACGACTCTTTAGGAATGACACCTGACAGGTACGCTTCATACTCGTATATTCCTACTTCCTTCCTATTCCTAAGCTTCCTAGGGATTTCTAGAAAACCAAATTCTCTGAAATCAAACTAGTGATAGCGAAGTGTCAATAAAATCGACGTCGAAAATAAGCATGCAATAGTATTTCTTTATCCATGTTGCCCAATTTCTAGTTAGAGATTAATATCTCCCTCATACGCAGATTCTATACTACAAATCCATACCTGGACCGATTTTTTTTATCAGGCTATCTAGTTTTCTGAAGTACAGCTATTTACCAACGGAGTTGAGGAGTTTGAACCCAACAAGCTGATCCCGAGCAGGTCGGAGACCCTTAACCATGGCCAGTGAACATTAACCAAAAATTTTAACAATACATTTGCATACTTTTTATGCAAATCTAGACAATCTGGAGCATATATCTATCTATCTATTGGGTGTGGTTTCCGCACTTAATCCTTATTGTGGATCATTGTACGTGATCTGGAGCATTTAAGTACTTATTTAGTATTACATGTACGGATTTTCAAGGAAAAATGTCAAAAATTGATAGGTAATGACGTCACTAATTGTAACTACGATAATAATAATAATAATACATGGGTCTTCCCACACAGCGCCATCTAGTACCAAAGTAAGCAAGTATTATGCTTGTGTTATGGGTTACTAGACAACTGATATAATATATGTATACATATATAATATTTTTTTTTTACAAAGACACTACATACACATAACAACCAAGACCCGGTACCAGTATGAATATTCATCATATAAATATTGACCCGACCTGGGTTTCGAAACCGGGACCGCCAGCTTCGTAGGCAGGGTCGCCACCCACTAGGCTAAGCGGTCGTCAAATGTTCTACGAAAGAATGTTCTACATGTTCTACAAACAAATGTTCTACAAAGATGTTCTACGTATTGCAATTGTTTGTATGGTCGTCGCCCGCAGCATGTAGTACTGACGTCACAAATATTCACGTTTTGTTATTATATCTCTTTTATTACACCTCCAAAAGCTTTCATATTTTTACTGTTAAAGACACCATTCTTGGAAATACAATATTTTTTTAATGAACATCGTCCATTGTGTCTATGATGAGATTACAATGGATTGTGAAATAAGTATTGCATACGAACACAGACCTACGAACCAGCGCGTATGAAGCTGCAAACAAAAACTAGTATATAACAATGGAAGCAATAATATAAACGGTCATAAAGTAGACTTAATGACTCTGCTAAGTAAAAGCGAAGGAAATTATGTCAAGGGCTTGCTAAATTGAATTTTTATGGAGAGTATATGAAGAGTTCTACGGTATATGGGTGTTTCGTGAACTGTTGTGTACGAAAGTTGACTTGTGACTTCCGGTGTAATGTATTAAAAAGCTTTGAAGTATTTTGCTAATTTATGTTTGTATGTTTATAAACTTTTCAAACACCTGTTAAAATTATATACTACTAGCAACCTGTCCCGGCTTCGCACGGGTAGCAGAGCGTATATGCCGTAGTGTTTTTTCTGTCGTAGCGTCGAATCTGCTTGTTGCGTCGAACATGTGTATTATTAGATTTAAATGTAACATATTTTTATCCTACTTGGAGTATTTTTAATGTATTTTATTTTCAATTCCTCAAATATTTGAAAAAGTAAATAATATAATATATAAAAACAAACTAAAATATTTCTTTGTATTAACATTAATAACTTCTGCCCAATTAAATCACGGGTGTCGCGTCAGTGTGGGAACGCTTGAATTCATTTTGTCGCACGATAATTTCAATTTCGCTATAACTCTTAAGATATTAATTGCAATTATATGATGTAAGGGGCAATTAATTTGTCCATAAAATGCTTAAGGTAAGGTAATTTGATAAGGGTTAATATCCTATCCTTTGAAATAGCTTTCCTATTACCCATAGACTAAATAAAGTTGACAGCAGCTTTTGGTTTTAATAGACTTAGAAATATCACACAGACTTAAGTTTCTATCTCTATGATCACATATGGAATTAAAAAAATAATTAACAGTTAGTTTACTTCCCTTAATATAAATTGAAAGATGTTTACTGTAAAAAATGTTTCAACCATGGAGTTATAAACGGTGTGTGCCGTTTTGGCAGTCAGTCTAATGGAGCAAGCATGAAATAAATTCGGTATTAATCACTAAAGAAAATACAGAACGCTAAAGGCATCTTTCAAACAACATAAACTTAATCAGGCCATTTTTACCCCACTGCAGGGGCCCCGGGGTAAGGGGGCTTGGAGCTTGAATCCATCACGCTGCTCCATTGCGGGTTGAGGATTGTAACGACCGCCATCTATTGACAGCGCCCGGGACCGACTGCTTAACGTGCTTTCCGAGGCACGGAGTCAGGGATAGTTATGTACTTAAGTCAGAAAAACTCATTGGTACACGCCCGGATTCGAACCTTGGCCCTATGGCCTTATAAATTTGAGACAGGTTTGTTGCGCTTTGGGCTATCACGGCATACAAAGACATACAGAACCTCAATTTCTGCTTCCGTACATTTCCATTTCAATGCACGATTTCTAGGTTAACACGTCCGTATGGGATTGGCAACTCGTTAATATAATTGACATCTCGCTGTGACATAGTTTACGTACCTACTTCGTTGTATCGAAAAATAATTCCATCTATTTGTACGTATTATGGGTTATTTTCCTTTAGAAAAATCGGTTTAAGGAACAATTTCTCTATTTAATGTATATGTCTATCTATTTAAGAACGTAGTCAGACTTAGCTGACAGTGAGCCGCTCACTGTTTGTTAGTGTAAAATTAGTTTGGAAAAAAGCATCTTTTAGTGCAAACGAGAACAATAATTTCCATATGACTTGACTGACCGATTGGTCGATTGGTTAAAGACTAAGGTTAAAGGTCAAGGGTCGCGGGTTCGATCCCGTCCGGGACCAATATTTGTGTGCATAAACATGTCTATATAATAATTTGTACATATATTTTATGAAAAATACTGATATATATCAGTTGCCTAGTACCCCATCCCACACAGCGGACTAGATGGCGCTGTGTGGGATGTCCTAGGTATTATTATTATTACATGAAAAGAGTGGCTCTAAAGTTTAAATTTGTTGCCCGAGATGATTCGCCTAAAGCTGATTTGAAACTTTCGAAGCTTAATACTTAAACTAAATCTTTCAATCACAGCACGGCCTCAATGCCGCCTCTCGGCGGGTGGGACTCGGGATGAATTTGGACAAGACCAAAGTCATGTTCAACGAACATATTCTACCGAGACCGGTAACCGTAGAGGGTGCGACTCTTGAAGTTGTGCAAGACTATGTCTATTTAGGACAGACTGTCCAGTTAGGCAAACACAACTTCAACAAAGAGGCCGACCGAAGAATTCAGCTGGGCTGGGCTGCTTTCGGGAAGCTCCGTCGTCTGTTCTCGTCGCCACTACCACAATGTCTGAAGACCAAGGTCTTTAACCAATGCGTCCTGCCTACAATGACATACAGTGCCGAAACATGGACTCTCACGGCAGGACTGGTCCATAAATTTAAAGTAGCTCAGCGCGCTATGGAGCGGGCTATGCTCGGCACATCCTTGATGGACAAAATCAGGAATACTGAAATCCGTCGAAGAACTAAAGTTGTCGACATAGCCGGAGTGATTAGCAAGCTGAAGTGGCAATGGGCCGGTCACATTTGCCGTAGAACCGACAACCGATGGGGTAGACGGGTTCTCGAGTGGAGGCCACGTATTGGGAAGCGAAGCGTTGGACGCCCTCTGGCAAGGTGGACTGATGACCTGAAGCACCATAGCGGGGGTAATTGGATGCGGAAGGCGGAGGACCGTGTGTGGTGGCGATGGCCTTGGGAGAGAGAGGCCTATATCCTGCAGTGGAGAGACACGGGCTGATGATGATGATGATGACGATGATGATGGTGACATAAATTTATGATACCATTGCGTAATGTTATTATTTTCCAAAAAAGAACGAAACACCGATGTCAAAGATTCTTATAAAAACCAGAGTCCCCGTTTTAAGGACGAAGGGAGAAATGATGGAACGATTGGGTGGGGCATTTATTTATTGACATCATAAATGATATTAGGTACTAAAAGAAGTACATCTATGTCGTTCTGGCGCGTAGAAAGTGAAGTACTAAAATGTCTACAATTGTAGTAATTTGATTTTGTCGCGTATTGACGTTTCCTTATAATCTATGTTGACTAAGCTTTTTCAGGGGTAATTAATTACAGATAGCTATCTCTTTCTGTGTCATATGTTTCGTATCATACTTTACACTTAATTTTATAATCTATGTGTTATGAAAATATTAAGAAAAAAAAATGAAAAAAAAAATTACAAGTGTCTTTCTCGGTAACCGTTAGTTAGTGCCGTTTGCTCATTTTTCTTCTGTCTAGTTTCGATTGTTTTGTTGTAAACTTTTTGTTTAGTTCGCTATTCTCTACATGCTCTATAAGTTTGGACTAACGTTCAGATGAACACCCTATACGTAAGCATGTCATTGCGCATCAATTTTGAATAAATGCAAATGCGATTCGTGTAGGTACAATATTTGGTCTAGAAAACTCAGTAGAAAAAATCTACTAAGCGTGTGAAAGTAAAGAGCGTCTAAAGTTCTTGTATCGACGCTTTCGTCTACCGGAAAGCGAAAGTCGAACAATCAAACACAACGTTTTGTGGGTAATTCGAAAGGGAATTAACATCGATCCGGGAAAACTTTCCCCACAACGACCCAGTTACCGAAATAGCCCAGAATCAACTTGGCCCAAAGCAAATTTGCTCAGAGCACATATCACCTTGTTTGGCTTTGCGCTCAGCTTATGATGTTTACGGACCTTGGCGGATTTCTGTTGGAAAATTTCTGTTAAGCATTCCACTAAATATTTTTCAAGTAATAAGCAACACGGAAATTATCAAGAAAATTGTAATCGAATATTATATATATATATATATATATAAATCGTGTCGTGATAGCCGAGTTGTTTAGAAGGTCGTGGTTCGAGTCCCAGGGCGGGTACCAATTAGTTTTTTCTAACTTATGTAGATCACTGACTACACTATCACTGACTCTGTGCCTCGGAGAGCACGTTAAGCCGCCGGTCCCGGTTGCCATTTTTTTTTTTTTTTTTTTTTTTTTTTTCATTTATTTAACTCCACAAAAACAGTAAATTAACAATTTATAAGTATGATTAACAGGAGTGAAAAGAAAAATGGAGGACCTCTGTGTCTGAACTAGGAAAACCTGTGCTTCAGACAACAGAGCTCTCCGTGACAATTGTATTAAATCAATTATTTACACTTATACTAGACATAGAATTAGAACTATTATAAAATGAGCAACAAATTAAAAAATATATCAGTAATCAATCAATTCCCAAAATTCCTAATAGGTATATTATGTGCGCGAAGTGTTTGAGGCATGCGTGTGTGTGTGCGTTTAAGGTATATGAGTGGGTGTGTGATCGAGTGTTACCGTGAGAATGCGTGCGCGATACTGTATGATAAAACAATTATAGAATCTCAACTCTGCAATCTGAGCAGGCCCTCAGTTTCTTCATAGTTGAGCTTATGCAACCATGAGAACACTTTCGATTTTAATTCGTATTTATTAAGAGGATAAATGTTAATTTTTTCATTTATTTTATTATAGAGATAGGGGCCTAGAAAAACAAAAAATTTATTTAGAAATACATGCTTAATATCTATTGCTAATGTGCAAACATTATCTTTACGTCTTTTATTTAAGGAGTTGATATCAAAGGGTAAGAAAGAGTGCTGCTTAAGGATTATTCTTTGGATAAATAGCTGACGGACAGTGAGTACATTGCAAGACTGGTATAGCTCAAATGTAGGGAACAGAATTGGTCGGAAGAAGCCGACCTTAAGGATTGCTCGTTGCGTTATCTCCAGCTTCATGAGATGGGATTTGGAAGTACCACCCCATGACGTTATACAGTATCCGATTACTGATTGAACTAAAGCAAGATAAATTTGCCGAATAAGGTCTTTGTCGGCAACGTATCTAAGGGTTTTAATAATAGATGGCAGTCGTTAAAATCCACCCACTCGCACTGGAGCAGCACAGTGGATTACCCTCCAAGCCCCCTCATCCCGAGGGGAGACTTAAGCCTCTGCATTGGAGGATTAATAGGCTGATGGTATCAAATTGATTCACGTTTCGTTCACTTAATATCTGCCATTTTATTTTTTGATCCTTATTGCGATCGCTAATAATAAAATGTTGTTCATGAAAATAAGCTTTAGCCTTTTCGCTCGCTAATTCGACTATTTTGCAAATGACCTTATTAACAAAAGAAAAACACATTTTTTGTCTGTTTTGACTGTATTTATATCTCATAAAATATCTATATATCTATATATTATAAAAAAGATTTCAGTATGTATATCAGTCTGTTGTCTGGTCTAGTACCCATAATACAAATATAATACTTGCTTACATTGGGACTAAATGGCGCTGTGTGGGATGGGATTATTATTATCTTACAATAAATGCTTCACTATTTATATAGGTCAAAATTAAAGTACACGTTGTCAACTAATTTTTTTATGCACTTAAGATACATTCGCTATATATTTATTTAATAAACTAGCTTTCCGCCCGCGGGCTTCGCTCGCGTTGACCACAGTTGTGCTGGGAAAGTTGAAGGAACGCGACGCTCCAGAACATTGTAACACTTTCTAGAACAACTTAACTGCCTAAGAAATCTCTATACCTAATTTCATATTATATATACCATTTAGCCATTTTAGCATGAAGAATAGCTATTCCACAAGTTGGTCCCAAAGTCTGTTAGACATTTTGGAAATCAACTGGAACAGACAGACTAACAGACACTACGATTTTCTATATGTATATTAAAAAAATTGCCTTTCGCTCTGGACAACGCTCTCTTTATATTTGACAAATTTCAGTAAAATCGGATCAGCCGGTTCGACGATTAGTCCTAATAAACAGACAGACAAACAAACAAAAAGTAGCGTATGTCACTCTTCACACCCGTCTTTTCACGTCTGCGAAGTTTCATTAAAATTGGTTTGAATGTTTTAAAGTTTAGCTCAAACAGACAGAAAGACGGCCAGACAGACAAACAAAATGTATTGTATGTACTCCTGACAATCTTTTAATCACATCTTTAAAAGTTTCATTGATATAGGTTCAGCTCTTTCAAAGATCAATTCGAACTAACAGACGGACAGACAGACAGACAGATAAACAAAAAGTGTTGTATGTCATTCCTGATAATCTTTTTATCATTACTGTGAAGTTTCATTGAAATCGGTTCAGCCGTTTCGGAGATTAGCTCGATAAGACAGACAGATAAAAAATTTGGTCATGTGGTCATATAGATCTTGTCAAAACATCAAGTTTGAGTACCAACACGATAGGTCTGCGATTGATGGTTGCAAAAATGTAAGCTTTTAAAAATTTGGTCACGTGGTCACATAGATCTCGTCAAAACATCAAGTTTGAGTACCAACACGATAGGTCTGCGATTGATGGTTTCCAAAATATATGCATTTAAAAATTTGGTCACGTAGTCACATAGATCTCGTCAAAACATCGAGTTTGAGTACCAACACGACAGGTCTGCAATTGATGGTTTCGAAAATATAAGCTTTTAAAAATTTGGTCACGTGGTCACATAGATCTCGTCAACACATCAAGTTTGAGTACCAACACGATAGGTCTGGGATTGATGGTTTCGAAAATATAAGCATTTAAAAATGTGGTCACGTGGTCACATAGATCTCGTCAAAACATCAAGTTTGAGTACCAACACGATAGGTCTACGATTGCTGGTTCCGAAAATATATCCATTTAAAAATTTGGTCACGTGGTCACATAGATCTCGTCAAAATATCGACTTTGAGTACCAACACGATAGGTCTGCGATTGATAGTTTCCGAAATATAAGGTTTTAAAAATTTGGTCACGTGGTCTCATAAATCTCGTCAAAACATCAAGTTTGAACACCAAACACGATAGGTCTGCGATTGATAGTTTCGGAAATGTAAGCTTTTAAAAATTTGGTCACATGGTCACATAATTCTCGCCAAAACATTAAGTTTGAGGGCTAACACGATAGGTCTACGATTGCTGGTTCCGAAAATATATGCATTTAAAAATTTGGTCACGTGGTCACATACATCTCGTCAAAACATCAAGTTTGAGTACCAACACGATAGGTCTACGATTGCTGGTTCCGAAAATATATCCATTTAAAAATTTGGTCACGTGGTCACATAGATCTCGTCAAAATATCGACTTTGAGTACCAACACGATAGGTCTGCGATTGATAGTTTCCAAAATATAAGGTTTTAAAAATTTGGTCACGTGGTCTCATAAATCTCGTCAAAACATCAAGTTTGAACACCAACACGATAGGTCTGCGATTGATGGTTACGAAAATATAAGCTTTTAAAAATTTGGTCACATGGTCACATAATTCTTGCCAAAACATTAAGTTTAAGTACTAACACGATAGGTCTACGATTGCTGGTTTCGAAAATATATGCATTTAAAAATTTGGTCACTTGGTCACATAGTTACGTCTGCAAAGTTTTATTGAAGTCGGTACAGCCTTTTCGGAGATTAGCCGGAACAGATAAACATACAGACAGACAAAAAAACAGCTTATGTCACCCCCGATAATACACTCTACACGTCTGCCAAATTTCATTGAAATCGGTACAGTCGTTTCGGAGATCAGCTCGAACAGACAGACAGACGGACATACAGAAAAACAAAAAGCAGCCTATGTCACCCATGATAACACCCTCTGCACGTCTGCTAAGTTTCATTGAAATCGGTTCAGCCATTTTTGAGATCAGCTCAAACAGACAGACAGATGGACAGACAGACAGATAAAAAGTACCCTATGTCACCCGCGGTAATGCCATCTGCACGTCTGCAAAGTTTCATTCCAATCGGTTCAGCCGTTTCGGAGATTAGCCGGAACAGACAGACAGACAGACAGACAGACAGACACTCCAATTTTATTAATATAGATGTAAAATCGGAAGTAACAGTGTATGTTATATTCTCTGGTATATTTTATTTCCTTTGACACCATAAAAAAAAAACAGGATGCCGCGAAATAACGCATTGAAACCGCACACTTCAATTTCAGCCAAACATAATCATAATAGATACGAGCTATGGATATTTATGTGCGAATAAAGGTGGAATTTAAAAAGGTTCCAGTTTGGATTAGTCGACAACCGTATTGTTTTCATGAAGGATTTTCTCGGACAAACTCAGGAATGCATGCACCTCTGCACAGAATTAGTCACAATTATAATAATAATTTTGCGCACATCGACCTACACTATCACTCTTTCAATTCCTTCAAAAAAGTTATCAAAGATTCTATATAAATTTTATTAATATTGTTGTTGCTAACACTGTTCTCGTTTGTTATTTTTGTTAGTTTTAGTTGTATTAATAGATTTATTATTTATTTTTTGTTTAATTTTCTTCTTTCCTTGTTTTTCTGTCTGACTGTAGCGATTATAGATTTTAATTAATTGGAAGCATTTTGTTGGACGTTACAATGGTCTAAACCATTTTTTATTTTTTATTTTATTTATTTTTATTTTCTATATGTGTAATCCATGTAAACGTCTGTTTTTGTTTAATGAATAAATAAAAAAAAAACACACACACGTACAATATCATACAGATGTTTAATTTAGGTAAAAATCTATTGATTTATATAAATCTTTCTAAGTAAAAACTATTTAATCGACCCAATTGCATACATCCATGACCTGATTGATTCTTTTATAGCCTACACGTGACCTCAGTTCCACTAAGTGTTTCCATATACAATCCATATATTAAATAAATCTACCTATTAAATATTTTACGATGACAACACCGTTTTCATCACAAAGCACAATAAAAACCCTATAAAGTCGACTTGAGTAATTAATTGTTTAGAAGGAAGGAAAAGTATAAAAATGTCATAAAATTTAAATAAGTAAGGAAGAACAACGATAAAATAAATCTTCTATAAAATATTAATACAATCGCCAAATTAGGTCCGGACCTTGAATGCTGTGTGAATACATTTTTTTTAAATATAAATAACATAAAAAATATAATAATATTGAAACTATCGAAAACCAGAGCCCAATATAAGAACAAAAGAGAGACAATCATAATTACGTAATGTAGTTTTTATAAAAATCATTAAATAATATAACGTTTTATAGTAAATAAAAAAATAATATTAAATCATGTAATTTTTTGATAATTATTAAAATAATGTGACGTTTCATAATAATTATGAAATTAATATCACGTCAAATAAATTTTATAATCATTACCATTTATTTATTTATTTATTTCTTGGAGAACAAACATCATTAGATTTGATTATACATTTAGTGCCTTACAGATATTAGTGGTAGGTACATAAAATCTAACACCTCGGCCTACTCTCTGTGAATATAGTACGTACGAAACCTTCTACACGCGAGTCGGATTCGCACTTGATTGGTTTTTTATGTACTCGAAGAGAAGTCCCCTTAGTACCTTGTGCTTTGGTACCAAATCGAGATCTAGTCACTGCCTGTCTCCATGAAAAACAGTCATTAGATTATACATATTTAATAATAATAATGATAATAATAATGACGTATACATCACAACAACGTCTAGGCCCCAAACTAAGCATTAGCTTGTATTTTCGGTACCAAGCGAAGACACCACATACATATAACAACCAAGACCGGGTACCAGTATCAATATTCATTATATAATAATAATAATAACACATACAATCACAAGAACGTCTAGGCCCCAAACTAAGCAGTAGCTTGTATTATGGGTACCAAGCGAAGACTCCACATACATATAACAACCAAAACCAAGTACCAGTATCAATATTCATCATATAAATACTTACCAGGCCTGGGATTCGAACCCGGGACCTCTAGCTTCGTAGGCAGGGTCGCTATCCACTAGGCTAAGCGGTCGTCGTTTGACATGGTATTGAGTCAAAAAACCACAAACAAAATACAAAACAGGTATATTTAACTCTTCGTTCTAACAAGTTAAAACGTATTAGACACGGCAAATATTTTTACAATGACATTTTAGACCTGTTGACATCAATTTGGTTAATGGTACGTGTATGGGAAATGGGAATCGTTCAGTTATGTTTAACGATTCTACACGCGCTTTAGCTTTTAAGCGGTTCGTTGAATCTACGACGGACTTTATTTTGCGTGTTTGAAAAATCCGACGAAGTACGAATTGGACCTCTTCGATTAGGGCTTCATACATATGACCAATTTGACCGAATCGACTGGCCGATTGGCCGAGTGGTTAGAGGTCCAAACTGCGGAGCCAAGGGTCGTGGGTTCGATTCGCGCCCTGGACAAATATCTGTGTGAACATGTCTATTTGTTCCGAGTCCGGGTGTGAAATAGCTATATATGGACATATTATAAAGAATATAGAAGTATATTAGTGATACAAATATTTAGTATAATATTTATCTATGTATATATTATTTAAAAAAAGTATTTAAGTATATATATCAGTTGTCTAGTAACCCATAACACAAGCATAATACTTGCTTACTTTGGGACTAGGTGGCGCTGTGTGGGTTGTTCCATGTATTATTACTATTATTATATTATTATTATATTAGTTGTCTGGTACCCATGATGCAAGCTATGCTTAGTTTGGGACAAGATGGCGCTGTGTGGGACGTTCCAAATATCATTATAATTAACTTCATTTTTAATAATAATAATACTTATATAAGATATAGCGCCATCAGTCTGAAAGTAAGCAAGTATTATGCTTGTATTATGATTACTAAACAACTGATATACAAACTTAAATATTCTTTATCATATATATACATATAAGGAACATGAAGACTAATATGTGCATAATTTTGCTAAATCGTTCGAATAAACTCAAGCACAAATTTACTTGAAATAATATTTTTGAAGCTAACAACGACTATATTTTTGAAATTTTAATTCCGAATAACTATAAATATATATAATAATAATAATACATGGGACAACCCACACGGCGCCATCTAGTCCCAAATTAAGCAAGTATTATGTTTGTGTTATGGGTTACTTGACAACTGATATACATACTTAAATATTCTTTTTTTAATATAATATATACCTATATCAATATTATACACCCAGACCCGGAACGAAATAAACATGTTCATGCACACAAATATTTGTCTTGGGCGGGAATCGAACCCAAACCGTTGGCTCCGTAGTTAGGGTCTCTAACCACTCAGCCAATCGGTGGCCAATATATAATAATAATAATAAGTCTACATGGGGTAAATGTTTTTGATAAATGATTTTTAATAAACGAATTGTTACTAAACTGTTTTTTTATTATATGGATAACACTAAAGCCCGTCAATAGCTACTAAACCAAAAACAAATCCATTGACAAACAGAAGAGAAAAAGGTATTGAACTGTTTTGCCTTTGTAAATTTATTTATAGAGAGAAAAAAAGAGAATAAAAGAAGATAGGTACTAAAAAATTACTATCAACGCACTTAAAGAAGACAACTTTAACAATAGGTATCGATTCAGTTCCATTGTTATTTGCAAACTACCTCTTAGTAACGTCCAATCACTTCCCATTCTGCTGTGCATTTACAAAGGTATGTGTGTCGATCACGCATTCAACCAGTCAACAGTTAATTTGAATCGATTACAATCTCTAATACTTCCTTGTGTACAAAGTACAGACAGGAAAAAAATTAAATGAACATAAATGAAACCAATGCACTTCTGTTTCCATAAATTAAACGTTTACATTTAATAGTGTAAATTATGAATAGATTTGTATATGTTTGTAAATAATAGACTTTTTATATTCTTTATTTTATTTTATTTGTATGGAAAACCTACAGCACAAATTAACTTATAGACACACATAATAGCTACAAAAGGCCAATAACAGATTCTCATTTATATTTATATTCTATTAAAATTTGTTAATATAATAACCGGACTATTAAGTACAGTTATAGTATTTAATTAAATTATTGCATTGTAAAATACAATATTTTAAATATATAAAATATGAAACTTAAAAAAAATCGTGTTGTGATAGCTCGAAGGCAGCGAACCAGTTTCAAATCTATAAGGCTATATGGCCGTGGATCGAATCCGGGCGTGTACCGATGAGTTTTTCTGACTTAAGTACATGAACTATCACTGACGCCGTGCCTCGGAGAGCACGTTAAGCAGTCGGTCACGGTTGCTGTCAATAGATAGCGGTCGTTACAATCCGTCTATCCGCATTGGAGCAGCGTGGTGGATTTAAGCTCGAAGCCCTCTCATCTTGAAGGGAGGCCTACGCCCTTCTAGTGCGGTATAAAAAGGGCTGATGGACGAAAAAAAAAACTTAAGCGTTATATGGAGCTATTAAAAAAGACAGTTTGTGATGATGCCAATAAATATATATATATTATATATATTAAGTTTTTGGCTATAGTGTGAGATACCAATTAAGATTTCTTCTTCATAAGAAAATCGTGTACCTAAGTACCTTAATAAGGGATGATCCATTAATTACATCACACCTCAAGGGGTGGGGTCCACAAAATGTGACATATCGTGACAGGGGGGAGGGAGGAGTTCCACGTTTGTGACCTTACAATCCTCACATACAATTTTTTTTACAAAATCTAAGTTTAAAAAAAAATAATTTCAATTGTTAACAAATATTGTACTATACAATGTTTGTTAACAATTGAAATTATTTTCTACATACTTGGATTTGTGAATACTTTCGTTCCCTATAAATTTGATACTATTTTTCTGGCCGAGTTTAACGATTTATTGTTTTCGAAATAGCGAATGTATTTATACAGATAGTGAAATGCGACGTTGCAGCTTCAAATTAAGTACAATCTTGCTGATACATACTGTCACAACTTTTGTACACCGTTTTTTTCCTTTATTACTGTTGTATACTAAGCGATTCTCGGTAAGGTAACATTATAGCCAGGTTAAATAACTGAATAAATATTGTGACTAAGCTAAAATAATGACTAATCAAATGTGTCATTATTTTCCTACCTTTAAAAGCTTTAAATAAACATTTATCCGTGTCATCAGAGATATACTTAAGTAGCAATAATTACGAGTGGATTAATCATGTTTTTGTATTTATTTCGTGACGTGACGACATCGCGGGTTTAGTATGTACTAAGTAAAACTCACGGCATGTCCTCGCTAGTAGATTTCGCTCAATACAGCAAAACAACTATTTTACATAAAATTCTCACGTTGATTTGACATCCAGTGACAATTTATTTAATTTTCATACCAACACTAGATCTTAAAATTCCCGAGTGTTAATTTAATTTTGTTAAGAAAATTTAATAATATAAATTAATTAATTTAAAAATTACTATTTATTCCTGTGGTTATCATTACAATAGTATGGATAATTAAGATCTATAAAATAAAAACTAATTAAAAACTAAAAGTATTTACAAATTAAAAAATATTATGTAAATTATGATAAATGACAAAATTTTAAAGAGACGATGAATTCAGGGTACCAAGGATGCTTGCCGCGTTGCCGCGCTGTATTGCGACACTGATCCTCTGAACAAAGTATTCCTTGCACATAGGATCCCCTGTCAACAGACACAGCGCGACACCCAAATCGTGAACAAGTGCTTTGGTATCCTTGGACCAGGGACATCGTCTCGACAGCAAAAGGGATGATAATTATAAAATAATTTAAAAAATACTACGATAATTTTACCTTATTAGTATTTGTTTTTTTAATACCAATTTAGAGCACACAGGAGCTATTATTTCCCATAACACAAAATATTTAAAAGATTAAAAACTTGTAAGCCTAGTTTCTGCTGATCTGAATACCATATAATTTTTTTGCGCCAACCGGTTAAGGTTTAATCTGGTGCAACCGTTAAAACCGTTTATATGGAAAATTGCCACTACACACTCCTCTTAAATCATCTTTATAATCACCTTGCAGGTTTAAGAGCAAAGAAATGAGAACAAAATTAATATGCCTAACGGGGTTACGTATAAGGGATTTGGTGAACACACATAACGCTTACGCTGCCTTTTGCTTTTAGGTAACAGCGCTTGTTAGAGGTTTGGTACTATATTAATTTTAATAAGAACAAATCATTGAAATCGATACGACTCGGGCTATCATTAATTTGTCGTGATAGCCCGAGCGCAGCGAACATCTTTTAACACAAGGCCGTGTGGCCGTGGTTCGAATCCGAGCGTGTACCAATGAGTTTTTTTGACTCAAGTACATAACTATCACTGAGTCCGTGCCTCAGAGAGCACGTCAAGCAGTCGGTCCCGGTTAGACGATGGTGATTAGAATAGATGGCGGTCCTTACAATCCACCAACCCGCATTGGGGCAGCGTAGAGGATTGAAGCTTCAAGCCTTTAGGTCTCCACCTGCCGTTGGGTATACTCAATGGGCTGATGAAATGGAATGGAATCGAATCGAAAACGAGGTCGCGTCGATAGCTCTGACGCTCTAATCCCCTTCCTGTGACTTGCTGTCGCCGAAGTGTTGACCCCTTCCACACTTCGCCGCATACCTTCCCCCGCGTTTGCGGCTCATGACGTCATAGCGTTCGTTCTAATCTTACTATTGTGCTAATCCTACTTTTATTAGGTCAAAACCAAATTGTATTTTTTTATTTTATTTTTTTTATTTTATTTTATTGTGTTTGGGAAGCTTACAGCTTAATTTACAAAGTGTTAGTATATTCTAGGTAAAGACATTCCAATTATAAGCTACCACAGATATGTGATAAACAAATTATATATTCTAAACAGAATTCAGTTTTAAATGTTATATAATACTCGTAAAAAGCGAAGGCTTTTTCCTGATAATGGCTTTAACACCCTGACTGCTACTGCAAAATAGGTCGAAACGTTTTTCACTGTACAAGCCATTGATCACCTTCAATGGACGTAATGGTAGGTAAAAGTTGGTTGGTAAATAAAATTAGAAAACTAAATAAGTCTCACACATATAACGAATTTACTAGAAGACATCTTCTGCGGTTACCGTCTACAACTCCTACTCTAGCTAGCTGGTGTATCCGTTTGGTGAGATGGCGAGTTTCAGTCTGGTTTCAGTCCGCGAGATCCCCGCGCGGCAGCTTTCACCCCCGCGCAATTGCGTTTCATAGATTCGATACTGTGAAGTGACACTTCTGACTCTATTAAAATTTAAAACCAAACGCTGCTGTCAAATTTATTTACTGTATGGTCTCACACGAGATAGACTAAACAATCACGGCGAGTCATTCCACAAAATATACTTTATTACTGCAACCTTAACCTATGCCCGCCAAAACTACTGTAAAACCTTGACATGGACTAATACTTTTAAATGTTACATCACTAATATGTATTCATTGTCAACCGGTAATCGAACACGTCACCACTCGTCTCAATTGAATTCAATCATCGCACTGACTCAACGCACTATAATTTATAACTGTTTACGCCCGGTACGGTTAGCATAACCATTTTTAAAAAGTTCTCGAAACTTTGCGTATTATTTGTACACACATGGCTATGTTTTCCGTTCCCGGTCGCGTACCCGCATGTGTACAACTTTTTCTACTTCATTTCTTGAATTGTTATTATTATTATTATACTTCTATAATAGTCCTTCATTTCGTATCCTAATTTGATATAGGAATATACAATCAACATAAGCGATTATTCTGTTTCTTTCTCAAGCGAAAGGATAGTTTTAAATACCGTGAAAATCTTTGACCAGAATAGCCTCTGTTACCCCTCGTCACGGCCTTTCTATTCTTCCGTCCCTTCGACTCTTCATTCCTTCGACTTTTCGTCCCTTCTGCGTGTAAAATCACGTATTTATAATATTAGCTAGGTTTAACATTATTTAGTTTATCTCGAATATACTCGTATGTACTTTAAGTTACGAGCAACTTTATCTTTATTACTTTACATTATATTATATTACAATGCCCATAAAAAAGAAAGGCCAAAGTCTACAAAACAGCGGTTAGACCAACGCTTCTGTATGGCAGCGAAGCTTAGGCAATAAAAAAACCCACGAACAAAAACTCCACAAGACAGAGACGTGTATGCTCCGGTGGGCAGGAAGAGTTACACTCAGAGACAAGGTGCACAACGAAGATATCAGAAGGAGCTTCAGGGTTGCGGAAATAGCGTATAAAGTGAAAGAGTTCAGGCTGAGATGGTACGGTCATGTACTTCGACGAACAAATGACCATGTCGTGAAAAAATGCCTTTGCATGGCTACAAAAAGGAGGGGAAGGAGAATACCCTAAGTCATCTGAATGACGAAGGTCCAAAGGCACATGAGGGAGATGGTAGGTACAGAAGAGGACGCATAACACAGGGATAAATGCCGTCGCATGATTGGGAAAGCCGACCCTGCGAACGGGAAAAGGCAAGGCCAAAGAAGAAGATTGTCGACATGTCCCCATCTCTAGTTTTGTTCCAAAAGTTTGCTTACATACAAGTTTTACACGATTTACACATTCTAGCATACTCGGAATAAACACTAGTAATGTATTTTATATCAGATTTATCATATATAAAAAAATATTAAACTGAAATAGAAATAAATTGTTCATATTTTAATAACTGTCAAAAGAGCCTTAAAAATACAAACCATCGATCCATCGACACCAATTTGTAACCCGACAAAACATCTTATGAGGCTAATATGGAGGATGCAGACTTGCTATCTCAATCAAAACATAGGAAAGTGGCAGTAAGGTAAAAACTCATAACAACAAACCCATACTTGCTTGCTTTGGGGCTAGACGGCGCTCTGTGAAATATATTATTATTATTAATAAAATGAATGAAGTTGAAAGCGCCATTTACAACTACTTTGTTTGCAACGATGCGATGTAGTTTTTGCATTACCACGATTCGTGTTATTTTTATATATTTTTTTAATATATATATTATATAAAGTTTTTTCACGCACGATCTATTTTGTAAAATTTCGCTCTGTTGCTATGCTGCTGAAAATATAAATGTTATGCTATATATATTACTAGCGACCGCCCGCAGCTTCGCTTGCGTAGACTACGAATTCCTGTTATACGTACTATTAACGTTCGTTCGTTCGAGATGGCTTATACGTACTTTTTGCTGGAACCAATTTTGGTTACACCCATTCAAACTTTCAATCTTCATTCCCCTTCCACCCTTTAAAAAAACCGATACAATTTTTCATCTCCCGTTTCCCACCCTTAAAATGTGGAAATCTAAAAACCCTGAAACACGTCATTATTTGAGTCCCTCCATTCCCATCCTTAAGTTTGAAATTTCTAAAAAAGCCTTTCTTAACTTAATGCTCACGTTATAAAATAAACCTATGTTATAAATTTAAGCTTCCTAGACTTAGTAGTTTTGGCTGTAGTAGTTGATAGATCAGTGTGGACAAACGACAGACAGATAGACAGACAAACAAACACAAAAAGTTGCTTATGACACTCTTGACAATCTTCTTTCACGTCTGCAAAGTTTCATTAAAATCTGTTCAGCCGTAGTGGAAATTAGCTCGAATAGATAAAATTGAATTGAATAGACACAGACGCACAGACAAACAGATGGACAAAAAGTAGTTAATGTCAAATCTCTTGACAACCTTCTTTCCCGTCTGCAAAGTTTCCTTAAAATCTGTTTAGCCGTTTTGGAGATTAGCTCAAATAGACAGATACACGTACAGACAGACAGACGGACAAAAAGTAACATTTGTTAGTTTTGACGACCTTACACGTACAGACAGACAGACGGACAAAAAGTAACATTTGTTAGTTTTGACGACCTTCTTTTCATACTTGTGATGTTTCATTAAAATTGGTTTAGACAGATGGACGTACAGACAGACATACAAAAAGTTCTGTATGTCACTTTTGACTACATCCTTTCCATATGTGTAAAGTTTCATCAAAATCGGTTAAGCTGTTTTGGCCGAAACCTATTTGCTCGAATAGACACACAGTTCGTTTTAATATATATAGCCTATAACCCTCCGCTAGATTCAGGCTATCAAAAGCAAAAAAAAAAATTTCAAATCCGACTGGTAGTTTCAGAGATTAGCGCATTCAAACAAACAAACAAACTCTTCAGCTTTATAATAAGTATTTCTATTATATAGATTAATAGATTATAAGATAATAAGAAAATAAGATAATACTGAAAACCGTATCAAAGTCTATTGCATGGTTTGGGAGTAAAAAGTTAACTAACAGAGGCAGACAGCGAATTTATTTTCTCCCGCTATAGTTTTCATATTTCGATAAAAACTGCTAAGATATTAATTTAAATTATGTGATGTAAAGGGCAATTATAATATGCATGAAATGCTTAAGACAACTAACGTATTTAATTTGATAAGGATTAATATTACGTTTAAAAAACATCTTCGCAAATAGTACATAATGTTAGAACAAATTTGATTGTCATAAAAAAGGTTATAGTAAGTTAACCTTAAAAGATACACATATGGTGTTGCGGACTTTTGGTTAGAACTTTTAAAGGGGAACAATTCCGTAATACATGATTTTTGGTTAACATCAACCGTTTACGCAGCGCGCGCGACGGAAGCCCTCAAAAGGAATAATTTTTCCCGTTTTTTGCAACATTATTCATTGATGCTCCACTCCTATTGGTCGTAGCGTGATGTAGTATAGCCTATAGCCTTCCTCGATAACTGGACTATCCAACACAACCATAATTTTTCAATTTGAACCAGTAGTTCCTGAGATTTGCGCGTTCAAACAAACAAACAAACAAACAAACAAACAAACAAACAAACAAACAAACAAACAAACAAACTCTTCAGCTTTATAATATTAGTATAGATGTGTTAAATCATGATTTCATCTATTGAAATATGGAAGTTTTATCAAAATCCGTAAAATGCTTCTCGAGTTAAAAGAGTTCAAACAAACAAAAAATTGTCGCTTCAATTCTGGTTCGTGTATCCAAAAAATACATATCGAAGTTTCTATGTGTTTCTAAATGTTTTTAGTACCTACCTAATGTTTATGAATTTTTGATGGGTAACACGCTGCACTTTTATTTATATTGTGCTCAATATGATATCGGTATTCATTGAAGTGCAAACTCACTGCACTGCATTCTGCTATAGTGGTGGACTTATGAAGAATTTATCGATATCCGAATATATTTTTAGATTAAAAAATACTAGCATGTAGACATGACATTACTGTAGCTGGACTTCGTCCACAAAACTTGTGTGAATATGACACAAGATTACTACTTACTAAAATCTTGCCAAGAGTGACTGAAGCCGAATAAGGCGTTCTCACTCGCATTAAGTAGTAGTGCCATCTTTGCTGTGTACTTAATTTATATTTCGTCGGTCGGTTTTCAATTAAGGTGACGATAAATTTTATACACTAGTAACTTATTAGTGCATAAAATTTATCACATTCTTTTATAGAAATTTCGTAGTAGTCTTCATTTAAAAATAGATTTGTTAAATAGGAAGATAAAAATAAATATGTTAAATACGTAAACTAAAAAAAATTTATAATTAAAAACGGCTACCAAATATTTTTTTGCTTACGCCGCGTCTCGTGCGTACCGGGTATACGTATCTGTCGAATTCATACGATTTTAGTAATATATTTTGCAGTTTTTTGATCATTAGTATTTAGAAAAAGACAAAGTCGTGTTTCATTTAACAAAACAACATTGAGTTATTGTTATTATTTATGTAAATGACAAAACAATCAAAAAAACACTTTGATATTGCTTGAAATGTGCGTAACTAATTTGAAAACTTGGTTACTTAAACATAATTTTGGCACATATCTGATTTGCTAGTGGCGCCATCATAAATGATAAATTTGGTAGGCAGCTCTCATTAATCATACAATAATATCTGGCATATCCCAAAAAGAATCTTGTCTCAAAGTAAGCAAGCAATACATATTTATATATTCTTTATAATTTATAAATATTTTACACTCAAACATGGAAAAAATAGACATGTTCAAACAGACTAACATTTGTCCCGGGCAGGAATCGAACCTGCGGCCTTTGCTTCTGCAGTTGGGGTTCCTGAACTCTCGACCAGTCAGTCAGTCAATATGACCATATAGAAAGCAAAAATGAAAGTAGGGTGATGAAAGAAGACTTAGCGAAACACGAACGTACTAGCCAACGACGGTCTTGTCGCCGGCTCAAAACTCATTCGGGTCCGCTCGGGTTCGCCGAGTCATTCTTCGGGCCCAATCGGGGCTGCCGCAATAAGGTACAAATCGTCCTTCCGACCGCAATCACATGTTAGCTGCCGTACTATAGTGATGCTGATTTAATTTAGCTTTATAAATTTTTATCGACATATCCGTGGACAAGTCCCATCACTAAACATTAAAACCAGTTTTTGCGGTCAAGCCCCGAGAATCGTCGTATGTTTTTATATAAAATCCAGACATCCAGATTACTGCCAGACAACGTGCATACCTTTATATGGGATAGAAAAATTTCATTCACAGAACTATATAGGCTAAGATGTCACTGCGCCGTGTTTACCGTCTTAGAATGTTTTGTTATATTCATAGACAATATAGTATAGGCGTGATCGTAGAATTTGACCGTGCTTCGGAGGGCACGTTAAGCAGTCGGTCCCGGACGCTGTCAATAGATGGCGGTCGTTACAGTTCCCAACCCGCAGTGGAGCAGCGTGGTGGACTTAAGCTCCAAGCCCCCCCTCCTCACCATGGGGGAGGCCTAAGCCCCTGCAGTGGGGTAAAAATGGGCTGATGATGATGATGATGTGATCGTATCATACAAGTTCGTTAACAGTAGTCATGTTTAATTATATTTTATATTTTAAATTATCAAATTATACTTATCGTAATTAGCTGGCCTGAATTTTTTCATGTAAGTAGCTTTTGAGAAAGTTTTTTTTCGTAAAATTTTCATTTTTACGATTATTTACTTCTTTAAAACTTAAAAATATAAGAAAATATCGCATCAAATTTAATTGGTAGTCATCTGTTTTTAACCTTAATTTCAAGAACAAAATTCGTGCAAAGAAGTGTCGAGGATATGAATGTATCAATTTATATCTATTAAATGAAACCCACACGTTTTGAAAAATAACAATTATTGTTGTACGTATCAAAGAAACCGGTTAAATCCGTGTCGGACCACACGCGATTGGGTTCCGAAGAGTCAGCTGAATAACGTAAACTAGATTATTTATACAAAGGTACGTATAATATATATTGCTTTATATTGTCGTGTCCATATATTTATATATATATAATTATAAATAAATAAATAAATATATATATATATATATATCGAAAAAGGTCGTAAAGCACTTCATGAGTACGTCTAGATCTTAACTAGGTTTAGATTTTGTACTTAATATTGGGGTTGATTATTAGTACACAAAAATGAAATATTGCTTTAAATAATTATAAATAATTATAAATAAATAAATATATATATATATATATATATATATTTATTTATAATAATATATATATTTATATTATTTATAATAATAATAATTATAAATAATTATAAATAAATAAATATATATATATATATATATTTATTTATAATAATTATAAATAAATATTTAAAGCAATATTTCATTTTTGTGTACTAATAATCAACCCCAATATTAAGTACAAAATCTAAACCTAGTTAAGATCTAGACGTACTCATGAAGTGCTTTACGACCTTTTTCGATTTTATAAGAATAAGAAAAATGCCGGTAAAGGTGTGGTAACGTTACAGAACTTGACCCTTGACGACTTTTTAAAATATGATTTGTAAGTAAAGCCGTCAAGTGTAAACTTAACGGTGTGTACACTTAACGGCCTTTCTTACATGTCAAATTTAAAAAAGTCGTCAAATGTCAAGTTCTGTAACGTTGCCAAATCGAGTCTAAATATTTTTGAGCATATAATAATAATCGCGTAAAACGCTTTTTTACGATATAAATGGTTGTTTCTCGATTATTCCGAAATTAACGAATAAGTACATACCAATTAAGTCAAATAAAATGTATCCACGACAAACGTTAATTAAAAAGGCCGTGTTAATTACACCACACCAACGCGAATTGATATAAAAATAGAGTGTTACATGTGGCTTACATTTGGCTAGGTTCGCTAAACTTATGTCGATTGAAAAAAATTGCCAGCTTTAATTTGGTAAAGTAACGTCACCAAAAATCAAGACATCTTTGATCTATTTGTAAACTAAGGTGTTCATTCAATATATTTCATCTATTAATAATGAACTTGGACCACAATTTTTAACATATTATTGTTTTCGAAAATATAGAGAGTTTCGTTTCAACCCTTGAAGCGAACGGACGCCGACTCCCCTTGTGCCCTTGTGCAGCCTGTAATAAACTATCGCGTCTATCTTACTTAAATTTTCAGTCAAATAATTAAATTAAATATAATTATTAAGAACAATTGGATGTGCAAACGTGTTAGCTATAAAATAGTGTTGCGAAGTCCAGTGCGTGATATCTACCGAAATATCATCGGCGTCGCCGGCGCAGTTAGGTACCTACCTGCAGCGACAGCCAAACTTCATACCTATTCATTTGGTGAGATCGTTCCATTATATAATAACAATTATGTTTAACGAAATCCTATATTTAATTGATTAATTTTTAATATGTTTGTGTGTCAAAATTTCTAAAATGAGATGCAGTTGTTTGATTTTGTTTTGAATGTTTAACTGAATACAAAGTTTAAATCCATAAACATAAAAAAAGTATTAAGATTCCGGCTGAGATCGTATCGTACTTAAACGAAACCGAAATTTCACCTACTCTGTAAAAAACATATTTCATAATAAATAACTAGACACATTTGCGTCGGGGGCAACAAGGGGTGGATTATTAGATTAGTTTTATTTGATCACCATTTTTAAGAATTAGTTATAGGATTGTAAGTAAATTTGTTATATATTTATTTTAAATTAGTCGTATTTATTCTATATTATTATATTAAAAATTTACATTACATAAAAAATTTGTTATTTCAAAATAAGATATTAGAGTGTACTTTTAAATAGTATTGATTATTACTTAAAGATAAACTTTAGGAAATAAATATATATATATATATATATATATATAATACACAAGTATATTTCCTCAGCCGAGAAAAAGAACAATGAATACGTGTTTATAATAACTTAATTGATATAAATGATATAAAATGATATAAGTGGATCAACGGAAGCTATTAGTTTATTATTATTATTAATAATATTAATTATGATTATGCTACTCTGTTTTCTATCTACTTTTTGATATGTCAACAATAAGAAAAACCAAAATCACTTCTTCGATTTCGACGATTCGAAATTTTTTATCTTTCAACAAGCGATGAAGTCCGACAAAAGTCAAGAGAAACTTTTTCAAGATTCAAGGACACGCTGTCGGCCGGAATCCGAAACAATAGAACACATGTGCCAATAAAAAAAAAACCTACCCAAAAACTCCTTATTCTTTATACCTGAGTTGCAAAAGATAGTGTAACTTTGGATATTAGTAAAATAATACATTAAAAATTAAAATAAATCAAAACGTGCATTGGGAAACATACTGAAGACTTATGAGGAAGGGGTGAAGATACACTAATGTAGCTTCAAGAACTATGCTCAGGCACGATATGGGTACGGGCTGCTACAACTGAGAAACCACGAATATGCCACACTGGTTCGAGACAAAACAGAGGTGAAAAAAGTTAACGACGATTCATACAAATCAGAGAGCATTAAGTACAGTAGATGAAATACAGTCAAATAAATTGAACACCGAATAATAGAAAATAATACTATTTAAAATATGTCATCATAGCACATGTCAGGCGTCAGGAATAATAACAAAAAAAACTACCCATTTAAGAAACCAAACGGTATTCCCATTTCCGTGTTCTGTCTCAGGACAATAAGACCTTTTGCAAGCTTTATCTTTATTTAGCAATTAAGGGGTACAAAAAAAAACACTGTAAGCATAACGCGCCCAACGAAAATGTGTCAGAAGCGGATAGCCGAAGATTTGTTTATATAATTTCTATCACAGTTTGAAGCTGTCACAAAACGCACAAAGTTGACTTATATACCCAAAATCAGTTCCGCGATGGCTTCTGGGGAGGACAGAATATTATTATCACCTGCAAGAAATGTTATATACCTAATAGGTAAATGTGTTTATTCATTCACCTAATATAAATGTATTAATATTAGGTAAACTGTCTGGGTCGCCTGTTCTAGCAAATGTGCACATCTATACTACGAAAACAACCATTACGATAGTGTAATAATATAATGAAAATCTTTAATCATACAAGGAAAACATACCTAATTCGATACATAAAAATTACAGCACTGAGAGCTTAGAAATTCTTCCAAAAACACTAAACATTTCAAACCAGTTTTACATAAAAAAATCGGTAACCCAAATTTTGAAGTTAGAAGATGAAACATTCATACGATTACTCTTTTCAGTAAATACGTCCAACTCGTCTGACGTGACAGGTCCAAGGTTACTCAGGATATCAAATACCACGAAACTTATAACAAAAGAGTGCGAGTCAGTGTCACTTCGTATCGATACCTAGAATGTGCAAAAAACGCATATACTTTCATTTCAAAGGATTTTAATACACACGTAGGAATAGAAGACGTGAACGCTTTGCAATCCAGGCTAATAAGAGAAACACTTCTTCCCCAAAAATCCAATTAGAACGGTCCGTTCGTTCGTCCAACGGTCGTCCATCAGGTAGTTATCTGGAAGCTAGGCTCTAGTAAGTCGCAAATTGATTACATTATAATCAGGAATAAAGAAATATTTTTTGGTACTGTGAAATGAGAACAGGCAAAAATTATAGAATCCAATCACAAAATAATCTGGAGTAAAATTAAAACTCGAGTTTCAAATGAAAACCATTCGACGACACAAATCGACCACTGGAATAGGAGGTAGCTTCTCTAAGATTAGATCAAGACAAAAAATTAAACTTCCACTGATACTACTCGTAACATTTGCTTATGTCTTAATTCTAATAGGAAAAAATATATTGTCATTATAGACCGCATACTAAACGAAATGAAAAAAAAACTGTTGAAAACAAGAAGATTAGTTTTAAACGAAGAAAAAACCAAGTTTGTCATACGGGACCCATTCAGTCCGTCGACAAAGAAAGCCTCGTTTTACTAGGAAACGCAATGACACGCCCAGTTCAAGAAATAAAGTACCTAGGCACCTATGTAACAACAACGCGAGTCAAAAAAGCTACTATAAAAACTAGATGTAAGAAAGCCGTAACCTATCTCAAAATTCTTTTACAGTGTATTCAACAAAGCAAACTAGAATTAAAATAGCAAAACTCATTTACAAAAGAGTTATCACACCAGCCATGACTTACGGCCTCAAATTGACCGAGCTAGCAAAAGCCAAAGCTTGAACCGTATATTTTGAAGATTATGCTAGAAGTAGGAAAAAAAATGCACCTAACAAAGAAATCTGGTAAATTTTAGGCGGAAAAACAATAACAAAGACTATGAAAGTACGTAAATTCTCCTACTATGGACATATGCTAAGAAGAAAACACCTCATCTAATGCAATGAAGAAAAACAAAATATAGGTCGTACCATTCATACATGGAAGTACTTCGTAAATCATGACATCAATAACTACACAAACTACGACAAGGAATACTGAAAAAGAACTGCGGTAAACAGAACAACACTAAAAATAATGGTTGAAGAAATCCGATACAGAGCCAGACTCCGAAACAGAATACACCTAGTTAACAACTTAGCCCCGAAGAAACGAACTCCCACGGTTGCAGTGAATACTATCCTATTCTCTATATGTTACACACCAAATATAGTATCTATATTCCCCATGCTGGCTTCACGATGCTGGTATTCGGGTCGGCTCAACCTCCTGTCATTCATATATCCCGACTGCAGCCTACCTACACTCTGTCCTATCTACTATGGCTCATTGGTGTCTCGGACCTTTGCGTCCTTGCAGCAGAACTGCTGGCTGATGAGTCATTGGAACGGAACGGAACTATTATTGTTTTCCAAAATATAGAACTTTTCTCTGAAAATTAAGACAGCAATGTTTTAGTAATTTTTTTCTAAAACTTTATTAATAAAATATCCTTGAGAGAATAAACTTATCTGGCCAGATGACGTCACAGGGACAATTTCAATGTCAGATAGTTTTTCTGAAATATTTATCTAATCCACAAAAAGAAAAAGATTATATTTTAAAAGGTTGTTATAGAAATTTGTTCCTTTCTGATATATTTAAAATTTTGGTTCAAACCCATTAACAAATAACTTTTTATATGTAATAACATGTGAACGGTCGGTAATCCAACACTTAGAATACTGTGGATAGAATTAGAGTTAATTCAAAAGTTTTGGAATATGACAAGCATAAATAAAAACAAGAAATGACGCAATTCTTATTTCATACGCGATCGTGCAGAATACACGCCTAATTCAAAGGCATAATTGACAGAAAACGTCAGACCTCTATCGTTATATCCACAACAGTGCCTGCCATACCATGCCATCAGCCCATTAAGCTCCACTGCAGGGGCTTAGGCCTCCCCTTAGGGTGAGGGGGCTTGGCGCTTAGATCGCTGCTGCGATGCGGCGAATTGTAACGCTATTGACAGCAACCACGATCGACTGCTTAGCGAGCTCTCCAAAGCACGGAATCAGTGATAGTTATGTAAACTCAGAAAAACTCATTAGTACACACTACACGCCCGGATTCAAACCACGGCAACACGGCCTTGTAATTTTGAAACAGGTTCGCTGCGCTCGGGCTATCATGACACCAGTGCCTAACCCGCCAGCGAGCAACAGCGTCTAAAATGAACAAATCACAAAAATCGCGGTACCTACAAACCAATGATAGGCATTGAGAACGTCGGATTAGTGGGTAGTTCGAATCACTTGAGCGCCTACGTATTTGTTTTTGGGTTTGCAAATGGAATTCTTAAAAAAAAAATCATAAAATTACTGTATTTCCGTAAAAAACGACATTTTTTATACTGTTCAACAAAGTTATTTCACTCGTCATTAAAATATCAAAATTATAAGAAATACTGATTTTTCTTTTTGTATTTAATATTAAAAATACTACAGTTTTAGCAGACATCCATTATAGAAAAAAAATTATAAAGAAAATAAGACGTTTTCTGCTAACGCTACTCAGCTAATTACTATCAATTCGCATGTGGCATTCTAACATTTGGCATAAAACAACGAGAAATTTTTATTCAAGTACCTATAATACCACAATGATCTGTGAATACCACGTTTCAATTGTACAACAACGTAACATATCTGCGCTCGCGGCTCCGCCTGCGTAAATTTTGCTGCCTCCCCAGTCCCCACTAGACTCAGTAAGACATTTAGGTACTGCACGAACATTCTATGAAACGATGCATTCCATTTAGCATGGGCTAGGGAGGGGTTGAGACGCGTTTGCGGGGGGAAGTATCCACACATTTTCATACTTACAGATGAAATATTTGCCAACAGGCATTTGCCGACTGAAGACGGGTTGTGACATACAATACACTACTAGCGCGGTGTATGAGCGGGCACCCTGTCGATAGCGTGCTGTCTTTCTAGCGGGGAGCAGGGCGGGCGCTTTTCGCTACTTCTGCGCTATATTATATAGAATACCTAGGCATTCTACAAAATGTCTAAAACGAGCAGGCAATTTACGAACAATCATTCATTCTATTTTTAGGCATTCTATAGAATAGCGAATGGATGGCCGGCAGATCATGTGCGAAAGCTTTCATATTTAAAAATGCATCGAACTGACTCTTGTCAACCGTGCCGCCTTATACACGTAAGGTATTATAATCGAACGTTCTGTCGTTCTAGTGCTTTCAATTAAACTCCTACGAAAAATTAAAATATACACTTTTGGTTTTCACCGTTTTTTCTGGCGCATAAAACTACAGAATAGTTTAAAATATTTAAAATTATGACTTAACCCTACATATTTTTAGTACGCTATGTCGATCAAAGGGTTAAATGTGATCTAAGCACTATAAACGCGATAGCCCGCATCCAAACATTCATTTGAACAATTGAATGGTGTTTTTGACCCCAAATTTACACTATGTAACACCATGGGCGACCTCACATGAATAAGTAATTGATGGTGAAATGTTTTGTTTTTATTTTTTTTTTTTAATATTAGAAATGTTCTAGAGAACGGTCGAGTCGCTAGCCACAAAAAATTTAGTAGCGAGTCATGTAAATGGTGGAAACATCAATAAAATGCGCGAAATATGTATAAATAACGACGAAGGCCAAGTGTTGAAAAAGTGACGTGGATATTAAGTGGTTATTAGCTAATTTAATTCGCTATGAGCTGCGTTTAGTGAAATAGACGCGTAAAGAACATGCGGTGCGTTTTACTCAGCATGACAAATGAAGTTATATAAAACAAATGGAAGAAAATTTGGGAGGCGTGGCAGTACGTGTCAACTTACTCGTCTACCGTTGGCGTCACTAGGATCGGCGAATGAACTAGTTGCGTGTTGGTACCTACTAGCTTATTCAGTGCGATAAAGTTAAGAAAAGAAATGGTGCCTATGATGCGAAAGTAATAATAATAATAATAATAACACACACAATCACAACAACGTCTTGGCCTCAAACTAAGCATTAGCTTGTATTTTGGGTACGAAGCGAAGACACCACATAAATATAACAACTAAGACCCGGTGCCAGTATTAATATTCATCATATAAATACTGACCCGACCTGGGATTCGAACCCGGGACCTCCAGCTTCGCAGGCAGGATCGCTGCCCACTAGGCTAAGCGGTCGTCAGTCAAGTGTAATGAAAAAATCAAGTGTAATGAATATACGGTGATTAATGTGCAAAGGATAGAGAAATTAAGAAAGGAAAAAGAAGGCGAGAATAGAAAAATGAGTAACAGGAGAGCAAGGGGAGAAAAAATAGAACCACCATTCTTTTCCCAGGCAAAATATATTAATATACTATAAAAGAGTGTTACTAGGGATCCGTACCTCAAAAGGAAAAAACGGAACCCTTATAGGATCACTTTGTTGTCCGTCTGTCCGTCTGTCTGTCTGTCAAGACCCTTTTTCTCAAGAACGCGTAGAGGTATCAAGCTGAAATTCATATCAAATACTCAGGTCTACTGTCCGTTGGAGCTGTGAAAAAATCAAACTTCTAAGCCAACGCAATCAAAAGATATAGCCGTTTATGCAGCAAATTTATAGTCGCAGGGGAATCAAAACCTACAGGATACTACCCGTAAACTCAAAATCTTGAAATTTGGTCCGAAGCAACGTCTTATAGCACAGATAAAGGAAAAATTGCGAAAAGCATAAATTTTTAGTTACATCATATAATAAAAATATTTTTAATAATTTTAAACTTACTACCCCTTTCCTCATGAACTCGTAGAGGTATTGTTTTATATTGTACGGTAGTACGGAACCCTTCGTGTGCGAGTCCGACTCGCACTTGACCGGTTTTTTTTCACTAAAAATTCTAGTTTGGCGACTTAAAATCATGTTATATCGAGTTTAATTGATTATGCAAGATAACATGTTTTTAAATAATATATATTTCTTATAGTAGATAGAATAAACAAAAATATTAATTTCACTAAAAGAATATGCATATGAATCCTTGAAATAGCTCTAAATTAAAATCTTATTCAAAACTAAAATTAACTACTTATAAAAAAGTAACTAATATTAAATAAATAACATAAAACTGATCCTAACAAAAAAGACTACAAAATATTTTATTTTATTTACTTATTTGTTTAATAAATTCACGTGTCGTGATAGCCCAGACCGCAACGAACTTGTCTCAAATTTATAAGGCCATAGGGCCATGGTTCGAATCCGGGCGTGTACCAATGAGTTTTTCTGACTTAAGTACATTAACTATCACTGACTCCGCGCCTCGGAGAGCACGTTAAGCAGTCGGTCCCGGACGCTGTCAATAGATGGCGGTCGTTACAATCCCCAACCCGCAGCGGAGTAGCGTGGTGGATTTAAGCTCCAAACCCCCTCCTCACCCTGGGGGAGGCGTAAGCCCCTGCAGTGGGGTAAAATGGGCTGATGATGATGATGGTGATGATGATGATGATGAAATTCACAAAACAGATTACAATGAATACAGCACTGACATAACTTAAAAAAAATTACTTTGATCTAGATTTGCAATCAGATATACGAACGATATATTAATAACATATATTAATAAACATCACTAAGTAGGGTTGGCACCCTAAATTCGGTCCAGGCTATATTTAATTAAAATTATATTAGTAATTCTTTTCTTATATAAATTTTTGTACCAAAAGTTATTGCATGCTCCAAAACGTGTATCTAAAGTTTGATTTTTAGCAGAACTCTAAATTTTTTTTAATTAATTTTTGTATATGATTTTTTTATTATTCTAATATACCTAATTACTGTTATTTTTATTTTTATATGTTAAAATAAATTTAACAATTTTAATTAAAAAATAACCTGTACCGAATTCAGGATGCTAATTCTACTTAGTAATATTTATTAATATATTTTATAATAATTATTGTATATGAACAATATTTCGGCTGGGAAAGGAAGGAGGCGTTACAAGATAGGTCAGGGTTTTATACTATAGGGAGTCCTGTATTATCCGCGGTACCTTTCACAGGTTTTTATTTAATTTAATTCGAAAGCGACTAATTCACCAAGATACAGACACTCACAAAACCTAATAAAATCGATGCAATGAAAATTGTGGTTTGACGCAATAGCGCTTAAATGCGATTTTACACTTTGAGGTTGGATTATTAAATAACTGGCATAGTTAGTCTATTTTCGCGGCAAAAGGCCAACGAACTTACGTCTCACGCTGCGTTCGCTAAGAAGGGACTAATATCATTTATTTGTTTAGATTTAGAAGTTTCTATAGATAGCAGAATAATCAAAATGGAGCCACTCATACTTTGAAACGTTTAAAAACGTGAGTAAAATGTCGGATTCAGTGATTAGACGATTACGTCATTATAATTGTTTTAAACAAATATTTTACTAAATGAAATGGAATGTAATAATTAGACTGACCGATTGGCCGAGTGGTGAGATTATTCTAACTGCGGAGCAAAGAGTCGTGTGTTTGATTCCCGCGCGGGACAAATATTTGTGTGCATGAACATGTCTATTTATTCCCTGTTTGGGTGTAAAATATGTATTTAAGTAATAATAATAATATCATAATAATAATGTATATAACGTAATAATAACGTAAATAACAACGTAATAACGGGCTATGCTCGGGGTATCTCTGATGGATCATATCAGGAATGAAGTCATCCGTCAGAAAACAAAGGTGATCGACATAGCCTGCAAGATAAGTAAGCTGAAGTGGCAGTGGGCTGGTCACATCTGTCGAAGAACTGATAGAACTGAAGAACGATAGGCAAGAAAGGTTCTTGGATGGAGACTACGAACTGGCAAACGTAGCGTGGGACGCCCACCGGCTCGCTGGACCGACGATATAAAGCTAGCTGCCGGTAGTGGCTGGATGAAAATGGCTGAGGATAGAGAAGTGTGGCGTCAGGCGTGCCCTGGGAGAAGCCTATGTCCAGAAGTGGACAAATGTGGGTGATGGATGGATGGATGGATGGATGGAATAATAATATATACATGAACAACAACGTCTAGGCCCCTAACTAAGCATTAGCTTGTGTTTTGGGTACCAAGCGAAGACACTACATACATATACCAAGACCCGGTACCAGTATCAATATTCATTATATATATACTGACCCGACCTGGGATTCAAACCCGGACCCAGAGATTCGTAGCCAGGGTCGATACCCACCATGCCAAGCTTTCGGCAAGTATATATTACAAAGAATATTTAAGTGCCTATATCAGTTGTCTGGTACCCATAATACAAGTTTTGTTTATTTTAGGACTAGATGCCGTTGTGTGGGATGTCCCAGGTATTATTATTAATAATTTCAGAATCTTTATTTTCTTTTCCAGTACAAATTTTACTTGTGGGTCACACAAATTGTACTTTACAATAACAAACAAAACATCAACAACATCAACATATTTAGTCTGTAGGTATATAAAATTTTGCTCACATGTTTGTGGTTGATGCAATATCTCTATGAACGTCAATGAGCTGTAAATATAGAAAAAAATCAGATCGTTTTTGGATACTTTTCCATCCAGGATGAATTTTCACCACCTTGCGAATTTTATTACTATGAATTTTGGTGAAAATAGTTTTCGCGTTTTTTCTTTTAGCCTCACTCAGTATTAAAATATTGAGATATGCCACAAAATTATCGTATAACCGTTGGGATACGTTGGCAACTGACAATTGAGTCGGTCGGCGGCCACCGGCGGGATACTCCTTTCCGTTACGGTCGCCCTTTTCTCGTGCTTAGTGATTATTCTTTTGGGATAAATATTTTAATGTGGAAATCATACTGCATATACATTTTTTTTTAAATGAAGTCCTAGTCATATTACTTAACGACTAGAAATAAATAAGTGATAATAAAATCGATCAGAATAGCAAATCATGTCACACTTCTTTGTATATGATATAGTCTTAGATAACATAATCATTTTTAGAAACGATAGAGCGCCTCATAATATATCATCATCATCAGCCCATTTTTACCCCACTGCAGGGGCTTAGGCCTCCCCCAGGGTGAGGAGAGGGCTTGCAGCTTAAATCCACCACGCTGCTCCACTGCGGATTGGGGACTGTAACGACCGCCATCTATTGACAGCCTCCGGGACCGACTGCTTAACGTGCCCTCCGAAACACGGTGTCAGTGATATTATGTACTTAAGTCAAAAAAACTCATTTCTACACGCCCGGATTCGAACCATGGCCCTATGGGGCCTTATAAATTTGAAACAGGTTCGTTGCGCTTTGGGCTATCACGACCACAAAGATAATACATACTATATTTTATTATTATTGTTTTAAAGAAACATTTTGTAAAATTACAAATAAAATGTAATTTTAGAATCTTTATTTTCTTATCCAGTACGAATTTCACATACACACTGACTTCTATTTTACAGTAAACATGTCAAAACATCTAGTGGCGTATGTTTGGTCTTTGACGTATATTTTTTTACTCACATTTTTTGTGGTCACGACGCGAGATCTCTTAAGTGGTCTTACTGCCTGAAATCCCAGTAGGGACTTACCGGACATTGAAGTGTCGCTTAGCCAAGTAAGTTAACGTTTTGACTTGTCATCAATCATTGTCAATCAGTTGTCTCTGTCAATTAAATAACTAGGGTTGTTCAATCTGACCCAATTGGGTTAATGTGTAGGTAATAGGTTAAAATATACAATAATAGGAGCACAATCACACTTAGAAAAGTATGGGGCAGAGGGAGCTGTTGCAGGAATTTATATGGAGATGCGATGACTTGAAGAGACGACCGAAGGCCTCGGATATCAGCGAGTTGAATTTCATATTTTCATTTGCACTTAACCAACACCCAAAGAAGCTTTTTTTATATTTTTCTCTATCTGTTTGTGCGGACCGATCTCCGGAACCGCTGAACTAATTTTGATGGAATTTTCACTTGCAGGTAGAGAACATCTTAGAGAATATTATAGGCTACTTTTTATTTCGAAAATATGTTAGATTGCGTCGTATATTTAAAGTTCTGTAGAAATTATGAAAACCACGCGAACAAAGTAGAGAACATTCGCTAGTATGCAACATAAAACACGTAACCTATAACACTAATCGGCTTGAGACGGCTTGTCTTTCGGGACTTTAAAAGGTTATTTATAATCTACGCAGACATTAATCTCGCCTTTACATCTCATTGGGGATTCCTCTGTTTATGCTTTTTTTATTGCTTGAACCCCTTTCCGAACGAGGTCTTAATTATAACTTAACACGTTGACTGCCGGCGACGGAATATTTCGTTTTCGTACGTGACGGCTGAGGCTTAGCAATTTAAATTGATAATTAAATGCTACAATAGTTCGTCGAGTTCGTCGCTGGCAGTCAATGTGTTAAGTTTTTACGTGACCACAATCCTAACTAATAATATATACGTTTGTTTATTCTTTCTTTACGTCGTAACTGAGTAACGAAACGACGTAATTTTTTGTATACAGATAACTGAAAGAACGGAGAGTAACATATAATAAATAATAGTGAAGAAGAACGCATGTGGAACAAACACGGCTACGGGAATAAAAAACATTCTAATGGAAGACGTGTTTTTACGAAGCAGAGGCACCAGGCAAAAATTAAATTAAAAAAAAAAGAGTGGCTTATTTTATATAAGTGATGGGCCTACAAATATTGGTCAAAAGGGGGCATCATTTTTTTTTATATAAAAAAAATAATTAAAAAGTTACTATTGTACTTTTTAAATTGTTTAAATAGGTACATTACACCAGAGAACAACAGTTACACGATGGATACACAGTTTTTTTGCGCTCTGTTTGCTTTTATTGCTTTTAACTCTAAACTAGTAAAAAAACTTAGTGATTCAAGACAATAGTTTTTAAAATCAACGAACCGTAATTAGGTCGTATAATTAAGTTGCCTTTATTAACACCTTTTTTTGTATTTACTGGCGTTTATCGCTTACCGTATCATTTTAAAACTATTCAAATTATTAACAGATGTCAGGAATTTCATATGTAACTAGCTTTCCGTCCGGGCTTCGCTTGTGTGGCCTACACAATTGTACCGGGAGAGCTAAAAGTACGCGACGCTCCAGGACACTGTAAGAATTTCTAGAGCATTCTGAAACTTAACTACCAAAGAAATCTCCATCCTGTACTTCTAAATTTCATTAATATGCGTTCAGTCATTTTATTATTTACAATAAGAAAAAAATTTAAACATAATATATAAAAACAATAAACGGTAAATACACTTCTATACTAGAATTACTAAAATTATGCTCTTTAAACTTTTCTCACGGGTAAAGTAATACGTTTAAACAATATATTATATTATATATTATTATGATTATTTAATTACTGTTAGGGACAAAATTTCTATAATATATCATTTTGAAGAATAATTTAACCCATAGAAACCGTGCTTTTCCGTATGAAAGTAACCTATTTCACTTACCTGCAAACGAATAGACAGACAAAACGAGTATGTCGCTCAGAACAAAAAAAAAGGAGGTTATCCTGATAACCTCCTTTTTATGTTTGCAAAATTTCATTGAAATCAGTTCCGCTGTTTCGGAGATCAGTCCGGACGGACAAACAGACAAACAAACAGAGAAACAAAAGTAGCCTATGTCTTTCTCCAAGGTCTGATCTATCTCTGTACCAAATTTCATAAAAATCGGTTTAGTAGTTTACACGTGATAGACAGGCAGAGTTATTGTTTACATTTATAACATTAGTATGGATTTAGCGTTACTCATATTGTATGACTTTTTCAGAAAAGTGAAAAAAAATACATACTAGCTTCCGCTCGCGGCTCTGCTCTCGTGGAATGCATAGTTTTACAGGGACTCCTTTTCCCGGGATAAAAGTAGCCTATAGCAATTTTTTTATAACTAAAAAAAGTCCGTGATGGCATATGTCTATCTCTTATGGATAGTTTACTATACCTATTTTTATTTCCAAAAAAAATGGTGTCATATGATGTAATTGGAAAGCAATTTATACGGATGCAGTATTAATCATTATCAAACTAAATACGTTATTCACCTTCAACATTTCATGTACATAATGATTGCCCTTTACATTATACAATTTAAATTAATATCTTAGGCGCTATCGCGAAATAAAAATATCGGGCGCTGTGCCGGGCGGCCATACCGGACGACGCAATACGCGTGGTTAGGCAGAAGTTATCAATGTTGTATACAAAGAATTTTTGTAGTTTATTTTTATGTTTATTCTTCACTTTTTCAAATACGAGTATTTATACAATTGGAAATAAAACACATTAAAAATACTTCAAGTAAACTTTCATTTGTTCGACGCAACAAGCTGATAGGACACTACGACAGAAAAAACACTACGGCTTATAGATGCTCTGCTACCCGTGCGAAGCCGGGGCTGGTCGCTAGTGAAAAATAAAACTTTAATCGATCGGTACAGATACTTAACTAGTGTTTCAATAGTAGAACTCCCACTGTGTTTTAGATAACAAACGATATATATATAACACCAGAAGCGTCGGATTACGAAGTTCATTATCTGGAGAAACATTTTAGGGTTACTTTGGGAGTTTAAAAATAACTAAATAATATTTTTGGTCGAAGATAAAATAAACTTTCTAATTTTAATCTATAACAGGAGACCTTACAAAAAAAAGTTTAATGAAATGTATTAGTAAATGAATTTGTACCTAAAATGATAAATAGAAATGTACGAACAAAAATAAAGTTCAACATTTTTTAACAATTATGACATTTAGTGAAAATTGTCTAATGAAAATAAAGGTTCATCAAATTAAAAAAAATATATAAATTTAAAAATCCATAGCTTTCCGCCTGCGGTTTCGCCCGCGTCGACTACATAGGTAACGGTAACACCATTATTTAATTATTTTTTAATAAATCATGAATTTAAAAAAAATGAATTGAAAAATATTAAAAGGTGCTGGGATACTGGAAATTTGGGATTTACATATTTCTATGAGAGAAATAAAAAAAAATATTTAAAAAAATCTGGACATCGACAACAGCGCCACCTACTGGGTCCAATTATACCAAAGAAGTATCCAGGTTACCCCATAATAAGTACAAACAAAAATCATAAAAATCGGTCAAGCCGTTTAGAAAGAGTTTTACGAACACAGTACACACGCACACCAGAATTTTATATACTTACCGAAATATCTATATAAATATGTATATGTATTACAAAGAATATTACATACTATAATATAATAGTATGAGTAACATTTACCTAGTACCAATAATACAAGCACGCTGTTTGCTTACTTTGGGACTAGATGGCGCTGTGTGGGATATCGCAGGTATCATTCACTGGAAATTTTTTTGAGATGGAACTGTAAGTATAGTTAAATTCTAAACTATGAGAAATAGCGAAAGTTCAAAGGAGTCCTTTATATGCGCTTTTGAAATTTTAGATAATTAGTAGACATTAATTATTGATATTATTTTTTTCTGATTTTCCGTCATTTATTTTTGGTGACTATCCAGATACGTGCCGCGATAGACAAGTGGTGGTGAGCCCGTTTCTTGTTAAAAGGTCGTTGTTCGAATCCAGACACCGGTATGTACCAATGAGTTTTTCTGACTTAAGTACATAATTATCACCGCTTCCGTGCCTCGGAGAACACGTTAAGCGGTCGTCGGTCTCGGTTACCATCAATAGATGACAGCCGTTAAAATCCACCAACCCGCACTGGAGCAGCGTGCTAGATTAATTTCTCTTGATAATTCTTACCATACACTAAATTATCTCACTCTATTATTTTTTAACATAATGAAATGCATATAGTTACTCCTCTGCATCCGCCTTCTAAGTACCTGAAAATAAATGAAATATGTATATGATTATAAAGTATTTGTAATATCAATACATACATTTCGCTTCACATATTTTCCCTATTTCGATATTTGAATAACTTTATTGCAACATTAATCTTATGTACGTAGCCTTTAAGTATATTTGACCACGAATCATCTCAGAGATGATGATCAGAAAAATATTATATATTGTCGTAAAGGGCTCGAGTTGTTTACAGATTCGCTTAAAATACTAGTCCGTAAACAACCACGCTGAAATGAGAAATGAACTTTTCACAAGCGGTAAATTATCAATAATCCTTGATGAAATTTGTTTTTTTTTAAATAAGGTGTAATAAAAAAAAAACAACTGTACGCCTCACAACCTAAAACGGTTCATATACTTCAAGTTAGACGTCAATTCCACATTAATAGGGATGTTTTAACAACTAAATATGTGAAATTATGGAATTATTGCATTTTTAAATTAATTTTAATGCATAAAACGAAAGTTGTGATTAATAAATTATATGTACCAATATTCATTGGTTTGTGGGTCAGTGTGTCTTCTCGATCCAGAAAAATATAGTCCATGGATTAACATTAATCTTCTTGAATAACTTTCCATTCATCCTTAAGATAATCTCTATTGATTTGTGTAATTCAACTGATAACAATTTATATATAAGGCCATAGGGCCATGGTTCGAATCCGGGCGTGTACCAATGCGTTTTTCTGACTTAAGTACATTAACTATCACTGACTCCGTGCCTCGGAGAGCACGTTAAGCAGTCGGTCCCGGACGCTGTTAATAGATGGCGGTCGTTACAATCTCCAACCCGCAGTGGAGTAGCGTGGTGGATTTAAGCTCCAAACACCCTCCTTACCCTGGGGGAGGTCTAAGCCCCTGCAGTGGGGTATAATGGGCTGATGATGATGATGATGATGATGAACTGATAACCGTTTAAACATAAAGTAAATTAATTTGACAGTAGCGTTTGGTTTTAATGGTTTTAATAGAGTCATAAATGTCACTTCACAGTATCGAAAATGTCAACCGCAAATTCACGGGGGTGAAGACCGGCGGGCGGCGATTTCGCAGGGATGAAGAACGGCGTACGCAGACCTAGCGCACTGAATCTCGGACTAAACTCGCCATCTTACACGAGCTAGCTAGAGTGTGAGTGGTTAGACAATAAACGCAGAAGAAGGCTAATAGTCAATTCGTGCTTTCATGCGTTTAAAATATATTATCGAAAGTTGATGGATTTCTGGGTTGCTGTCGTAAAAATTAGCATCAGAAGCTGGAGGTCCTGGGTTCGAATCCCAAGTCGGGTCAGTATTTATACATCTATGATGAATATTGATACTGGTACCGGGTCTTGGTTGTTATATGAATGTGGTCTTTGCAAAAAAAGAAAAATATTTATATATGTATATATTATAAAGAATATTAAAGTATGTATATTATTTGTTTAGTAACCCATACACAAGCATAATACTTGCTTACTTTGGGACTAGATGGCGCTGTGTGGGAAGTCCCATGTATTATTATTATTATTATATTTTTTATCCGTTTTTTAGGTTCCGTACACAAACAATACCAAAGGGAACCCTATTACTAAAACTGTCTGTCCGTACGTCTGTCACAAGACTGTGCCGTCGGAACAGTAATAGGTAGAGAGCGCATAACAAATAATAATAAATATAAAATAAAGTTAAAAAATAAAGGGGGTTCCCATACAAGAAATGTGTTTTTTTTTTATAATGAATATTTCATTCTGTTTATTTTATATAGTTAAGAAAAAATATTTATTATATTAATAAAATAAATTATTTTTAAGAACTGTGAATTGGTAAAAAATAATATTTTATTAATAAAATCGAATCCCTAAAGAACCATTTTAAAATAAATTCGTAACACAACCAACCAGTTTGTTAACTCCCCAAACAAATGATACCAGATTCCTTTTACCGTTTCGTTCCAACAACGTGTCAGGTCGTTGTTGTATTTTATTTATTTTGGAAAACGAACGTTTCATTTTGTTTTATTTTTAAGGTAAAGGATATAACACTAAAACGATTCAGTTTATTTAAATAGCTAAATTTAAATATTAAAAAAAAAAAACTTAAATTAGATAAGTAACAGTTTTCGCGTAGCACGAAATAAATGAGACACTGTAGTGTGACAAAACGAGTTAGCTGTCACAAAACCCCAATTAAATGTCGAAGTTCGACTTCAGTAAACTTATTTCATGCTTGCTCTATAGTATAGGTGACGGTGCGCGAAAACGACATTGTTGCCTCCATGGTAAGATAAACACACATTATTGATAACTGTTGCAAAGTAATATTTCGAGAAAATTTAACATAATTTATCATTATGTAAATATTAACAAAGAAATAATTTCTTTGTTAAATATTTCATCTTTATAAACATTATACCTACATTTTTCATCAAGACCAAACTAATACAAGTTAAGAACCCTAAAAAATTTTATTAAAATTTTTTAATTAAAAAAATTGCATGATTTATTTTGAAAGGATTATTAATGATAAATACTGTGTCCGTACGGAAGAAGTGCGTTGCTGCAGCAGTAATTACCATAATTTAGGTATAACGTGGCTTACGACCAAATTGACCTGTTTTATTGTGCTTTATTGTGTAAATGGACGGACAGAGGAGCCTTAGTAATAGGGTTGTTACGGAACCCCAAAAAACCAGAAGTATATTACATAAATCCGCATAAGAGATTATTTCTATTTGTCAGTAATTGCATCAGTTGAATATCTGCAGCAGCTGCGTTTATTAGATACTAAATAAATTCATAGTCAGACATCAAACCTATTACCCTGAGCTACAACAGGTGTGCACGAACATTTCCCAACCGCATCGTATGAATATTAATATCGGCTTACCGATGTTGCATCTTAAATAATACCGTAATGTAAGGCAGAATACAGTTACATTATTATTATATAAGAATTTAATCTTTCTCCTGTGTAGTATGGTATAAAATTTTGGTTCATATTATCATGTTGACAACCGATTGGCCGAGTGGTAAGAGACCCTAACTGCGGAGTCAAGGGTCGTGGATTTGAATCCCGTCCGGGACAAATATTTGTGTGCATGAACACGTCTGTTTGTTCCGTGCCTGGATGTAAAATATATAAATAGATAGATAGATAAATATATATATATATATATATATATTTGTATACATAATAAAAAAAAATTTAAAAAAATTATCTACGTATAACAGTTGTCTAGTAACCCATAACACAAGCATAATACTTGCTTACTTTTGAACTAGATGGCGCTGTGTGGGATGTCCCATGTAATATCATGTATTATTATTATCAAAATAATAGTGTAAATTAGGAAAATACTATAATATTCATAGAGATAATAGAATAGAAATCAAAAGAAAGAGATAGAGAATAAGAGTACCTTGTACATTTAGACATTTAGACTATGGTTCAGTTATTTTCCTTCCTTTTTTCTCTCATGCCGAACTGATGGTCAACCGTTACATACAGGGCTTTATAGATACTAGAGTAGAGAGTATGATTGATTGATAATACTAGGCAGTGAACTAATGTTGCGATTGCGCAGACTTAGTCGCCTGAGGTTACCTGAGAACGCGATAAATTGAACGCTGGTAGTGTGTTTCGTGTCTATATTGACTCATCATACTTACAATTTACTTATGCTTCGATAAAAGTACTCAACGTTCATATGAATCAGCAATAAGTTACATGGCAGTTGCATTTTAGATTTCTATTCATAGATATATTGTCATTACGACACTATGTCTTAATTGTTCGATAATTATAATTTTTCAGTGCTTAAAATAACTCAACACCTCGGGCCTCGTACTTATAAACGACGAGTTTGAGTAATAATGAATTCCCTTTAATAACGCTTTTAGCCGCAATCTTTAATGCATGTTTGAAAAAGTGCTATTTTCCCGACGCCTGGAAGGAAGCCTTAGTCATCGGCATCCGCAAACCAGGTGAACCTATAGATCTCCTTTCGAGCTACCGTCCCATAAGCATCCTCATGGGTCTGGGCAAGCTCTATGAAAAATCATATACTCTCGCTTAAGCGACCACCTTTTAGGCAAAGGCCTTATAATCAATGAACAATTCGGCTTTCGCCCACACTATTCTTGCCATCAGCAAGCCCTTCGACTTGTAGAATATATTTCCGAAGACTTTAAAAGGAAGCACAAAGCGACAGCGGCATTTTTCGACGTCGCCAAAGCGCACCCGAAGCGGGGACGCTCCCGCGCCCCCTACCTTGACCCCTATTGACCTCATCTCATTTCAAATGAGGGAACAGTTCATGTTATACTAATAACGTAAATCTTAACCGGAGGCCCGCGCCAACGAAATTATTACAACTCGATACGGAATTACTCGTATCGAGTAACCCTTAGGGGTTTCTCAACATCTTCGCGCCGGTGACACCCTAGTGTAATAATAATATAATAATAATAATATAATAATATAATAATAATACATAGGACTTCCCACACAGCGCCATCTAGTCCCAAAGTAAGCAAGTATTATGCTTGTGTTATGGGTTACTAGACAACTGATATACATACTTAAATATTCTATATAATATATACATATATAAATATTTTTTTTTTATATATATAACAACCAAGACCCGGTACCAGTATCAATATTCATCATATTAATACTGACCCGACCTGGGATTCGAACCCGGGACCTCTAGCTTCGTAGGCAGGGTCGCTACCCACTAGGCTAAGCGGTCGTCGGTAGTGTGCCTCCTGGCCGCTTCGATGAAGGGAGCTTTCGGGCTAACGACACGCGTCCCTATTATGATTCAGACGGTTGTTAGTGGGTGCGACATTCACATACCCCGCGCGCCCAGACGCGCGGGAATTGTACACGTTTATACGCCTTCTCTTCGCATGGGTAAAAAAAAATTATAATCAAAAGATTTTTTGTATTACATAATGTTAATACATCATCGAAAAGATTAACCCACAAAATTAGGAAAATAATAATAATATCTGGAATAACAATTATAATCTTATAAAATATTGTTTAATAGACTAAGTAAACAATTAGATGATGTTTTTTGTGTATATTTGTTGAATAATTTTAATACTACAGAATGAGCGAGTCTTGTCATTTTTGCATTTTATAGAAATATGTTATATGTATTAAGAAAAACTAATAAATGAAACAATTTTATTGATATCTACAGAAATGCCGAAGATACAATTTTTTTTATTTAATCGTGCAATGACGTCATTCAGTTACATTACTATGTGCTAACACGTAGATAACTTCTACGTAGCGGCACCGAGTGACGTCACGAGCGTGTGGTAAAAACACAAACTTTGATTTGTCATATATCCGGCAATAATCAGCATTTTCCCGAAATTCAAAAAATATAGTCATCAGGTTGTTATACTCTAGCGTGTGAAATAGCGTATGATACATAATTTTGTTGAAGAGGACGCGCTCATTGTTTCTTCAGAAAATTCATAAATAATAAACTGTAGATTTGATTTGCTTGTTTACATGTTCGCTTAAATAGCATACATTTTGAACGGTATTTAGGTCAACAGAACAAATTTGCACCTAGTGAATTTAGATTTAGAGGGCACATTCCAAATGAAAATAGCATTTGTTAAAAACAAGCTAAGTAGGGATCTCGTTGTTATGAAATTCATAATTCGTAGTCTTGAATTTCTTTCTATCTAAACCCCGTTCTAAACAACAATAATAATAACGTACATATGATAACAACGTCTAGGCCCCAATCTAAGCCTTAGCTTGTGTTTTGGGTACCAAGCGAAGACACCACATACATAGAACAACCAAGACCCGATACCAGTATCGATATTCATCATATAAATACTGACTAGATCTAGGATTCGAACCCGGGAACTCCAGCTTCGTAGGCAGGGTAGCTACCCACTAGGCTAAGCGGTCGTCAAATCAAATTAGGTTTTCTTGTTGCTCTGCTCCTAAAAATGACTGTGTGATGATTATACCTTAAAGAATATTAATCGGCTGTCACCATAGCACAGTATGGGTCGAAAATTCGGAAAAAAGGATATGAACGAAAATACAGAACCATAGAGTTATGTGACGTTTAATCACATATCTCCAAATATTAGTGGTACATGTGCAACTATGGTGTTGTAATAATATTTGAATGATACTACCATGAACTTAGGAATACTTGGACGTTGCATTGCGAACTGATTACTGATGCACCCCTAGTAAGTCAGCTTGATATGTACGCACTCGTTAGCTTTACGCACGCATACCAAAGTAAGTCTACCGACCTCTAAAACAGCTGCGAAGTCCCACTCACACGTACTTATATACGCTACCGCCACTGCAGTGCTTCATTGGTTGTTCAGTAACAGGAGTCAAGAGTTTATATTACGTCTGTGGGTATTACCCATAATCATGATTATTATCTATTTTCAAACAGACAAATTTCAAATAAACAAAAAAATGATATCTATTTTAAGTTTCGGAATGACTACTAAGTAAATCACAAGGATAGATTAAAAAATAGTCATGCAGAACTTACAACGACACAATATGTTCAATTAAAAAACACGTAACATGTCAAATAGTGAAGTAATACAAACATCGATATCCCCAAAAAGAATGTGAAACGGCTGTCCACAGCCGTTTCACATTCACGATTTATTTTTAATCGATTTACCGAAAATAACCGACGCGGCGCGGAAGTGACGATTGACAGCACAACTCTGTCCAAGGAATTAGTGGGGAAATAAATATATCGATTATACGACTGTTTCATATAATTAATTACTACAACTGTTAATACTGTAATTACGTGTAATTAGCTATAAGAACAATCCTTTGATTGCGTCATGTATAGGAGACGGAATAAATCTCTAAAGTAGGATAAGATGTAAAAAGTGGAGGGAGGTATTGTATCGTGAATCTTCGTTATCCGCAATGTAACGTTACAATACGAGTAGAGGCCGCTTCTAAAATTTGGGTATCGGGCTTAAAAATGTATATATTTCTTTAAATATGTAGTTGAATATTAGGCAAATTAACAATCTCTGGTCAGAATTTTTATAAATTGCAAAATAAAAACAAAGCGAATATAAAAGTTTTTTGTTAATGGGGTGTGTCACGCAAAATTTTTGTAGGTGGCGCTTTCAGCGAAGGTACTTCCTGTACATATTGTGTCACTTATATTTTGTGAATATATTTATATGCATGTATAGGTATATGTTTATAAAATTCCAACTTCTGTATAAAACTGACAGTGGATTAAGTACTGTCGCTTATGCGCCACCTGGCGAGAGAAAAAAGCAGCGATATACCCCACTGTAAGGATTAGTGTATATAAAATCAATAATTAAGTTTGGCACTATTTTCCATTTTTAAACATCTCCACCACTTAGATAATTACTGACTATATTTTTTTGATATAAAAAGATTAAAAACAATTTTAAACGTATTTATGTTGACCATGACCGAATGACCATTTTTGAGATTATCGCCGATATTTTTATTGTACAACAATATCAAACATTTTTTTCATTAATTAGTTTTTTGCGTTTTCTGTATAATAAAAAAAATTGCCGATCCTTTCCTTTTTGCAGCTATTGATTCAGTTATCACTGATATATTACCACGCGAACTAATGCCACTGTAAAACATGTTTTCCAAACTATCGATTACCTACCATTAAAAAAGTTCTCGTGTTGAGATTGTCTCATCACTAATATAGAGCCAAGTTCATTAACCCGCCAACTAAAACAATATGGGGGCGCACAATTGTCGCTTTTGGGCAAATGTACTTTTAAATGCTGACATGCATTTTCATTAAGAATTTTTTAGTATTACCCAATGAACATTTCGACTAATATAGTAACGAAACATTTTCGAGTGTTTGTTATTCAGTAACGCTTGTAATATACGAATACTATGGATTCATTTAACAATATCACTATTTAAACTATCAAGCAAAAAGTGTTGATAAAAACTAGAAGCATTTGTTTTAAGGCAAAGTTCCTCGGTGGGGTCCCCAGGTGCCTCGATTCCCCTCTCACACCCGATACGAGTTGAGTAGGAGGCTGAATGTTATCTAGATGCACGACACAAAAAATTCAACGTTTTTATTTTATTAAGTACAAAATATCTATTAAGGTTTGGATCTTGTCTTGAATGTCGAACGAACGATTTTATCGTTTCAATAAGCTACTTAGATACATATTATTTTTAGAATTTTTGGAATTTACTAATTGCTGAAAATCTGATTAAAAACATGCATTTCAGAGGGACCTGGCCTTAAAATATCAAATACTGAACACCATTTGTTATCATGACTTAATATAGCAGTGACCTCTTAGACTATTAGCATTAGCGTTCTTATACATAACGTCTTGTGTGATGTATCTATGTCAATGCTGTAAAAGTTTTACGTACTTGTGTTACGCAGGGTCACACTAACTTGTAATGCCATTAATTTATCATATGAATTATGGGGTTACACTACACCTCAATGAGTAACACCATTACAAAAACTATATTAATATTATAAAGAGGAAAGATTTAATTTTTTGTTTGTTATGGATAAACTCAAAAGTTACTAAATACATTTTTTTTAAATTTTCACTTATAGAAAGCTACATTATCTGCGAGAAACCTGGTTTATATTTCACTGTGATAAGGGCTAATATTTAATTATCACACTAGCTTTTCGCTCGCGGCTCCGCTCGCGTGGAGCTGAGAAGTGCCATAGGCTACTTTTAGGGATAAAAGTAGCCTATGGCACTCTTCAGCTTATAAACTATATATTTGCGAAAAATTATAGCGGTCCCGGTACAACTGTGAAGTCCACGCGAGCGGAGCCGCGGGCGAAAAGCTAGTGTTTTTATAAATTATAGCCTATGTGTTATTCTGATGTATAAACTATGTTATTGTAAAGTTTCATTAAAATCCATTTAGTAGTTTTTGCGTGAAAGAGTAACAAATATCCATACAAATTTTCGCGTTTATAATATTAGTAAAGATTTTCAAACTAGCTTTCCACCCGCGGCTTCGCTCGCGTGGACTACACATTTGTACCGGGACCGTTATAGTTTCTTGCATAGCTATAGTTTATAAGATTAAGAGTTAATAGGTTACTTCTACCCCGGAAAAAGAGGCGAGCAGGGCCGCGGGCAGAAAGCTAGTATGTAATAAAACTGGTATACTATGAAGTCAAAACGAGTTACTTAGACAAGTCCTTTGAACTGTCAAGTCAACTTTTAATGACAAAATATTGCAATAAGAGCTTACGTAATTTTCACATACCCAAAACACTTTATGGCAGTTTGAGGTAATTAGATGACATCATTGAAACGCAATAGCCCTTGAGTTGGCGCAATCGGTGACGTCACATAAACACTCTCACCACAAACGTGCCGTATGCATGTAAACATTTTGTAAACTGTTAACTTAAGACACAGTAAATAATCATCTGCTAATAGATGTATACGACAAAAATAGGTTTTCTGTTGAAAAATGCTTTCGATTTGATAAAGGTACAAAGGAGAATACCCATTCATGGTACAGACTTATTTGTTTTAGAAATCGTCCTGCCATTTATCCGCTTGTTTTAAACAGATTTATTTCAGAAATTAAAAAGATTGACTACAAATCATTACCTGATGTTAGTACATAATATTACCAAAATCAGGTAATCAATTGTATAAACATATAGTAAATAACCAAGAATTTTGAAAGAAAACTCCGGTCGGTCTGGTACCGTCGATGGATTACAATTAAAAATTAAAAAATTAACACTCCTGCTAGTATAACCATATAGAGTAGGCAAGCCAGTCCGAAATGCTGGTCTCAAAAGAAAGAGACAGAGAACAAGGGTACCTCGCAGGAGTACCTTGATTTAAATAGGGTACAGTTGTTTTCCATCCTTTTTTCTCCAATGCGAAACCGATGCCCAACCGCTACATAAAGGGCTTTATGGAACTTGCCTACCTACTCTAGTCATATTAGTATAACGCCATCATCAGGTTATGTTATGTTAACCTTTTAACTCTAGTCATCAATCATTATCAATCAATTGTCTCTGTTAATTAAATGGGTTGTGACCTTCAATCTGACCAAACATGGTTAATGTGTAGTGAATAAGTTAACATGTTCAGTGACATATCTAAAGACATCTAACGGTCGTATCAAAACGTTCAGAAAACGAACCGTAAGTGACATACGAATTTTACTATTTAGGAATCAAATAAGACTCAATTGTATTAAAGTTTATTAATTTTAAGCATTGTTTATTTAGTTGGGCTTTCTACTTAATACTGGTAATGGTGAGGCGGGGCGACATTAATATTTTTAAGATAATAATAATAATAATATTACATTAATGTGAGAATTTACAACACTGTGTGGTCCTGCCTTTATGCGTTCTATTATTTTATGTCACAGTGCGGATGCAATTTACTTCTAATAGTGACTGATCGGCTGTACGTACTCCAAACTTATAGAGCATATAGAGCTTACCGGACTAGCCAAGAAGTTTCAAGTGAGCAGATGACGCAAACTAACGGTTATCGAGAAAAATATGTTTAAAGTTGAACTACACGTTCAGCTGACCACCTTGTATATAATACACCGCCAGTATATCGCTTGTTCCTGTGAATGTAGTTCAAACTTATAGAGCGTGTAGAGCTTAAAAAATAGAGATGGCGCAAACTAATGGTCACCGAGAAAAACATTTTCAACGTCAATTTTGTAAAAAATTTCTATATTTTTTACGTTTTGTTTAGTTTGGTAAGCTCAACAGGCTCTATACGTTTGGACTATATATCTATATATAAATAAATATATATGAATGTATGTAAGATAAAAATATATTTATATGAAAGTTTAAAAGACAGTGAAAGTGTTGTAATTCGCTTTCTCGTAGACACTTAAAAAAAGATTTTGAACGCAATTTAACGTTCACTGAGCCTTAACAATTTGAAGTAAAAATAAATAAACATCGAGTTTGAGTGCGGATTTCATGTTATTTCGTGTCAATGTGTTGAATGACGACATGATCATTACGATGTTAAGTAGTTGGAAAATGTTATCTGTGGTGTGGGAAAATTCAAATTCATTTTCTTCGACTACGAAGGTTCGATTCCCGGCGAAACAAAATATTCGTCGACAATTAACATGTATATTGTGGTCCGTGGCTGATTGTGAAAGATGTGTATGTATTTATATGCATAATAACAGAATTTCTCAAACACTTTTAACATAAAAATACGAATTGATTAGAAACTTTCTTCTGCGTTTACCGTCTAACCACTCATACTCTAGCTAGCTGGTACAAGATGGCGATGATTGCGAGTTTCAGTTTGCGAGGTCTCCGCGCGCCTGTCTTCACCTCCGCGAAATCCCCGTGCATTGGTCTTCACCCTCGCGAAATTGCTTTTGACATTTTCGTTACTGTGAAGTGACATTTGTGATTCTATTAAAACCAAACGCTGCTGTCAAATTTATATACTCTATGACTTTCAAAATTCTCAAATAGTCTTTCTTCATGCCTAGTTGTTTTTTTTTCAACGAAATGCTCAAAATCAAATATTATACAAAACCGTATAGTTATGTAGAATTTACTATAGATGAATCATAATAATTTTCACACATTACAAAAAATATATAATAAGGCTATTTAAGAAATTCACCCTTCGTTTAACATTTTAAAAGGGGGACCATTTTTTTTTTAAACTTTTATTTACAAAACGAATGATTATATTTATATTTCGTAACACGATAGCTACTTAGCGCTTTTTTTTACTGTGTGATTCACGGGGATATGCACCTGGTATTAAAAAAAATCTATGGGGTTAAAAATTGTCTAGTCATGGTGGGTTTTGGTTTCCGGTCGGTAGATACATTTAAAATGAGAAACAAAAACATAAACAATACTAATATAAACTTTTGTTAATTTAATCCTAATACAAATTCGAGGTAATTTGTTAATTCCACCGAGTTTTGAATTAGCTCAATAGAAACTGTCTGTTTAGTTCGAGAATCAATGTTATTATATTTGAGGTATAGAATTAGGAAGGAAACGGGTGGGACGCGCATATGGCTTACGCAATTGGTTACCTAGTGTCTAGGTCTTTGTGTATTACCTGTCACAACTAGTTATAGTTCCAATCAAACTTTATGCCGGATAGGAGTACAACGTTTGAGGCGTGCTTGCGCAGGTTCAGTCATTTGCCCCTCGCTCTGCTACACCTAAAACTGGTTACTGCAACGCGACTTGTGCCTATGTTCACATCCGCCATAAAGGTTGATTGGAACTGTACATACTATTGACTGAAAGGCAGATACAAATAAAAATATTTGAAATAAATAAAATACCTACATGACAACAACGTCTAGGCCCCAAACTAAGCATTAGCTTGTTTTTTGGGTACCAAGCGAAGGCACCACATACATATAACAACCAAGACCCGGGACCAATATCAATATTCATCATATAAATACTGACCCAACCTGGGATTCAAACCCGGGACCTCCAGCTTCGTAGGCAGGGTCGCTAGCCACTAGGCTAAGCGGTCGTCGAAATAGTTGATTTTTGGAAGCATGCGCCTTCTAGTCTGCTACATTTGAAGTTCAGTGATAAAAACACTAATGTATATCTAGTGCGAAAAACGGGACAACTCATAACGTGTAGTACAAAACCTTTACTATTGTCTCCATGATCGAGTTCAATTCCCGAAATATAGGAGAGGCTGTTGAACCTTTGACGGATATATTTGACGGTTACTCCAGTTTTTGACTAATTGCGTGCATGCATCCACGATCATCTGACCAAATGTGTTTCAGGATTGAAAAAATGGGCTCTACTGGTGCAGAAGTTTTTGGGAGACACAAAACGTATTATAATAATAATACCTGGGACATCCCAAACAGTGTCATGCTTGTACTATGGGTTACTAGACAACTGATATACATACTTAAATGTTCTTTAAAATATATACATATAGAAATATTTTACATCCAGACCCGGAACAAATAGACATGTTCATGCACACAAATATTTGTCCCGGGCGGGAATCGAACCTGTTACTTTTGGTTCTTCAGTTAGGGTTTTCAACATTCTTATATTATTATTACTTTAAAAAGGTTAGAAACTTCTACATTCTGTGTTTGAATGTCCCTGAATTCATCGCTTACTTCTATCGGGACATAATGACAAACCGGCCGGTGTAACATCTTAAATTTTATTGGTGGTTTTATTTTTAATTTTCTCCGTCTACTATACTATAATTAGTAACGTGAGCGGCGGAACCATATGTCATAACGTTTCGACGCTCTTTAGATGATTTCGATCGAGTCACGGGGCGATCGGTCAACCGGTTTTACGTTGGAGATGCAAACGAGAGAGCGCATGCACCGGCGCACACTGTTTCATTTCACTAAAAAAATTTCCCTATGCTGTTTATCGCATAAATCGACTAAGAAATCCATTTAAAATGTAAGAGTAAAACACCCACGTGTCAATTGGACATACTTTTTTTTTAAAAAAATAATTTGTGTTTCGTGACCTCGACGTAAAAAAAAGATTAAATAAATTCTGTAAGCGTGTCTGATCAAAATATATCTTTTTGATTAATATGGTTTGATGAAAGAACTTCAGGCGCATATTTTCCAGGTTTTAGTTTTTGAAGATCACTTTTGGTTACCGAGTAATTAATTTTTATTCTAATTTTTGTTTTTATTTTTTTTCTCCCAAAAACCTCAAAAGTGCGACTTGTGACTGGCACTCAAAGATTCCTCATAAATGCGTCTATCATTGATAAAAAACTCAAGTCGCACTATGGAAGCGTTTACGAGTAATCGAATTTCAAAATATGGTGTTAGGGGTGTCACTCAACTTGACCTTTTATTTTTGTTTAAATTAATTCAATTTTGTCCTTAACTACAAAATTGTATATTGTTTACTTATTTTATTTTTATTTACTTATTTACATTTATTTATTTAAAAAAAATTTACAATTGCATATTAGTTATTTACAATTAGAGTGTCGACAATATTTTATCACTAAGTGGCTTCTACTTTGTAATGTCTACCCTTTCATCGTTTACTTCGTTAATTACTTTAGAAGTTTTTTTTAACTTTTATTAGTTTTTTTTATTAATTTTCTATTGACACAGTAAATTTTGGCATTTTCCGCCTCACGCTCGCGGAAAAGTACATCCAGCAATTTAATTGGCATCCGATGACTGTGACCGTACACTTCTCTTGCTGTCGGTATGCTCTCAGAGGAAGCAGGTCGTTATTGTTGGGATCTTCTAAATTAACCAATGACTCCAGTAAAAATTATAAACAAGACCTCAAAAATAGAAAACGAATCATGGAGTCCTTGGAAGATCAACCCCAAGCTAAAGTGATAAAATCTTTTGCATCCACGATTACTTCAGAAGATGGAAGCAAGATAACCCCAAAAGCTTCAAAAGATTTAGAAGACGTAATAAAACTTTGTCTGACATCACCAAAAAAACGATTCAAAGTTTTAAAAAAAGTATCTACGCTGACGAAACCCTATACACCTGAGGAAGCTCTAGGTTTCGTTATCGACAGGAGACTGAATGTGGAAACATATAAACTTTTAAGACAGGACAGAAGCAAATTAAACGTTTGACAGGAGTCAAACGTTTAATTTGCTTCTCTATCAAAGTTTGGGTTTGAGTCGTAATTCCTATTACGACCCAAACCTCCGAAGGGCATCATACTTATTACGTTTGTTTCTAATTTAATTTTGAGTGTGATCGACGGCAAAGTCCTAAACTGGTACGTCTTCACAGTTAAGGTGCCCATTTTGCAAAGCTACTGCCAGTCAGTTCATGATTTGGCAACATCGTAAACAAGACAAAGTGTAAAAGAAAATATGCAACACGTCATCAATCCACTTCATGTATGGATACGTATTTTCGAATTTTTATTACATCTCAGTTACAAAAACGATCCGTTAGTACGGGAATGGAGAATCAGAAAAGATAGCAGAGAAAGTCAAATTGTGGAAGAACGGAAAAACATATCCAGGCTGATATAAGAAATCGGATTGAATTGTTGCTGGACGTTGTTAAACCCAATGCAGGAACCACAAATGATGGTAATTCAGCCCGCACGGCACTATCAGACAAATACCGTGCTATATTTGCAGAGATATTAGGTCTAGATGCATGTTTGATGGACGGGCTGCATACTATCTTTGTCGCCATATCTTGTGAATTTCCTATTGACACTGTAAAGTTTGGCATTTTCTGTCGCACGCTCGTGGAAAAGTACATCCAGTCATTTAATTGGCAGTCGATGACTGTGACGGTACACAAAATTCTAGTCCATGGTAAAGAGATCGTAGAATCATGTTCTCTTCCTGTATGTATGCTCTCAGAACAAGCGGCTGAATCGCGCAATAAATTTTGGCGCTCAGATAGGGAACGCCACTGCCGGAAAATGAACAGGAAAAAAACTATGATTGACCTCTTCCACCATGCACTTGAATCGTCGGATCCGTTTGTGTGTTTATGGCACACTATAGACAGCGCCAAAGATTGTCCAATAGGATTTGTCTGCCAGCAGCTGTTCGTGAACTTCTGAAGCCGGTTAATGAAGAAAACTTGCAGTTGGAAGAAGTGGCTGACGAAGTTCCAACATGATAATGTTGACGACAGCATGTTGATACTCGTAAATGAAAATTATATGTATGAGTCTTAAATTTTTTATTGATTACAAATATTACAATTGTTTGACCTTTAGTGACAACCCTAAAATGTACTATATAACCTTTATCCGTAACTCCCAAACGCTTCTATAGTGCGACTTGACTTTTTTATCACTGATATACGCATTTATGAAGAATCTTTGAGTGCCAGTCACAAGTCGCACTTTTGCGGTTTTTGGGAGAAAAAAAATAAAAACAAAAATTTGAATAAAAATTAATAACTCGGTAACCAAAAGTGATCTTTAAAAAATAAAAACTGGAAAATATGCGCCTGAAGGTCCTTCATCAAACCATATTAATCAAAAAGATATATTTTGATCAAACACGCTTACAGAATTTATTTAATCTTTTTTTTACGTCGAAGTCACGACACACAAGTTATTTTTTTTTAAAAAAAGTATGTTAAATAGACAGGTGGGTGTTTTACTCATGCATTTAAAAAGCATTTCTTAATCTATTTATGCGATAAACAGCATAGGGATTTTTTTTTAGTGAAATGAAACAGTGTGCGGCGGCGTGTGACACACCTGATTCGATTACGTATTTTGCTAGTTTAAAAGTTAAAATTTTCTACAATTGAAGAAAATTACTTTTCCTGCTAAAAGAGGAGTTCCCATAGCCTCACATGAGAATATACGATTGCCGCCAGTAATTTAATATATTTGTAGCACTGTATTCGCTAAAAGAAGGGAGCGGTAACTGTGGAAAAAGCCACCTCAGTGTACCAGGTAATTTTTTCACTTTCTTATAATACCTACCTAACGCTTCTACGCGCGTACTAAAAATTCAAAATCAATAACTGTAATTTAGATTCAGATTCATAGTGTTCCTTTTGTTCATTTTCGTCCCAATTTACCATAACACTGGTAAATTAGTAACATAGCTATAAAAATACATAAATAAAATTTTTATGTAAGATATCAGATTTTTGATCATGTTTATTTTTAGAAACGAAGAGATAACTTGAGCGCCGTAGCGTATATTTTTTATTTATATTAATTTACGAATAACCAAAATAGGGGTTGGACGATTTTCGAGTTAATTCATTAAATAGCTATGAACCTTTTAACGTGATTAAATTAGTTTTAATTTCTGTTCAATTTCGTAACCTTTTTATTCTATGATTTTATAAAATTCGAGATACTTTACTAAATAAGATTTTCATACTACCTACCAATCTAACGTCTCCTAATTATTACACTAAATAAATTCATTGCAATTAAATTATTATATAAAGGAAAGTCTGCATCCCATTACAATTTCAAAATAGAAAATTAAAATAATTATTACATTGGTTAAACTTCAATATAGACGGATGCGTTAATTAAATTTTCCAATTGGTGGAATGCCAAAGTCAAGTATCGTCTTGTTGCGTGTAGATATACGAAATAATTTGGTCTCGATTCCAGGTCGAGTGACAGGACCGCAGCCCACTCTTTTTTTTTTGTACCTAAAATTACGTCATCGTACCTACTCCTGCCCAGCTCCAGCCGGAGCCTGCCGGACTACCCGAAACAGGCCATTTTTACAATTTTTGGGTGTTATACACTCATTTGGTTGTGTTTTGTTTATTTGACTTTTATTAGTCTTACGTACGCGCTATCGACCAGTGTTTCTAGGGACCCGTAATTAAGTACATTTAACCTTATTTTAATTTAATTTTAATTAGTTTAAATTTAATCTTAGTATTTATACTTAAGTGTTTTGTTTTGGTTTGTTTTAAGATTAGTGGTTCATTAAATTAAATTAAACATTAAATCATGACTATTTTTATTTTATTCAAAAAAAAAGTATTACACCGGGACACCGGGACTGAAGTCTCAATCTGGGACAGTCCCGGGAAAACCGAGATGTATGGGAGGCCTAGTCATAAGTGGCTTAAGATCATGGGTAGCGGAGATCTATATAACTTTTATACTTTAAGTCCATCACTGGACGTCTAGCGGTTAAAACGAATACGACCACGTAAGGTCCTGGTAGCGTGTTCAGTTCAAATTTTGTAAATGTTAAAGGAATTTCGTATTTTAACATACTGAAGAAATTCTAATAGGAAAGTACGTTGTTTCGCGCCGGGAATGGAACTCGGGTCTCTGCTAAATAAAGTTATTTATATCAAAGATCCTTTTACTGTAACATGGACAGACTATTGGACGCCGGCCAATACGGATGTTCGAGTTCGCCTATGAAAATAGTACGGTTAAAATTAACTGTTAGATTGATTTAGTTAACATTATTTAGATTTAACTATCTAACAAAATATTTACTGAAAACTGTTTTGTGTTTTAGCTAAATTTTCATCCTTTTTAGGTTTTGGTATAATGATCTGGAAACAAACAAATGGTGAATACAAGAGCTATTCGACATGATTTAATTCATCTCCAAATACTCGTACATTTAGAACTACTATTACGACAAGTTGGTTTGGTGCGATTTCCTGACTCCGATGGTAACCTATTCTGTCGACAGTTTCAATGCCCACAGTTCAGCACAGCGGCTCGGTCTGCCGGCCGAGGTGTTTCGTCGCGTCATTTATAGGTTATTTAAAAAAAAATTTTTTAGCAAATGTTTAAACAATTAAAATCAGATAAAAATAAACTAGACTAAGTAACTACTGAACTTTACCATTAAGAATTTAGCTTGATGATATTCCGTCTAAAATAACAGAAATAAAATATATTTGGATGCTCTGATTCCGGCAGATTAGCAATTTTTTAGCATTTTTTTTTACTGTCATGTTGTATAAACATTTTATAATCTGATTAATATACCTTCAAGAACAGTATATATACGTATTGACTGTATTTTTTATTTAAAATTTTGACCTATTCTACATAGATACAAATTAAAATTAGTAACTCCCAAAACACAAAATACCTAAAAAGCATATGCAGAAAGAAAGTAAAGCTTTACCAAACTTAGGTGTTGAAAATCCGAGTTATTCTTAATACACTCTAATGAACAGGATTTAAACTTTCACGTGTATACATTATTTTTGATTCAAATGTTTTGACTTTAGTCACAATCATAATTTCAAAATCCGTTGAAACTGCACTAACTATGAAAAAAATTTGAAACGACAAGCGTTTTTAATTTTGACATGTGAAAGCTCTTAAATGGTGATTAGATATAATTATTTTCTATTATTCTTTTTATGTGTCATTGTATGTTTTCCGAACAAAATAAAAATATAAAAAATTAAATAAAATGAGAGTTTTGGCACCGCGTCCTTTGGACTTAACAGCTATTCGTGAAACTTAATCGAACTTAATTATTTTATGCTTGCTTCATAAGGTGCGGCTTGCGAAAACGACTACCTTCGTAAATAACTGCATGGATAAAAAGCATCAATTTTACAAACTATATAGTTTCTTGTTTATAAGTGCTTGTCGTGATATGTCGTTGTAAGTCGTGATAGACGAGTGGCAGCTAGCATGATTCTTGTTTAGAAGGCTGTAGTTCGAATCCCCAGGGCATGTACCAATGAGTTATTCTAAGTAGGTAAATAGCTATCACTGACTCTGTGCCTCGGAGAGCACGTTAAGCCGTCAGTCCCGGTTGCCATCAGTAAATGCTCGTTAAAATTCCCAACCCGCACTGGAGCAGCGTGGCGGATTAAGCTTCAAGCCACCTCATCCCAGAGGGAGGTTTAAGCCCCTGCAGTGGGACATTAATGGGCTTATGGTATGGTAAGTGCTTGTAACGAATGTGTTTGATCTATCAGCACATAAATATCAGGCTTTAAGGTGATACACCCAATCGGGTAAACTCGGGGAAACCGAGTTACAAAGTTACACTTACTGTAATAAAAGTCTAAGCCAAAGCAATAGAAGTACCAAAGCTTACAAAAGCATCGATTTGATGGATTTTTCGAGCTTAGAGTAGTACATCACTAATTGAAGTTGCCGAATGGAATGTCAGATATGACGGATGTGTTTATAATGCGAAATTCTTTGATGTTCCTTCGTGACCGAATTTTAGCTGTGCCGTGGTTTATTTCGAGAGATATTGTCACTGTTATTTTTGGTACAGTCAGTACTAGCTGCGCTCCCGTTCGTGCGTACGGCACGTTAAAATCGTAAATAATCATTTTTATCGTTCGATTGACGTCCTTCGCAGGCATTTTGCAGAGCGTGTTCCATTTTGAACAGCTATATATTATCCATGTCTGGGTCTAAGATATCTAGGTGTATTTATTTATCAACAGCTAAGTTTTAATATCATGATCTTCGGCGAAAATTGTTACTGTAGAGATGCGAGGGCGACTGACAATTGCGTCGGTCAACAGCCGCCGGCGGGATCCCCTCCCCTTCTGCATTTGCGGTCGCACCTTTCTCATGTGTAGTATCAGTTATCTATATTTTAATACAGGATTTGCATAGTTTGGGAGTAAACGACCCTGAGTGAGATGTCACGAATATTATTATTATTAGTATAGAATCTTTTGAAATTCGCTCGCTGCTTCGATAGCGTAATATATAACGCCCTTGTAACGATTACTCCATTCCCGTTCTCTTTCCCGTTCCCGCAGCTGCACAGTTTCTTCTATTTCACTTCTTGAATTCTACTTTTATTACTATTCCATTCATCTCAAAATTTGAACGTTTGCTCGTCTTAATTTCGTTATTTAATTAGTTTTACTCTCCATCCCTTCAACTACATTTGTGCAAAAAATTACGTCGTTTCGTTGCTTTGTTACGACGTGCAGAAACGACAAATTTTGTATGGCATGGAAACCTTCGTCAGAGATACACAGTAGCCTATATTGTTCTGCGATATAGGTTAGAATGAGATAGGTTAAGAGTATACCGAACTTTAACTGTATCAAACTAGAATGCGCATGCTTGCTGAACTAAACGCCGACTCAGAGCCAACTTTATCAGTCTATTTATTTAAAAAAAAATATTGGTATCTGTCGTCCACTCAATAGTATATAACCAGTTGCTATCAACAGATGGCAGTCGTTATAATCCACCAACTTGCAATGGAGCAGCGTGGTGGGTTAAACTCCAAGCCTCTAGGGCCAAGGCGTAAGCCCATGCAGTGGGGCATAATGGGCTGGTGGAAGTGGAAGTTGTAACGGGTAATACACAAAGACCTAGACACAACACAGCATTTAGGTAACCAATCGCGTGGGGTCATATGCACATCCCGCCCGTTTCCGTCCTCATCCTATGGCTCAAATTTGATAACTTTGGTTTTCGAACTAAACGGACAGTATTGCTCTTCTATTGAAATAATTCAAAGTTCGGTGATTCAGCGGTTTAGTCGTGAAAAGGAAACTGTACAAAATAGTAGATACAAAGCCGAGTGCTTATAATAAACTAATGACTATAATAGCCAGCTTACTTAGTACGAGCATCATACGACGTTTTTCAATACATTTGCGATTAAAATTTGGTAGATACCTACTTCAAATGTAATAATGGCGGGACGGGACTGGTTTCGCGGTTTACGCATGCGTTACAAACAAAACGTTCGTTTGTGATTGGTGTAAAGTAAAAGAGCCTAGTCCGTAAAATACACCATAACGATCCAAGTTTCATTGCAAATGTATTGAAAAATACTGTTATAGTGTAGTATTGAAGGGAAATTCTATAAATTAGTAGATTAACACGTAATTACTATTTTTGCCAGTGACGACCCATTCGCCATGTCGAAATAATAGCCATGTGCTGCAAAAGATATACAGTTACATATGCCCGACATAGATTAAATTATGTTTGGAAATCGTATTGAAATTCATAACAACATCATCATCATCATCATCAGCCCGTGTCTCTCCACTGCAGGATATAGGCCTCTCCCAAGGCTCGCCACCACACACGGTTCATAACAACGTTAAGGTACAATTGTGACTTCTATCTAGAAGTCATTGAATTATTCCAGCATTTTAAACAAACTAAAGACAACTTGAATTTTGAATCGAAATATTCATAAATACGGGATTATAGTAAAATTTTAGCCCCTTGAAAACTTGTTCTCAAATCAACGAAGAACAGCGAGCGATATTGCAAGCTCGTTGCCCGTACCCTACTGGCAAATGTGACGGATCCGAACATAGGCACAAGTCGCGTCGCTATAACCAGTTTTAGGTGTAGCAGCCGACGCAGTGGAGCGCGGAGTATATGACTATATCTGCGCAATCACGTTTATAGCGTTGTAGCGTTGTATTCAGATCTGCCATAAAGTTTGAGGCGAACTATACTGTAGTTAAAAAGAAAACCTAATAGATTGTAAGTTTATTAAATCAAGAAAAAGGGTTCCGTACTACATATTATCTACTTACCGCCAGATGGCACGTAAACACATATATGAATTTATTTTTATGGAAATAACTAAAAATTAACAATTTTTAGCTTTTCCTTTTACTTTAGCTGTGAGGCCTTGCTTTTCGCCTTTCATAATTCTAGGTCAACGGGCAGCACTCTAGGTCTAGGTTTGATTACTTTTTACGGTACTGTTTCTAGGGTTTTGTAAGTTGGATTTGCTTGAAAGGGTCAAAATATGCGACATATGCCATATTTTTTGACTGTGTCGACTCAAAAACTTGATTTTTTTACACCTCTAAAAGACCGTACACGCCTAAATAGTTGCTATTAAATTCAACTTAATACTTCTAAGCGTTTTTTTAGAAATACGGTTTTGACTTAACGTACAGACAGACGGACGGACAACGAAGTGAACCTATAAGGTGACGACCGCTTAGCATAGAGGGAAGCGACCCTGCCTTCGAAGCTGGAGATCCTGGGTTCAAATACCAGGTCGGATCAGTATTTATATGATGAATATCGATACTGGTACCGGGTCTTGATTGTTATATGTACGTGGTGTCTTCGCTTGGTACCCAAAACACAAGCTAATGCTTAGTTTGGGCCCTAGACGTTGTTGTGATGTATACGTTATTAAAAAAAATTAAACAAGGGTTATTTTTTCAGTTTTGCAGTACGGAATTAGAAAATGAAAAAAAAATTAAACATAGTCAACCCCGTCAAATAAAATGGGAAGTTTGGCGTCTCTAAGGTTTTAACGGTTTTAGGTTTAAACTGTGATCACCCATGTCGCCTCTATCAAAGAAAGACGCGTAGTAGAAAAGAGAGAGTGTTCAATAATTGCGTTTTTAAACTTGGAAATTTATTTTAAACGAAATTCACACAAGCAAAACCGCCGGCACGTCTAGTATATAAATAAAATAACGTAGGTAATGTTTTCCGCGATAAACGCATAAAAATTTTACAAGATTACATCACCTGATTCATTTGGCATGTATCCAATGTAAATTTAAAATGAATGATAAAAAAAACATGTTTACACGACAAATCATTCTATTATTAGTACACTACTATTCTTGATGGATTGTTCTGCAAATCTTTTTTGCATAGATGTTTATAGATTAGCTAACCAATCGTAAAAAACTTGCATTTAATAGATCACCGTTTGTATATATGTATGTATATAATTTTCACTTGTTCGCCCCCGCCCCCTTCGTGTGGATTGCTGTGGTTTCTTGCTATCTCGATACCTCTGTTTTCTCTTTGCATTATTTACTTTGATGACCGGTTGGCCGAGTGGTTAGAGACCCTAACTGCGGAGCCAAGGTTCAAGGGTTCGATTCTCGCCCGGGACAAATATTTATGTGCATGAACATGGCTATTTGTTCCGTGTATGGGTGTAAGAAAAATATATCTATATACTTTAACATTATAAAGAATATTTAGGTATTTATATTAGTTGTCTGGTATCCATTGTACAAGCTTTGCTTAGTTTGGAACTAGATGGCGCTGTATGGGACGTCCGAGGTATTATTATTATTACTGTAACTAATAGTCGTTTTCGGTATTGAATCTGTTTTCGAGATTATTTTTGTATTTTATGCGCGGCACTGTCCTAATACTATAAATTCAACGAACTGCTGACACAAAACTTACAATCCAAAATTTTTATTTACATACCAGCGGTAGTATATTTAATGCCCTTTCTATTGGTACCCGAATTCTGTCTGCAGCATTTATTTTTCTTTTGAAATTTACGTTTTAACGAAATTCGGGAACAAAAATTCGTCAAAAAAAAGTTTAACTTTAGATAACTGCCACCGAGTAAAAAGGTAACGCCATCTAGCCTTTCGACCAAAACATGCGCCATGTTCTAGCGTGTAATTTTTACTGAGGAATAAGCGTTCTTGGGATCCCGTTTTTGTTACGGTCGAGTTTCAATTTGTGCACCACTATGTATCGTTCGTGTACGACATGTAACTTGATTCCATGTCAAAACCATGTAGTGATACCATAGTACTCGCTAGAAATGGCACACCCACTTCAACCTGTTTCCTCGCAGGTGACTCATGTGTCACCAATGCGTGAGGGCTACGTAGCGATCTTGTCGAATATGTGATTCCCAACAAAAGACACGAACTATGTTTTACAAAATCTAAAGTAGATAAATTTTCCACACGTAAAAAAAACTGTTTACTTAAAAAAATGCGTTTTGGGTACAATAAGACAAAAATTGTTTTGTATCTAGAGAACAATTTTTTTTCATTATTTATAAAAATATATATTTAAGTATATATATTCTTCTAGTTCAGACTACATTGAAGTACTTCAGTGATTAAGGATCGCCAAATTCTTAAAGGAATGAACTAACAAGTCACGGTCAGAAAATACAATTTGACTTATTTCGACCATATGCTAAATCTATGAGTTAAGATATTATTTTGTTTCATCATCATCATCAGCCCATTTTACCCCACTGCAGGGGCTTAGGCCTCCCCCAGGGTAAGGAGAGGAGTTTGGAGCTTAAATCCACCACGCTACTCCACTGCGGGTTGGGGAATGTAACGACCGCCATCTATTGACAGCGTCCGGGACCGACTGCTTAACGTGCTCTCCGAGGCACGGAGTCAGTGGTAGTTAATGTACTTAAGTCAGAAAAACTCATTGGTACACGCCCGGATTGGAACCATGGCCCTATGACCTTATAAATTTGAGACAGGTTCGTTGCGGTCTATGGGCGACACTATTTATTAGTTATTTTGTTTATTTAAAAACATTGTAAACTTACTATCCCTTGTACTTGCTATGAGCTGGCAATGATCCAATTTGTGTGTGTATGATTATATATAGCCAACACATATTCATAGTTTATTATTATTGCAAAAACACGTGTAAAAAGCGTGCCTCCGACTGTATCTATATAACACTCTTAGGTCCAACTTTAACCTAAATCATACCCTTAAATTAGATTTTTACTTATAGCACACTCTTAGATCCGATTTTCACCTATATTACTACATCCTTAAGTCCGACTATTACCTAAATCACACCTTTAAATTCAACTTTAACCTATATCACACTCTTAGGTCCAACTTTAACCTAAATCATACCCTTAAATTAGACTTTTACCTATAGCACACTCATAGATCCGATTTTCACCTATATTACTATATACTTAAATCCGACTTTTACCTAAATCACACCCTGAAATTAGAGTTTTACCTATTTTACACCCCTAAGTTCGAGTTTTATTTATATATCCTTAAGACAGACTCAATAGTGAGACGAAAACAGTTCTAAATATACTTTTATGCCTACATCACAGATTGCTTGTAAATGTAGCTGCTTAATTAAGCGCTAGTGGTTTACAGTACGACAAGAAACGAATGAGCCGAATACGGAGTCCAGCTCTTTTCTCTGACAAAAACGACATTAACAACACTTCGCCATTACTAGTTTCGTTTCAAAAACTACGATCAAAAACAAGTGACAAATAATTTAAATAATTTCCTTTGATTGGCATTTGTAAAAGGCGCTAGAATGTTTGAACCTTCAAACATATAAGATGCACTTACGAGTGACAGAAGTGTGGTCGGAAGTGCCAGCGTCAGAGTGGTGCAGATCGGCGCGTTCGTCGCCTCTCATAACAGTTCAGAAATAATAACAAGTCCTATACCATATCTAAAATAATTTATAAAAAAAATAAAAACCGACTTCAAAAACATAAACTAAAAAGTTAAAAATAAAATTTTCACTTTAAAGAAAGGAGCATTAACAGGCGGCATATAGTTAATGAAGTCGGTGCCAACTCAGACACTTTAAATGGGTACTTACCAGGTAATGACATATTTATAACAATAACAAAAATAGAACACAATTTAAAGTGTATGAGTAAGTAGGCACCGACTTCATTAACTATATGCCGCCTGTTAATGCTCCTTTCTTTAAAGTAAAAATTTTATTTTTAACTTTTTAGTTTATGTTTTTGAAGTCGGTTTTTGTTTTTTTTTTAAATTATTTTATTTTTCAATTTTTAGTTGAACGCATCTGTGACTTATTTGTATTTAGTATAAATGGGGCTACTAAACGCGCTACTCTAATGAGACAGAACCACGATTACGCAACGTAAATTCAGTGTCAAATTGACGCATCAGCATGCCTAGTAGGTAGAGGTATTCCTATGTAAAACTTCAATCTTAATTATTATTTTTGTGCGAACTGAACATTTTGGCATATTCAACCGTATGAAGGAAGCTCAACAAAATGTAACTGCTGTAAATCGTTGAGGAATTCCCTCGACTGTTTATGATCTTCATCATCAGACCTGTAATGGCACTTATAACCCATATGAGTGCAAAGTTCTCATCAATAGAAATGAATTAAGTCCAAACACCAGGTAATTGCTGTAAATCGTTAAGGAGTTCCTTCGACTGTGTATGGTCTCCATCATCAGACCTGTATTGGTACTTATAACCTTTATAGGTGCAAAGTTCTCATTAATAGAAATGAATTAAGTTCAAACACCAGGTACTTGCTGTAAATCGTTGAGGAGTTCCCTCGATTGTGTATGGTCTCTATCATCAGACCTGTAATGGCACTTATAATCCATATGGGTGTAAAGATCTCATCAATAGAAATGAATCAAGTCCAAACACCAGGTAATTGCTGTAAGTCGTTGAGGAGTTCCCTCGACTGTCTATCAGCTCCATCATCAGATCGACTCCCGACTTTCATTAAATAGTACAAGTAGTAGTACTTTATCAAAATATTTTAAATACGATACTTTAAAATACGATTTTCGAAGGTTGCCCTCGATTTCTCTGGGATGCCATCATTAGATCCTGGTTTCCTTATCATGGTACCATTTTGGAGATATCTCCCTTTCACAAAAAAAAAAATCATCCAATTCGGTTCATAAACAACGAAGTTATCCCTGAACACACATAAAAAAAAAACATATATACGGTCGAATTGAGTAACCTCCTTCTTTTTTGAAGTCGCTTAAAAATCGAATTCGATTCCGAATGCCAATAAAAAAACCAAACGCATAAACCTATTTTAGACTTCCGTCTACAACCGATTCCGCGACATAGTAATTTATGAGTTTACCCGTAGACGTTTTATAGGTCAGTAAGACATAAAACTGACCAGATTTTAGTCACAAAAGCCACTATTGTTTTTAACTAGCGAGGAATTCAGACTAATCGCTAATTAACGAGCGTGTGCAACGATTCCGATCGTGTCCTGCTGACGCTTTAGCTTTTAAATGGTTCTCTAAAATTATACCAAAACCAATGAGTTTGGAAAAACGCTTGAAATTAGCTTTTAAATCTAATATATAAAATTCTCGTGTCACAGTTTTCGTTGCCATACTCCTCCGAAACGGCTTGACCGATTTCGATGAAATTTTTTGTGCTTATCCGGTATTTATGAGAATCGGCCAACATCTATTTTTCATCCCCCTAAATGTTAGGGGTAGTCCACCCCTAAATTTTTTTTTTTTAGACAAAATTCTTAATTTCTATTTTTTTATGATACAACATACAAAAATACATACAATCCTCAATTTTCACCCTTCTACGATCAACCCTTATTTTTTAATAGCCATTTTAGTAATTTAATAATTGCATAACTAAATATTATTTCGCAAAAGTGTAATTTATTTAATTAAGACTGACAGAAATTGTTGAAACGATAAATATTTGTGTTACGGGAACGAAAACGGGAAAGGGAAGAACGGGAAAGAGTTAAGACTGAAATAAAAAAGTTGTACTTGATGAGAATGGAAACAAAAAGGAAATGAGACCAGGGCCAGGAACGGAAACGATAAAATATTTATGCGATGGGAACAAAAACGGGAAAGGGAAGGACGGGAATGAGTTAAGACGGAGATAAAAAAGTTATTTTTGATGAGAATGGAAACGAAAACGAAGCTACACTAGGGCCAAGAACAGAAATAATAAAGTATTTTTGCGATGGGAACGAAAAAATGAAAGGAAGAACGGGAATGAGACAAGACTGAGATAAAAAAAGTGATTCTTATGAGAAACGAATACTACCCGTGCGAAGCCGGGACGGGCCGCTAGTGGTTCTCTAAAATTATACCAAAACCAATGAATTTGGAAAAACGCTTGAAATGTTATGTTTGTATATTTGTATAAAAACGAACGTCATAGTTTTCACACTAATGCAAACTGGCTGATACTAAAACAAATTTATTAAGTTGCTTGCTTTTTTCGAAAGCTATTTAAATCGGTTTTCGCTTTCGTTTAACAGTTAAAGTGAGGTGAGCATGCAACGCTTACGTCAAAATTACATTATTTTTGACATGCCTTTATTGATTTCTGTGGTATCAACTAATGAAGCTTTAATTTTTTGCGTAACGGTCTAATATTACAAAAATGTGTAATACAACGTCATTTCTACATTGGAAATGTTTAAGTGGACGTTCGTCAGCGAATGATACGACGGAAGTGCGTCGTGTAAAACGGCGGAAATGTCAATAAAATGCGCGAAATATGAAATGTCGTTGAGACTTAACGTCACAAATTTTGAACGTTTTTCGAATATGAATGTGTAAATTACGTGAATTGTATGAAACGGACAAAATTATGAAATATAAAGCTCAAAATCCAACCAAAACCAGGAAAATATAAACAGATAAGGAATCCATAAAGCTGTCGCTTAGGGGCACAGAGTACACAAAGTAACAAACAGTAGAAATGTATACACAAGCACGACGTCACCTGTTGAGCCTGGAATGAGGGGTACAGGGTAATAAAATTCAGAGACTTAATAGTAATTCAGAGTAATAATCATGTAGAAACTGTAAAAACTGTTAAAAGATAACTTTAGTGAGGTATTATATTCGAAAACATTCATATAAAAACTGTAGTAACTACAAACCCGTTCAATCGAAACGCTAACTTTGTCATCCGCAATTTATTGCAAAATAAAGAATATAAAAAATTCAATTTGACTTGTTTTGATGCTATATGGACGTAATTGAGTGCCAGAACGAGACAGACTAACTTTGAAACGCCGAAAGTCGTAATTTACGTTGATTTATGATGTAACAACTCGACCCTGACGTTCATATTTCTTGTGTAAACGTCCGAGTACATTTGTTTTAATTGATTTTTATTTAGAAAATGCCACCGATAATACACAATCGTGAATTTTAAAGGCCTCCTTTTCATTTATGAAAGTAGAAATCGCGTTAAAATGTTGCATTATAAGAATTCTAATGTAAGCGAAATCCGTTCAGTGGATTCCCATAATCTTTTTTAAGTCGTCGGTCTATCTAGTTGGGGGCGTCCAACACTCTATTTGCCGCTTCATGGCCCATTAGTAAACCTTTCATCCCCGATGGTTGTTAGATCTGCTGCGTGTATATCTTGCCCACTCTCTTTAAGTCACTAATATTGTACGCTTATGTCAGTGACTTTGATTGTTTACAAGTTATAGCCGATTAATAACTCATGAGTTGGTTTTGCGACAGGTGTTTGTTGCTTGTCCTTTCTAATGCCTTTTAGTACTCTTATTGTTACTTAAATTTTGTTAATTGCTTTTTATTATTACTTAATATTTTGTTAACTTTTCTGATATCTGCAGCTTCATCTTCGATATACCAAACTTCAGTCAAATTATCTGACCAAAGTCGAAAATTCTGACAGTGTTTATTTATTTATTGTTAGGAAGTAAACTTAAGCTATAAATTGTTTAAAAAACTTAAAATCTAACAAAATGGAAAGTATACCTAAAATTCAATTTGTGTAATGAACGTTCTTCCAATACAAACAGACAACGACGGACAGACAATCATGTAATTTTCACTAAATTCCATTTGCTACCTCTGTTCATATGCACACTGTACACGCACTCTCTACTCGAGCATGAGGGAATGCGCGTACCTTCACACATTGTCAAAACCATTCCACTAGACAATAACTTGAATTTTAAGCTCCCGTTTGGTTAACTTGTTAACATTTAAGACAAAGATAGACATAAATTACAGACATTTTTTTCTATTAAAAATGACACTCGTCAAAATGACTAATTGTTTTGAGAAAACACGTCTCTAAATACTTTCATTTAAATCTAACGCGAAAAAGGTAATTTTAACAAAGATTACAAAAATTTAAAGTTTGTGGAACTTTAAAACTTTTGTCTAAATAAGTGAACTGATAAAGAACAGATGCAAATCTATAAATTAAAGCTCATATTGGCCCCAGTACAATTCGGACCATGCGGCACCACTTACAACCCAAGCACCGAGTTTAGAATCAGTTCTGTAGAGGAGTAATGCTGGCCGTTTATCGAAACCAAAGTCTTCATATTTGAGGCATCAGGCGGAACATAGAATAGAAATCGCTTTATTGTATATACTTAGCGTTACATTTATTTGGGTGGCCAAGTCCACAAGTGTGTTTCACGTATATGTCTTGGTATAAATCTAATGTGAATAAAATGGAGCTCGACGGAAGGTCGATTTGAGAAATATAATTACAATTTAATAGTTGTGTTTAATTTCAACTATTGGTTATATTACAAGGTTGGAACTTTGGAAGGAACCGCCATCTTGGTGAGCGGTTTACCTCTTTCTTTTTTGGCAACATAGGAGATTTCTCTCTCAATATAGGGGATTTCTCCCAGGGTGGGACAAGCGTGTGGCCCACCTGGATGTTTGTGTTGTGTCCAGTCTTTGATTATTACCCGTTATAACTATTGACATATTATTGAATGAAAGGCAGTGGGCCGGTCATATTTGCCGTAGAACCGACAACCGATGGGGTAGACGAGTTCTCGAGTGAAAGCCACGTATAAGAAAGCGAAGCGTTGGATTCTCCCCGGCCAGGTGGACTGATGATCTAAAGCACCATACCGGGGGCAATTGGATGCAGAAGGCGGACCGTGTGTGGTGGCGAGCCTTGGGAGAGGCCTATATCCTGCAGTGGAGAGACCCGGGCTGATGATGATGAATAAAAAGCAGATACCGACAAAAATCTGGCAAAGTGCGAGTCAGACGCGCACATGAAAGGTTCCGTACCACCGTACTATATACAAATCTTAACCTTAACCAAAACCTTACTTGTATGGGGACTTCTATAATTTTCGACTTTGTTTTATTTTAATTATTTGTTGTTATAACGACCGTAGTAGGTACTCCGTGAAAATTTCAAATGTAAACAATGATCTCACAACCACCAATCACGAAAAACATCGAAAAAAAAAACACGTTTCTTGTATTGGGACCCCCTTATACTTTAAATTTTTTTTTTATTTTAATTATTTGTTGTTGTGGCGGCCACAGTAATACACACTCTGCGAAAATTTCAAGTGTCCACACTGTCCCCTATTACGGTTCCGTTGGTACTACTCGGGTACGGAACCCTAAAAATTAACTATTTTTTACTTTTTGGTTGATTGTGTTAGAAAGGTTTACTTCAATACAGATTTCTTACTACTATATGTATTGCCATTTGAAGTTAAAACCATTTTGTTTTATGTCAACCTAAAACTGTCTATTCATTTGTAAAAGCGAGTAGAGTTATTTAATACATATAAGGTAAGCGTTGACTAGTCAATAGAAGATAAATATCAGTGATGTATAGAGAAATCGTATCATCGATAAATTAAAATTAATGAATGCAGTACATATATTTGAATTCATTTTCGCGTTTTAAATAGGGCAACAGGACAAAATAAAAATATTGAGACGTTTAAATGTATTTTATTTTTGTTTATTATGACTCACGATTGGCCGAGTGATTACAGAAACAAAGGTCGTGGGTTCGATTCCCGCCCGGCACAAATATTTGTGTGCATGAACATGTTCATTTGTTCCGTATCTGGGTGTAAAATATCTATAATATATGTATAGAATATAAAAAATATTTAAATGTGTATATCAGTTGTCTAGAACCCATAATACAAGCATAATACTTGCTTACCTTGGGACTAGATGGCGCTGTGTGGCATGTCCATTATTATTTTATTATTATTTACAGATTTAGTTCCATTAGTTTATTGTATGTATTGATAATAGCCGAGTGGTCGCGAGCCCGCTTCTTGTTTAGAAGGCCGTGGTTCGAATCTTAGGGTATGTACCAATGAGTTTTTTAACTCATGTACATAACTACCACTGACTCGGTGCCTCCGAGAGCTCGTTAAGCCGTCGGTTTCGGTTGCCGTCAATAGATGGCAGTCGTTACAATCTACCAATCCTCATTGGAGCTGCGTGGTGGATTAAGCTCCAAGCCCCTTGATCCCGAGGGGAGGTCTAAGTCCCAGCAGTGGGCCATTAAAGGGCTGATGGTACGATATGGTATGTATTGAGAAAGTATCTAAGTGAATCGAAGTTTTTTGCACTGCCCTACTGCCCTTCAGTGCACTGTCTTCTAACTGTCGTATTACAAATGTTTAAATGACGTGTTTGCTTATTTTTCCGTCTTTTTCCACGTCTCGGCGTCGCATGGTAATGGAGCAACAAAACTACTATGTTGTAGGTATCGATAAATAGATTAAATGTCGGGTATCGATGAAATCTAATGAACTACACTAAATCGGGTCAAGCTTTATAAGGCTTTATGAGACAGCTCAAGTGGAAGTTATTTATTGGAATTTAATTGGTGCTTTCGCTGATCTAAAATGGCGATTGAAAGTGTGAAGTTGTTTCGTATTATTTTTTTTTGTTACAGCTTTTATCGTGAAAGTCATGGCTTTATCATTTTCTTATCATTTCATAGAGAATTATATAATTGACGTCGTACTTACTATTTACAAGTAGTAAGGGAGCCCGTGATTCTAAATGATCACGATTTTCTAAACTCTGTATATTACGATAAATGAACAAAGTTCATTCACGTACTAATTTTCCACATATTTAAAAAGAATTAAAATAAAATTTCTATCACCTTATTTTTAAGGTTTCATAACCAAATGGCAAAAACGAAAACCTTATCATTTCGTGTTGTTGGATTGTCCATCCGTCCATACGCCACAGATATATGTCTGCATCTCTGCTGTCATTTAATCGAAGGACAAATTAAAGGATAATGGTCTCGCTTTTTTTGAACCTACTTCATCAACATCATACATAGAACCAAACTAGTGATGAGGAAATGTCAACGATCGTCATCGAGTACGTATCATCATCATCATCAGCCCGTGTTTCTTCACTGCAGGATATAGGCCTCTCCCAAGACTCGCCGCCACACACGGTCCTCCGCCTTTCGCATCAAACTACCCCCGGTATGGTGCTTCAGGTCTCTGTCCACCTGGCCGGGGGACGCTTAGCTTTCCGGTACGTGGCCTCCATTTGAGAACTCGTCTACCCCATCGGTTATCAGTTCTACGGCAAATGTGACCGGCCCATTACCACTTCAGCTAGCTAATCGCTTCAGCTATTTCGACAACTTTGGTTCTTTGACGGATTTCAGTGTTTCTGGTTTTATCCATCAAAGAAACACCGAGCATAGCCGCTTCATAGCACGCTGAGCGACTTTAAATTTGTGGGTAAGTCCTGCCGTGAGAGTCTACGTTTCGGCACCGTACGTCATTGTAGGTAGGACGCATTGGTTGAAGACCTTGGTCTTCGAGTACGTATATTAAGTTCTTTTTTTTGCTTCGTTTTAAGAAATCCTGAATTAATTTGAACACAGAGCGCCACTTCGTAGTATAGTTATATACGCAACCGCTCGAAAGTTAGACGGTATACACGTATGTAAGTGAGTGAACTTAGTACGATAAACGTTCTCAAGTATCTATAGCGCGTGTGCTCAACCGAGTCAAAATGCCGACACGAGCACTCGGGTATCAGATCGCGCGTGTCCCGGCAGATGCGCTCTCATCTCAATGAGCCCTTTACTACTATATTGAGTGTCTTCACGACCACTCTGTTTCGAGTGAAATCGTATTAAATATGCTATCACGCTAATTGGAAATGTTTAATGGGACGGTTTCCGAGAAAAGCGTAACCGAATGACGTCACGACTGTGAATCGGCCTAAAGAAAATTAAGAAACGACGCCAGTAAAATGGCGAATAAAATTAATATTGGGTTGACATTGACGTAGGTGATATTGGCCTTGACAAAGACACTGATAATTAACTTTATGAGGGCGGAATTTATTTCGAGTTAGATATGCAATAAACGTCCAAATAATGTAAATTTTGAAATTGCGAGCTCATGAGTCAGTTTTAAAATTTCAAGTTTTAACTTTTGAAAGCTTACAATGAGCTTTAGGTGAATCTACTTTCAGACACCGTAACTGGACAGAAATAGTCTCCAAGAATGACACTGAAGTGGACGCCCGTCCACTTCAGTTGTCATCAGCGGGCGCTAACAACAGGCATTATACAAAATGTGTGACCTACTCAAACCCTGGTGTTAGAAGAGCCACAAATCACAAGGACATAGAGCGAAATTTAGACATTATTTCGGTTAGTTTTTACATTAACATCTTGGCTTGAACAAACTGTGCTGTCGTATACCACATGTGCTCGTGAAAGTCCGCGTGTATAGCAAGAAATGTTGTTTCTTTTCGAAAATTCGACATCAAGACGTGTTTCTGAAATCATTAGTGGTAACGAAACATGAATATATTGTGATCCGTAAAACAAGAAGCGTTCGTCAGTATGGATGTCTTCAGATGGCTAGTTGCCAACAAAACTGCGAAGGTCTCGGAACATTGGCAAAAAAATGGTGACGAAATTCTTTTTTCTGGTAGTGGACATACGGCGACAGCAATGCTAGAAAATAGTGGATCAGGTAACTCAAAATGGTACACAATAGTCGCATTGCCAAAAGTTTTCGAAGGTGCAAGAGAAATGACCAAATACCGGGTTTAGGGGAATAAAGCTCGCTACACCACGACAACGTGACTTCACCACACCTGCCTCAGAACAGAAGCGTTTATTTAAGAATCGAATCGAAACCCCGCCTCATCCATCTTTTAATCAAGTCAACTCAGTCAGTCAGTTTGTCAAGGATAAAATAATAGTTTTTTCAAGTGCCGAGGAAGCAGTGGATGGCTACGAATCAGCCATTTCTGACTTGTTGGCGGAAGACTGGATTAGATGTTTTCAGAGCTAGTTTAGGCAGATGGAATTTTGCATAGTGAGTAATGAATACTTCGATAAAATATAATATAAATTATAAAAATATATTGTTTACTTCGCGGGTCTCAAACCTCATATAGGCAACCACAAAAATAATAGTCAATTTAAAAAAAGTTATAACAGTTCTCTTATGCTTATATATCACATTGTTGTCCGTCTGTCTGTCACTCTGTTTTATTGTGATACACTTACTTATATTTTTTCTTTTAGGGTTCCGTACCGTAAAGTGCAACGATGTTACTAAACTTACGCCGCCCGTCTTTTTGTCTTTCTGTCGTATTCTTAAAAGGTTATATTTTTTGAACCGTAATAGACAGCTGGTCAAATTTTTATAGAATATGTGTTACTATGGTGGATATTCTAAAAAATAATAAATAAAAACGAAAAGTAAATCATTAAGGGGTCCTCCTACAGGAAACTTTTTTGTATTTCCTCTATCACGTCAAACTCGGTGTGATTACAGTACAAACTCTTAAGTAAAATAACATACAATAGAAACCGAGCAAATGTGTCGGCTTCGCATTTACAATCCCGAACTGAATGAAATAAAACATTTTTTTGTGTAAATAAAACATAATAATATTGTGGGGTGCTACAGAACCCGCGATGCGCTATATATCGTCTTGCACTTGGGCGTTTTTTTATTTGTAATCAATGCTCTATCATTTTTTCAATATGGTTAATCATTGAAAATGCAGTGGTTATGTAAAGAAAATTTCGCAATGCCTATTAATAATGGCATAGATATCTTTTTGTCTATATCTGTCTGTCTAGAATCAACAAACAGCAGACAGTGGCCTGACCTATTTCCAGCTAGCACTTTTATCTATGTTAGTCTATCTCCATATCATCACACGTCACGTGCTCTCAATAGTAAAGTGCTAACTAAAGTGCTACTTTTCAGTTGTGAAAATAAAAATAATATAGCATGTTAATTTTATGAATTATTTCTGTGTGGATGTTATAGGTATTTATTATTTTAAAAACTTATAGCATATTTAAAATATTTTATGACATCAGTAATAGTTTAGTTACCTGCTGACCATAGTGCAACGGCTGGTTTTCGATTTAAAATAATGTACATTTAGGCAAAGAATTAATTTTGCCGTAATGATTTGTCACAGTGTTTTCATTAATATAAGCTTCTTATGGTCTGTATAATAGACAACCGCTAGAGAAAAATTGATGCTATTTTTGTCGATGTTCAAATTAAAAACATTTGTGGACATTAAAATTACGCTATGTTGTTAGAATGAAAAATAACTGAGACAATTGACCGTGTACAGAAGTATAAGTTTATTTAATTTCTAATTTGTTTAAAAAAATCAATACATATTTTAATTTTTTTCATTGGCACATTTTTGAGCCTTACGCTGGTGGTGAATGTGTATTTGTCTAAATTAAACTTGAAAAATATTGATTTCTACATGTGTTTTATTAAATTTTAAGTCAAGTAAAAAAACTTGATAAACTGAAAAAAAAAACAAATCAACTATTGCGATGGAGCACTCATCGACATCTTTTTATTGAAACAGTAGTGATAACAGATCACTGATCATCGTACGAATAAATATAAAATTAGAACTGAAATTTGAAGTAACAGTATAATTTAAATTCAAATTCAAAATTTTTTATATAATATAAGATGTTTACACACACTTATTGAAAGTCAAAATGAATTGATTAGGTTACAGAAGTAAATGTAATTAAAACAACGCTAACAGCCGCTGCAAACATTTTTGTATAATATAATAACAACGCACAAACGAGTCTCATTACGAATAGCTTTATAACATTTGCTTGCTAAACCGTACGACGCATAAAAATGGAAATGCGCAGAATGGGATTTACGCAACTGGCGTCACGTTACACCGCCATATGTTACGGGAATCTAATATATTTGTCGGCCTCATTGCTCCATATAATTTTATGTGTTGTTTTTCACACTAACTTCGCTGTAGTTTCTAAAACATGAATGAGATAGTAGAGAAATGTCATAGAAAAATACAACTATTTTTCTATGACATTCTACGACAAGCATCTCAACACCACGCAAGACATAGAAACAGCCGATAACTGTACAAAGGTTGTATACCTGCTGTGTAATGGCCATTCATTGGGCAGTTTTATCTTTACAATAAAAAGTTCTAACTCTTTTCTACAACCTTTTGTTTGTAGCACCACGGTTCATTCGACATAGCAGAAGCGATCAGCAGGCTGAAGTGGCGGGCCGGTCCATTTGCCGTAGATCCGACAACCGATGGGGCATACGAGTTCTCGAGTGGAGGCTACGTACCGAGAAGTGAAACGTTGGACCCCCCTGTCCAGATGGACAGATGACCTGAAGCACCATAACGGGGGTAGTTGGATGCGAAAGGTGGTAGCCGTGTGTGGTGGCGAGCCTTGGGAGAGGTTTATATTTTGTAGTGGAAAGACACGGGCTGATGATGATGATCAGTTTATTAGCGATTGGGGCCCATTTTTGAGTAACAATTGTTTTTTATATCTTGCTATAGAACCTGTGTACAGTTCTTAGCTGTTTATACAACCGTGTGTGTTAGTTATTGTTATTAATCTTCGGCAACGCCGATCGACGCAGACGAGCGATCAGTCTACCCAATTCCCTATTTGGTGAATCCCTTCATGGGTTACTATGTATTCAGTGTCATATCGAACCTTCTTGTTGCTTTGCAGGAGTCTACCAGTTACCCAATTTTGATGCCTATAAGCTACTCTTCATCTATTTTGTCTATTCCTAAAATTTCCTATCTGAGTAGTACGTGCATAGAGCATTCTGTAACCAAGTGAAAGCTTGTTTCTTTTGCTTCCCCACATGCCACGCATATGAACTCGTCTTCGATTTTAGTATTTGTTAGATGTATGTTGAGTACGCAGTATCCTGTTGTGATCTCTTTCCTGTTCTCATGTTTTACCTGCTCGTTCTGAACAGTTTTCGGATTTCGGATCTTCCTACTGTCCTATGTCTTTAAGAAGATTTTCAATTGTCGATAATCTTCCACTGTACTCCAACTAAGATTTGATTCGTTTGTAATTATTCTGTGGATGATTCCTTTTGTAATATTGTGTGGATCGGTAATCTAAATTCTGATCCCGTGAAGGTTTCGTCTGTTTTTCTTCTAGTTAGTAGTTCAAGTGCCCTTTCATTCCCTTCTTCATATCCCTGATGACCAGGGACTCGACTGTTACTTGTGCTTTCTCTGTATGTGTTAGAACATGGTCATGACAAGTTGTAATAGCTTGTTATCATTTTGTGCAAAGAACTAGAGAAAGAGAGGAAGTATTATTGATGCGCGCTATCGCATGACGACCTTGCATTATTAAACGCAGTAAGGAAACGCATATGATTAGCTCATCCGCAGTTGCATTTTCATTATCAGCTATGTTTGCGTGCTCTGATTGCTTACTAAATCAACCGAACATACAATATCACTACATGGTATAAAACAAAGTCGCTTCCCGTTGTCTGTCCCTATGTGTGCTTAGATCTTTAAAACTACGCTACGGATTTTAATACGGGTTTTTTTTTATAGATAGAGCGATTCAAAAGGAAGGTTTATATGTATATAACGTGCATATGATAGTAGAGAAACACTAATAATTTTAGAGGTTTCTAATGTGATGTAAATAAACAAATTTTTTTGCGCTTACATTGCTAGCTGGCTGAACCCTACGAGATAGATTAAAATAATGTACTACAGTACTGTACACCTTAAAAAGGTCTACAAAAAAGTCCGCGATGGTATATGTGTTTCTCTTAAGGATAACCTACAATAACCATTTTTATCCTTTACTTTTTACGAGGAATAATGATTTATTTACGATACGATTTTAAGCAATACAGCAATAAACTGATTAAAATATGACGATGATTGTCGAAGTCTGACGTTGGAAAAAGTCAAGCCGACTGGGAGCAAGGTAGGCATAATTAGCTCTGTTATCCGTGCGAAGTCGGGGCGAGTCGCTAGTTCTATTATAAAAGAATTCGATGGAATTAAAATTCTTAAAATATATAGGTGCCGCGAAGTTAGCACTTTTGGGTGGTGAGGAATGGGCGGAACTAATAACGTGTTGTCTGGTGTTTAGTGCTGGAGTACAAAAAATTACATGATCAGGAAATTGAGACGTACTCGGAAAACGTTGTAAATTACTACGTATTTAAATTTTTAGGATAACAGATTAAAAATAGGCAGTAACGCGAGACTGCTAACTTTTTTGGTATTTCTTTTATGTATCACGAAATCAGAAGTTACGTTGCACGTCAGTTCCGTCGTTTTTTTCCACCTTGCTTCCACTATACCTCTACTTTAGATAGCTTAATAATCAGGATGTAGCGTGTTATATTACGAAGTGGTCGAAAACGTGAGCAAAATGTCAGACTCAGTGATTAAACAGCCTACGGGCTGTCTACACTTTCAGAACGAAAGTGACCTAACTTAAAATGAAATTTTTTGAATGTTAGTAACGAAACGACTTTAAAAAGTATCTTCCAGCATATCCATTAAATTCTGTCTTAAAAAGAGACCTAAACATATCTTCTTATTTTATATATGATATGTTGCGTTTTATGACGAGAGCAGGACAGATACTTTTTTTTAAATATTTTATTACTAAAAGTCAAAATCCAAATTTTTTAGTTAGGTCACTTTTGGCCTGAAGGTGCGATGTGTCATTATCACTGTTTTAAACATTTTGTTAAATTATACATTGGATACAATTTCAAATTATTTTTTTTTTAATTACGTATTTTACAAGTGAGTCACAAAAAAAATCTACTTCACAGCGAATATTTCGAAACATCAACTGGTGAATATTTGGTCATCGTGTACATTTTTTTCCTCACATTTTTGTCAAAACGCGGTATCTTTACGAAAATCCATGGCTTCTGCATATAAACATTATTTACCAATGTTGAAACATAATTATTGTTGTTTCTCTTCGAAATAACAATAACATTCGGTGTTATTGATCTATGAATAAAATCATTTTATCTTGACCTTTCTGTATTCGTTATCACTGTGAAGTTACGTAAATTCTTATAAATAGGGCCATCTATTGCACCCACATAAACAATTGACTGACCGATTGGCCGAGTGGTTAGACACCTTAACTGCGGAGCGAAGGATCACGGGTTCGATTCCCGTCCGGGATAAATATTTGTGTCGCTGGCATGAACATGTCTATTTGTTTCGTGAGGCGTACTCTATATATGTATATATTATAAAGAATATTTAAGCATGTACATTAGTTGTCTAGTACCTACGCCATAACACAAACAATACTTGCATACTTTGGGACTAGATGGCTCTGTGTGGGATGTCCAAGATATTATTATTATCATGTAGTTATGCTTAATTTTAAAATCTAATCTTATCCCTTTGTTTATATAATGTTTGCAGCAACAAAAAGCTTAGATAAAAATATCACCTAATCGTTCGGTTATAAGTCATGCACACAGGCGGTTTGTACGTAGTTGGATCACACACACAAGTATGTAAAAGTTGGCCTGTCATTGTTCAAATTGTATGGCGAGGGTCCATCCAGACATTATATAATCAAAGTCTTGTTATCCCTTGAATTAAGTCCATACTTTACGGTCTGAGGTTTTATACGAATTTACAACAAAATAAATTTAAAAAAATAATAATTTATTGTTCAATTTGGTTACTTACGTAAATTGTATGTAGTAAAAGCGTCTACTTATAAACTGCGTTACGCACCTGCAAAAAAAGACAAAATACGTTTCAAATACACGAAAAATAGTAAAAATGTACGTAAAATTATCGTATCATTTATTCTGTAAAATCGTTAATTTGTACATTTTATCCTAATTTCCCGAACAATGAATTTGAAGTTGTGAAAGTATTATTTTATTCCTAAATTTTTTATTGCTCATTGTTTAGGGTAACCCCACGCTAACGGAACTGACGGACCGGAACAAATGCGCAGGCGTCGTTTAAATAGAGACTTTAGTGTAGAGTGACATAATATTATTTTTAAATATCTGTACATGTAAAATATATTCTGACTTATTCAAAATAAAAAAAATAAAAAAACGATCTCATTTATTGTATTAGGCACGGAATATGAAACCACAATAACAAAATCTTTAATAGCGAATATATATATTTTATTTATATTTGACGTAATAATAAAATATTTAAAAAATTTTACGTTAAATTAACAATCCAGTCCTTACGTTTAACATATTTTATATAATTTGTATCAGAATGGTAGCATTATTATATACAAGATAATGCTTAGTTTGGGACCTAGTTGTTGTGATTGTGTGTGTTATTATTATTTTATTTTTTTGGAATTGGCTATATACTAGCTTTTATTTGATCCCCATATAATTATTATAACAAAATAATTTTATTACCTTTTTTGACTCAGGTACCATATTTAAATATATGCCAAGTCACTTTCAGAATTAGACGAATCTAACCACACCTCAAATGTAAAAATCCATCAAGTTGTTTGAGCTATAGGGCGTAGAAACGCATTTATGAAATAATAATAATAATAAATGCGTTTCTTTGAAGATATAAAGTACAATAAAATATACAATGTGGCAAATACATAAATCGATTTGTTGTAAAAGGTTCTGGCTCAGCAGGTATATTCTAACCTTTTGAGGCAAAAATAAGCTGGTTTTCAGCTAGGATAAGAAACAGACATACAAACATACATACATCCGAAAATCTTAGCCCTACGCAGTCGAACAAAAACTTTTACCGTGTAGGTTTAATTTTATTCTACGTGGCCGGTAGGTAGAACAGCAATTTTTTACTCATAACGTGTTTTGCTTTCCTGTCCGTAAACTTGGTTAATATGCGTCATATGGTCACCCTACCAAGCATATGCTTTTTCGATTCGAACGCGTTTACTCTGACCTCTTTATGGGGTCAAGTTTAGAATTGTGACCCCATCAATACAAGGTGATCGCTTGAAATTATAGACAGTTAAATTTTATTAATACCTACTCACCAATTTTTTTACGGCAAAATATGATGTTAATTTGTAGTTTTTTTTTCGTATTTTTCTATGTGAATATGATAGTAAAGAACGGTGTTAATTCATATTTCAGATATTTTAAAACTAAAAACTGTTTTGAATACGCAAAATACCTAATGCGTTTTCAGCAACGAGATTATGAAAAATCTAACATAAAAAATATTTTTATGTAAGTATGAAAATTATTTTTGTGATTAGTATTTCTAAATATCTAATTATATAATATCGTAGTGTATGTCTGTTCGGGCTAATCTCCAAACCGGCTAAACCAATTTTAATGAAACTTCGCAAATAATACGTAAAGGTTGTCAGAAGTGACATAGACTTCTTTTCATTTGTTTGTTATTCTATAATATATAATAATAATCTATAATATCTGGGACATCCCACATAGCGCCATTTAATCCTTAAATAAGCAAGTATTATACTTGTTTTATGCGGTACTAGACAATTTATATACATACTCAAATATATTTTTTTTATAATATATAAATACAAATGTTCATGCACACAAATATTTATCCCGAGCGGGAATCGAACTTGCGACCCTTGACTTTGCAGTTAGGGTCTCTAACCACTCAGCCGATTGGTGAGTCATTATCTCTCTGTCGATTACATTTTGGGTTTCAGGGTAAACGTTCGAAATTGTAGAAACTGGAAAAATTATAAAACCAACGAAGTCGCGGGCGTATGCCAGTATACTTATAAAATTCTCAATCCACATGTTCGAAATGAAAAAACTAGCGTGATTTCTTTGAATCAAATCAATAACTCAGTAACTCTTCTAGCTTCGCCAAAAATTTCGTTCCACTTCTCTGAGTCATTGACCTAACTACGTGCCAAGAAATTTTTTATAACAGATGGACTTACATAAATAAATACGATATAAATATTTAAATACATTGCCCTACTTAAGAGATACGTTATTTTCTGTTTATGAATTTTTACGTATTCATTTTAAAAAGAATTACCTATAAGCATAAAAGTATGAATTGACTAGAAGCTCTCTTCTGCGTTTACCGTCTAACCACTCATACTCTAGCTAGCTGGTGTGTACCCGGTGCGAGAAGGCGAGTTTCAGTCTGCTAGGGCTTCACCCCCGTTAAATTTTGTTTGACAGTTTTGATACTGTGAAATGACATTTCTCACTCTATTGAAACCAAACGCTGCTGTCAAATTTATTTTCCATTCCATTCCATCAGCCCATTATACTCCACTGCAGGAGCTTAGGCCTCCCACTACGATGAGGGGGCCTGGAGCTTAAATTCACTGCGCTGCTCCAATGCGGGTTGGCGGATTGTAACGACTGCCATCTAATGACAGCAAATCTATTTACTCTATGCCTGACATAGAGCATCTATTGATTTCTAACATAATTTAAAATAGGTTCGAAATATCACGTTCACACATTTTTGTATGGAAAGGAATCTCATCAATTTCATACCAATGGAAACTATATTAAATATACTAAAGCACTTCTTTTAGGTGGACTCAGTTATGTTTGCAAACAATTTTTTGGGTTTTGTATAGTTGCGTTGGAAAGATGATGTCACGAAGTCGCTGGATAGAACTGGATGCAAAGGGCGCAACACAAAAAAGAATGGAGAAAGTTGAAGGAGACCTACACCAAAGTGACTGAAAAAGGCTGAAAAAGAGAGAAGAGATGAGTGTTGCGGTACCGCTTTTCAAGATCTAAATTGCATATTAAAATTTTGAACAGATTTTATCGATAAAACTAAAAAATGTTCTAGTTAATACTGTTTTTGTTTTACATAACATTTTTATTTGTTTTTAAATTTTTTTACATATGTAACATATATCAGGTATTACAGTCACAAATCTCATTTTAAGACCTATAAGGGCTTTAAAGATATTTTACTAGTGGATAGTATTATATGAAAAAAAAATATTAAAAAAAGTACTAAGTAAAACAATTTTTTTTCTATTAATCTTTTTATTTGTCCATACATAACAGGCTGTGAATAAAGTTTGTATTTTTGTGTCATGAACCCGTAGACACAATAAAACCAGAGTCGGTAAGCTTCATCAAGCCCTGTACGTAGCGGTGGGGCATCAGTTGGGCATGAGAGAAAAAAGGATGAAAATAACTGTACCCTATATGAATAAATGAATGAATGAAATAATAAGTTATTTAAAAAAAGTTCATTGACATGCACTTGACTTATCAAAAATAATTTCCGGTTTCTCCGACAGCCATGTCATCGCCTATAAACCAAGGAGTACTCCTACGAGGTACGCGTATCCTCTATCTCTTTCTATTAAGACCCACATTTCGGACTAGCTTGCCTGCTCTATTCTATTATATCTATGCCTGAAACACGTTATATAGCTAGTTAAAAAAAAATATTAAAAAAACCGTTAATAATTAATTTTAGAACTTTATTATTTGACTTGTTTATTAAAGTTGAAAATCGTAACATGAACGTTTTATCCTGTAACCGCTGGTCAATTGTATATTTTATACGTGTGCAGTTAGTCTGTGGCAGTAGCTTACTTTTACAAGACTCTAAAAAATAATCTATTATATGATTCATAGGTGAGCTAGATTTTTTTTTTTTAATTTCTTGAATGATATTCCTCGTAGTGTGTCAAGGATACGTATATCTATAGACTTTACTATAATAAAATATTCTGACGTGTAGTACGGACATATTCGATTTATATAATAGACAAAACATTAGACTGACTTGAGACTCTAACTGCGGAACACCAAGGATCACGGGTTCGAATCCCGCCCGGGACTGCATAACATGTCTATTTGTTCCGTGTCTGGGTATAAAAGTATATATATATTATAAAGAATATTTAAGTATGTATATCAGTTGTTTGGTACTCATAATACAAGCTTGACTTAGTTTGGGACTAGATGGCAATGTAAGTGATGTCCCAGATACCATATTATTATTAGTATTGTTGTGACAAGTCCTTTTTACTAAACAAAAGTACCTTTTAGACAATTTAGATAAATAATGAAAATAAAAAATCTAATGCGAAGGAAAGTGGGAACGCTTCGATAGTTTAGAAATCGAACCACGTAATATAAGCAAATTGATTCATCTTTTATTAATTTCGCTAGAACGGTTTCTACGTAGGGAGTAAACACTGTAAATATTACTACCATACTGAAGTGAACTTGAATTAGCAAGTTTTATTGAACCATGCATGTACTGAAGGGACTTCTACAAACAAATTAACGCTAGGATTGGTTGAGCCCGTAGCAATTGACTGATCTGGATTTCGTCTGCGAAGCCCGACGCTGTAAGTATAATGTTCGTAACTAAAGTGCGGCGTAAATAACGTCTGAATTTTTAAACATTTTTTTAATTTGTGTTTACAAACATTAAATACAAAATTTAAAACATTTAAACATTGTTGTTAATACTTGGGTTGACATAGGTTGCTCATTAAATTTTTAATAACAGATGAAAAATATACAATAAACATTAAAAGAATACTTTTTATTAATATTTTATGTATTTCTTTAAATCACGCCGCTCAGGAACGTATTGGTTATTTGCTTTATGACAGATTTCTTCAAATGTAACAAGAATCAAACTAATCAAATAAATAAATTAATTAATTAATTTGAAAAAAATTACAGTTTATTGACATTATTTCAAATTTCGATGCCATTTACAGGGCCTCATTTCCGTAATGTTTGTTTTTAACAGGCAGCCATATTAACCCATTACCTACACACTAACCCAACTGGGTCAGATTGAACATGACTAGCCATTTAATTGACAGAGACAATTGATTGATAATGATTGATGAAAAGTGAATGGGTTGACCTATTAACTTGTCGTCAATCATTATCAATCAATTGTCCCTGTCCTTCAAATGCTCCTGATGAGTTAATGTATAGTGTGGCTGGGTTAAACATTTCCATTGTCGAAATATTTTAACATAACTTATAGTAAGTAAATATCAGTAAATTCATAGGAATACTATGAAACGGATAAACTTTAAAATTATCTAAGTTGAATTTTTCGATATAAAACAATATTCGGTGACATATCTCGAATGGAAGACGAATAACACCCTGATTCCTAGAATACCTATTCGAAGTAAAGATATTTACGCGACCGATTTGGTGCGATGCCAGAATCAAATAAATTTTCATACAGAACGCTGCCAGTAACAAATTGTCTGTAATGTAATGTTTTGGAATTACTGTCTGTGGTTACTCTTTAAAAGTTGGTACAATTTACTTTAAATTCTGTTCAGTATTTAAAATAAAATAAATTTGTTTTAACACAATTTTATTTATATTATACATAATATAAATAAAATTGTAGCCCAGTGGTTGTAATTCGACCGTAATTTTTTTTTAAATCTAGTTTGAAAGTATGATGGAATAGACTGTATGTTGAAGATGAGGGAAAACACTTAACACTAAAGCTCGTCAATAGCTTACTGAGAAAAACAAAAAGAAAATCGATTGACAAACAGACGAAAAAAAGATACCCAATTGTTTTGTCTTTACCTATTTATGTATTACTAGCGACCGCCCGCAGCTTCGCTTGCGTAGACTACACATTTCTCTTTTAGGTAGTATTAACATTCGAAACGGTTTATACGTACTTTTTGCTGAAACTAACATTGGGTACACCCATTCAAACTTTCAATCTTCATTCTCCCCACTTCTTTAAGAAATCCGATACACCCATACTTTTCACCTCCTGTTTCCCACCCATAAAATGTGTAAATCCAAAAACCCTGAAACACGTCATTATTTATTTATGTTAAAATTTTAATGTTTCTAACTTTAAAGAACAAAGACTCTCATACAAAGCCCTTCCATCCCGCCCTCCTTAAATTGGAAATTTCCAAATATTCCTTTCTTAAAAAATTAATATGTTATAAAATAAACCTCTATTTTAAATTTCAGCTTCCTAGACTTAGTAGTTTCGGCTTATCTACGTTGATAGATCAGTGAAAACAAACGACAGACAGACACAAAAAGTAGCTGATGTCACTCTTGACAACCTTCTTTCACGTCTGCAAAGTTTCATTAAAATCTGTTCAGCCATTTTGGAAATTAACTCGAATAGACACATAGACCTACAGATAGACAAACAAAAAGTAGCGTATGTCCCTTTTGACTACCTCCTTTTCATACCCGTGAAATTTCATTAAAATCTGTTTAACCGTTTCGGAGATTAGCTCGAATAGACAGAGGGACGTACCTACAGAAATACAAAAAGTAGTGTATGTCGCTTTTCACCACTTCTTTTCCATATCTGTGAAGTTTCATCAGAATCAGTTAAGCCGTTTTGGAGATTTGCTCGAATAGATAGACAAACAGATAGTATTATTTTATACATATAACCTATAGCCTTCCTCAATAAATAGACTATCCAACACAAAAAGAATTTTTCAATTCGAACCAATAGTTCCTGAGATTTGCGCGTTCAAACAAACAAACAAACAAACAAACAAACAAACTCTTCAGCTTTATAATATTAGTATAGATATATCATTGCATTTACCTAATTTTTTTGTATGTAGTATAAAAGTGTCGTGATAGCTCTAACGCAGCGAACCTGTCCAAAGTTAAGAATGCCGTGCGGTTCGGTGGTTCGAATCCGAGAGTGTACCAGTTTTTTTTGACTTAATAATTATTACCGACTCCGTGCCTCAGAGAGCACGTTAAGCCGTCGATCCCGGGCGCCATCAACACTAGATGGCAGTCGTTAAAATCCACCAACCCGCACTGGAGCAGCGTGGTGGAGTAAGCTGCAAACCCCTTCACCCTGGGAGAAGGCCTAAGCTTCTATAGTGGTGTATAATGGGCTGATGGATGGAATGGAATGGAAAAATAAAAGTATGACGAAATCTTGCGAATAGAGACTTCTAAATAAAGGCTTCGATTCAGAACGGACGGTTATGTCACCAAAAATGCAACAATTAATTACAGTAATGTGAAAATTTAATGAAATATATTGAAATCCCCCTTACAGTAGGTATGCGTTTGGGGTTTGGGGGCGGGGAGGAGGGGCGTAGGTAAGGGATAGGTGCACTTGAAGTACTTAATAATAATATGCAATAAAACCCACTTTGTCATAGTTTGTCATGCCGATACTGTACCATACCATGTGTATATTTTTGGTCCCTAACTAGATTGGCCGACTAGTTAGGGACCATAACTGTGGAGCCATGAGTTGCGGGTTCGATTCCCACCCGGGACAAATATTTGTGTGCATGGACATGTCTATTTGTTCCGTGTCTAGGTGTAAAATATTAATATATGTATATATTATTTTAAGTATATGTATATCAGTTGTCTGGTACCCATAGTACAAGCTTTGCTTAGTTTGGGACTAGATGGCTCTGTGTGGGATGTCCCTGGTTTTTTTTTCTTAATCTTTTATAATATTTTTTTTTAAAGTGTACTCTAATATTTTTTGGAAGTCCTGATACTTTTATATATGTTTTTAAACCGGACGATGATGATGATAGAAAAAGAACTATTATTTACAGAATGCCTTTGGTAAAGGATACATTTAAAGCCCTAAAGCCTAAACAATAGTAATTAAGCAATAAAACAAATTTATATATATATATTTAATTTATTTATAGACAGCCTTGAAATAGCTGATCCAAGAAGATGTCTTCTACTAATATAAATCAAATTTTAAGGTATTACATTCCATAATCCAACAGCCCTTCTTATACCCCCACGGCGGGGGCTTAGGCCTCCCCTCAAGATGAGGAGACTTGGAGCTAAAATTAACCACGCTGCTCCAATGCGGGTTGGCGATAAGTAACTAGTAGTAATAAGTGTAACTAGTTCCGCGTTCACTAAGCGTAACTAACGAACTCGACGCACTTAGTTTTAGTCAAATTAACTGAGGACGCCACGCCTTTTTTAATTAAATCGCGGTAGTCTCTAGTACTATCTTACAGTTAACTGTTATAAAAAATCCGCATCATTGAAAGCATAGATATATTCCATTAGCCCTTTACATAACCCCACTGTAGAGGCTTAGGCCTCCCTTTAACATGCGGGGGCTTGAAGCTTAAATCCACCAAGCTACTCCAATGCGGATTGGCGGATTGGAACGACCGCCATCTATTGACAGCAACCGGGACCGACTGTTTAACGTGCTCTCCGAAACACGGTGTCAGTGATAGTTAATGTACTTAAGTCAGAAAAACTCATTGGTACACGCCCGGATTCGAACCATGGCCCTATGGCCTTATAAATTTAAGACAGGTTCGTTGCGCTCTGGGCTATCACGACACTTGGTAGTACATACATTGATGAAAATTGTTTAGGATTTTAAGTGTATCCTCTATAAAAGGTATGCCGTAAATATTTTTTTTTTGTCACCATCGCCCGGCTTAAATAATATTTAAAAATTATATATTTATTAATTTTTGCTTTAACAAAGTATCCTCTCCATATATTCCATGTATCCCTATGAAAAGCGTTAAAATATAGTATGAATATATATAATATTATATAGTATAATATATAGCATATTCATACTGTAGTATTTTAACGCTTCTAAAGAAAGAGGTTAAAGAAAGATCTTCCCGACAATACGTAAAAAATGCTCTAAAACCAACACTACCGGCACATCTTGATAACACAGTTTCAGCTCATTACGTGTGCAACGAATACTATAATAGAGGCAATTTTAACGCTTTCAAACTAAACGACAAACAAGTAACGGAACATGAAAAAAGCTTTGAAAGCCCTTTTTTATTTCAATTACATTACGAAAGCACGAATCGAGACCATAAAGTTAATAACACATAATGATGTGCCTAGACAAATACATGTTACGGTGAATATAAAAAGGTAGACAAACGTCAGATCGACTTATGCAACGGCAGAGATCGTCTAATTTTGCGCCCCCCTCCAGTACATTGTATATTTTTAATCATGTTACATACTGTATTCTTGGGAATCACATTGGATCATCATTATCATCATCATCAGCCCGTGTCTCTCCACTGCAGGATATAGGCCTCTGCCAAGGCTCGCCACCACACACGGTCCTCCGCCTTTCGCATCCAACTACCCCCGGCATGGTGCTTCAGGTCATCTGTCCACCTGGCCGGGCGTCCAACAACGCTTCGCTTTCCGGTACGTGGCCTCCATGCGATGCGATTCGTGGCAATCACATTGGATGCGAAATTGCAATGGGATCCTCATATCACTAACTTGGCGAAAAGGCTCGGTTCCGCAGCTTACGCTGTAAAAAGGATTCGCTTCCTTTCGGACACAAAAACCGCGAGATTGGTGTATTTCAGTGGATTCCATAGTTTGATGACTTATGGCATTCTGCTGTGGGGACACGCTGCCAATGTGAATACAATTTTCGTGTTGCAGAAGCGAGCTGTTCGAGCAATTTAAAGTCTCTAAGTGATACTCTAGGTTTCAAAACTAAAACCTAGAGTATCACTTAGAGACTTTAAGGAAATTAATATAATGGCGTGACCGTCTCAATATATATTTGAAAACACAACGTACGTAAAAAAATATTGTATTATTAAAAAAAAAATTGTGATCGGCATAATGTTAATACACGAAACAAAGAAACTAGCTAACTTATGCAAATTCATGAAAAATATGTTATTTTATTTTTTAAGCTCGTTACTTTAACTCGTGAGAAAAATTTAAGGAGCATAGTTTTAGTAACTCTAGTATATAAGTGTATTTTCTGTGTATTGCTTTTACAAATAATAAAACAAAAAAACTATGTCAGCCGTTTCAATAAAATCACAAAATCTTTCAAAGGGCGCATCACTCCATGTCTAATTATCCATGTTTTCGCAATATACCTAGAATTTTCGCAAAAATTGGAATTTTCAAGTCATCCTACGACATATACAACGTCACGAATATCATGTCTCATTTTTAATTGTGTTGTAAACGAACGAACGAAACGAACAACCTGACATTTTTTTTTTAATTTACTTTTACCTAACATTTGTGGAATATCAGGTTTTATTAAAAGAACCATTATAGAAGTCAGTGGAAAAAAATTTATTTTCCACATATTTTTGGATTTTTGTACAAACGTTTCGAAACTGTTCAAACAATCAATAAAGTAAGTGTAAAATATTAAAGAGAAATATATTTTTGTTGTCGCATGCTATGTTTTAGCAACTGAAACGTATAAAAGTGATTATGAAAATATTAAAATAATTTCTTTGTATGATGGCTCCATTTATTATTAAATAACCGTACTAGACAGGCGTTGGTTGTCCTCCCTTAACACTTCACTGTATTGTTAATACCATGAAATATTTTATAAGAATATGGTGGATAAGAGATAATTTTTTTAATGAATACATCTTTCTGTAATAATAATAATAATACATGGTACAACCCACACAGTGCCCTCTAGTCCCAAAGTAAGCAAGTATTATGCTTGTGTTATGGGTTACTAGACAACTGATATAAATACTTAAATACCTTTTTTTTAAATATATACATAGATAAATATAATACACCCAGACCCGGAACGAAATAAACATGTTCATGCACACAAATATTTGTCCCGGGCGGGAATCGAACCCGCGACCGTTGGCTCCGCAGTTAGGGTCTCTAACCACTCGGCCATTCTGTGTCTATTATTTTTCAAAATACATTATTTTTAATTTTCCAACAATTAAAATTTCAAACAATACAGTACTTTTGTATTATAACGAAGTCGTGATAGCAGAGTGATAACGCGCCCGCTTCTTTTAGAAGGCCGTGGTTCGAATGCCAGGTCTGGTACCCACCGACTCTTGTACCAATGAGTTTTTTTCTAAATCTGTACATACTCACTAACGCGGCGTCTCGGAAAGCACGTTAAGACGTCAGTCCCGGTTGCCACCAATAGATGGCAGTCCTTACCATCCACTAACCCGCACTGGAGCAGCGTCGTAGATTAAACTCCAAGTCCCGTAATTCCGAGGGAAGGCCTAAGCCCCTTAAGTGGGGTATAAATGGGTTGTTGGTACGGTATGGTATAATGTACTTATATTCAATAATTTAAAATGATGCGGATGACAATTTCGACAATTTCTAGACCAAATTACTAGAACATTAATTTTCTCTCCTTTCAATCTCAGTGCTCGCCAGATAGATGCCAGATAAAGTAATACTTTTGAAATGAAAAGACTTCACGCATGCGCCGTTGTGTAGTTAATAGCGCGGAAAATGTGGTCACATTTTAATGCTATTGTCAAATAATGACCGCAGTTAACTTTCTACTGCCGCAAAAGCTTAATACGTTGAGTTATAAAATAGAAACTTTATACAAATATTATTTGGAAACGCAAATAGTGTATAATTTTTTGTACAAATATTATTATAATATAATAATAACATCTAGGACATCCCACACATCGTCATCTAGTCCCAAAGTAAGCAAGTATTATGCTTGTGTTATGGGGTACTAGACAACTGGTATTCATACTTAAATATTCTTTTTTATAATATATACATATATAAATACTTTATACATCCAGACACGGAACAAGTAGACATGTTCAGGCGATGTTAGAAGCTGATGACGGCATTTTCAAACAACGATATCGCTTAAAGTATTTCATGTATCTTAATGTCTTTAAAATATATTAAATCACTGTCATCGTTTTATACGACGTTCGTTTTGAAATTATTATTTAATAAGTTTTACAGATTAAAAATAAATCGTAAAAATACCTCTTAAAAATCCATTTATCAATCATTGTAGCTGAGTAAGAAGTTTGTTATAGTTGAAAAAAATATATTATATAGATTTCATAATTCTGTATTCGATGCTCGTTTTGTATTTTTCGATAGGCGTTTCAATTGAAAGAAATTAAATTTTAATAATTTTGCACTTACGCCCTTTAATTTCAAGCGGTGCGCTATTGTGCGTCTCGCTTGTGTAAAGCACGAACTAGTATAACAAGGTATGTCGCCTTGCGGGCCAGTGGGCGACGACATTCTGAATTTTCGTTGGCTTATGACATTCTCTTCATGCACACAAATATTTGGCCCGAGCGGGAATCGAACCCGCTACCCTCGGCTTCGCAGTTAGGGTCTCTAACCACTCGGCCAATCGGTCAGTCATCCTAGTCAATATACGAATTTATATATAAATAAAATTACAAAATATCGGCCTTCTCCGGGCTAACTGCCGTAACTACCATTTTTTGTTTCATAAATAGAACAGTTATAAACTTCCTAGTTTCAGTTTCGTCCTCCTTTGGCGTAATTGGTGAAAAAATTATGTTTTTTATAATTCATTCTCGAATAACGCTAGAAATCATGATGCACCTTCACCGAACTTTGAACGTAGAACACTAGTAGGCGCGCGTTTGCTAAACTCATCGATTCAAAGCCGACTAACTTTTCTCAAATTTATTTTCTTTAAATTTTTTCTCGGTGTTCACCTTTCATTCAAAAGTCTGTAAATTGTTGTGACGAGTAATACCATAGAAGTACGAAATGACTAGAAGCCCTCTTCTGCGTTTACCGTCTAACCACATATACTATAACTAGTTAGTGCAAGATAGCGAGTTTTAGTCCGGGTTTCAGTGCGTAAGGTCCCCGCGCGTCGGGTTCAACCCCGCAAAATTGCGTAATGTCACTTCGATACTGTGAACTGACATTTAAGACTCTATTAAAACCAAAAACTGCTGTTAAATTATTTTACTCTATGAGTAATACACAAAGACCTAGACACAATATAAATTCTATAACCAATCGCGCGAGCGGTACGCGCGTCCCGCCCGTCCCCTTTCATCCTACGGCTCGAATGTGATAACTTTGGCTCTCGGATTAAACGGCCAGTATTAATACTCTATTGAAACCAATTAAAAGCTCGGTGTTCTATTTATCTATCTATGTATCTATTTGTTTATGCTTATTTAAAACATATAAGTCATTTCGTGAAAACTTTGTTTAAGTAATTGTCACTTACAACATGATTTCCAATGTCCGTAAGACGTAAGGTAAATTAAGGAAATCGTATCATTAGGAAGAAAGGAGACATATCGATAAGTACAAATAGTACCAAACATGTGGCTCCCTCTGAAGTTAATGGGAAGAAGTTGAAGTTCGTGACAAGTGTTTTGACTTTAGAGCGTACAAAAAGTTTGGCGCGAGGAACAGCGTTTATAGCAGGTAGAGCGACATTTAGCCGGAAGAGAGACGATATTTTGTTATTTTGCACTCATCTAAAATCGAACCAGTCCTCGAATCGAACCCCTTTCATAATACAAACAACGTCTTCACATAAACAAGGTTCCAAACAACATAATAGAGGCCAGCTGAGATCAAAGTTGCCGCTCTCTTTGATGCACCGCGATGATATCTCGAGAGAGTATTATGAGAAGGGGGCTATTTAGATTTTTAAATTACGTAAATTATTATCAATTTTACTTTATTTTGTGAAAAAAGTGTAGGTTCTTTTCTTTAAAAAGGGAAAACGAAATTCTTTTGGTGAGACAAGGTTATCCATTACTGATGTATATCTTTTGTCCTAGATCCCGCTGGTTGGACGTATAGAAAAATAAAAAAAGCCATAGCTTTCAGACTAGAATCGCAGTTTCAGACCGCATTTATGGTCTCTAACCTAACCACTCGGCCAACAGGTCAGTCACTTATTACACAATGTAATTTCAGAATTATTTTCTTTCCCAGTGCGAATTTCACACGTAGGCCAAAAGTCTACTCACAGCTAATAGCTGAACACATCAACAGGTGTATAGGTACTTGGTCTACGTTGTATATCTTTTTGCTCATATTTTTGTCACAACGCGGTATCTTTATTAACTTCTATAGTTCTAATACAGATTGCACATTTTTTCATTGCGATGTATGGGTAAAACCCTAAAAATAACTTTTCTCCGAAATATACCTATATGCTAGATTTGAAAAGAAAAATAACTAATAAATGTTCCGGTATAATTTATTTTTTTAGTTCACTGTACCTCAATTCTACGCAATAGAAACTTTTCACACAATACTGTAATAAATATTTGAAAAAAAAATAAGCTTATAAACTCCACAACAAAAGTTCTTTAGTTCGTTGGACTTTGTGAACCGAGAAAAAAATATAAAAATCAAACGGGGCAAGATCGTTAAGTGAGACAGGGAGAGCTATATACGAAAAGCAACGGGTGCGAAAGAGAGATCCGAACCATAATTTGAACGGATGATTACATTTTTATTACTGCCCTTTGTGTGGTGTGATGTGGGGAATTTTATTTCTACTTTTTTTTTCAAAAAGCAACATATAAGTTAATTTAGGTTTGATTAGCTGATGAATTAAAAAAGAACTGGTTGATGGATTGGTTCTGATTGATAAATAAATTTAAATCACTATTAAGCAATTTCATTAAGGAATTCCTTCCGGTCGTCTGCCACAGACGTTTTTCTCGAAAATCATGAATAGACTTGTTACTTGTTGTTTGGAGTAGATCTCGCGGAATTGTATCAATGAGTAAAGATTATGAAAAGACGGTTGTAAATATTTGAAATGGGGTGATTGGGCTTCCTAGAAAAGTATGATTCTTTTGTATCGCTTGAGGTGTCAATTTTGACATTTGGCTACTTGTCAAAGATTAAAAAAAGACATATTTCTGGATCTCCTCCCTTCTCATCTTCTCGCTTTTACTAACTTTTTTTTTCACATTTTCAGTTTTTATTGATATTGCATTATATCCGGAAAATTGCTTCCTTTTTGGTTAATCTCTTAGTTAGTAAAAAAAAATTAATATACTTAAACAGAATTCAAATTTCACTTTCGACTGTTTTACATTTAATTTTGATTATATTCCATGTTTGTTTATTGATAAATTGTTTTTATATTACTCCGTTAAAACATTAATTAATATTATTTACTTATTATATTCGGCAATATATTTATGATTATTATGCAATCTCAAAACGATGTCACGTGGTTCGGATAATTTTTTTAACAACATCGAAACATGAACGTGGATCAAAACAAATGCATCTGAACTCATAAATTTTAATAAAAAAGAGCATTAACTAAGCGGCTGTTGATGTGAGCTACATGCAGTTAAAGCAAAGAAAACTTATTTTCAAATTACATTACTTTTGTATTTATATAGAGACAACAGAATATGTTAAAAATATGTACACTCGGCACTTGTGACCCAAATGACACACTATTATTTAAAAATGAAAAGACTGTCCCCTTAAGAAAATCAATACCATAAATAAAGTTACGCAATTTTAGTAACGATTTCGTAGTTTTGTATTCAACGGGTTTTGACAACTCTGAAAAAAAAAATTAGGCAAATTGCGATTGAGTAGATCAAACATCCAATAGACAGCGAAACAAACTGAAATCGAATTAGTCGTTATACTTTCCTACAGAGCGCGCTATCACTAGAGCTTTCTTGAATAAACCTTAATTATTGATTTTTAATAAAAACTATAAGCTTCCAAACATGTGTCGTGTTATTTCGGAAAAATACGTCTTGCTTGAAATAAATATATTCGAATGCGACTGTAACACATAAAGATGGCGCCACGTGTATAAGTTTGGATTATCAAAAAACGCCGTTTTTTTTTTGAAAATGTACTCGTAATATTTTACTATAATTTTAAAAAGACTATCTTTTCAGTGACATATATTTCAATCGGAGGCAGTTTATAATCACATTATGATAACTAAAGGATATTTATCTATCGTCGTGATAGCCCGAACGCAGCGAACCTGTTTCAAATCTACAAGGCCATGTGGCCATGATTCGAATCCGGGCATGTACTGATGAGTTTTTCTGACCTAAGTATATTAGCTATCACTGACTCCGTGCCTCGGAGAGCACGTTAAGCAGTCGGTCTCGGTTGCCGTCAATAGATGGCGGTCGTTACAATGCGCCAACCCGCATTGGAGCAGTGTGGTGGATTTAAGCTCCAAGCACCCTCATGATGAGGGGAGACCTAAGCCCCTGCAGTGGGGTTATGAAAAGGGCTGACGGAATGCAATGCCGATTTTTTATAACAGTTAACTGTAAGACACTACTAGGGACTACCGCGATTTAATTAAAAAAGGCGTGGCGTCCGCAGTTAATTTGACTAAAACTAAGTGCGTCGAGTTCGTTAGTTACGCTAAGTGAACGCGGAACTAGTTACACTTAGTTAAGTCCATCCGACCGACTCCAATCTTTGTTTAAATTTATTTCGATTAATAATAGTCACGTAGCAAATAGTAGTTGTACGCCCCCCGGCCAGGTGGACAGATGACCTGAAGCACAATACCGGGGGTAGTTGGCGGAGGACCGTGTGTGGTGGCGAGCCTTGGCAGAAACCTATATCCTGCAGTAGAGAGACACGGGCTGATGATGATGATGAATAATAGTAACAATAAGACAATAATACATAGGCCAAGAAAAAAAAATGTGTGTCAAAACTTGTTTAACCAATTCTCATAATTTTTTTTTTCGATGTAGAAACTGTATTTGGTGTCAGTTTTTTTTTTTTAAATTATGCCTGGTGTTCGGCTGAACAAAGTCCTACACAAAGTACTGAACTACACAAGAAATTTAAAAAAATAATATAATAATAAAATTAATTTAAAAAATTTTACCGCAAATTTATAGTCGTTATTTCAAAGAAACATCGGATCGATTTTATTTAAATTTTTAAATACAATTTCTGTTTATAATTTTATTTATACTAGTTAAAAAGTAAATATTAATAAATGAAAGTAAGTTTGAAAGATTCTCCCGAAGCACAGTCTCGATGTATCAAAAACCTTATTAAAGTGGCTCTAAGACAAAATACCTACATAGAACTGTAGCTATTTTTTTTTTCAAACGTTTACAAATAAAACACTTCTTCGAGTATTAGACCTATTAAACCCAAAAAAACATTTTTTTTTTGTTTTATGACAAGGGACACAAAGTTTAAGTCTAGGCGCCTATTTTTGAATCACACTATAAATAATAATAATAAAAATAACGTATACATTACAACAACGTCCTAACTAAGCATTAGCTTGTGTTTTTGGTACTAAGCGAAGACACCACATACATACATATAATAACCAAGACCCGGTACCAGTATCAATATTCATCATATAAATACTGACCCGACCTGGGAGTCGAACCCGGGACCACCAGCTTCGTAGGCAGGGTCGCTACCCACTAGGCTAAGCAGTCGTCAATAGACCTAACAAACCCAAAATTACAATTTTTTTATTATTATTATTTTATTGTTTTACGACAAACGACACAAACTTTTGAAAGTCTAGACGCCTATTTTTAAATCCCCATGTAAAATAAATTTTATTATGAATCCTTCTCTAACTAAAAAAAGTATGCCAACATTCAGTTTCGTTTAACTCTTATAACAAATTAAGTTGTGTTTTATTGATTTTTATTATCACGAATGCCACACAAATGCATTTCTCGTAGGCAGCTCGTTCATTCATTGCGTGTAGTTAATAACAGTTCGGATAAATTGAAAGCGTGGGCAACAAACAGTTATCGTGAATATGGCTTTTAAAGTCAAATTATGAGTTTTACAATTGAATTATGACGTATTAGTGTTTTATATTGATATATTTCTAAATAATTATAATATAATAGTTTCATTTACGACCGCTTAGCCTAGTGGGTAGCGACACTGCCTACGAAGCTGGAGGTCCCGGGTTCGAATCCCATGTCGGGTCAGTATTTATAGGATGAATATCGATGAGTACTGGTACCGGGTTACTTGATACCTTGATTGTTATATGTATGTGGTGTCTTCGCTTGGTACCTAAATCACAAGCTAATGCTTAGTTTGGGGCCTACACGTTAATGTCATGTATACGTTATTATTGTTACGAACAGACAGAGTAACGACCGCCATCTAGCGTCAACCAGTAAAACCACTTTGTAGAAAGGTTTTATAACAAACAAACACGAAACCCCTACTCAATACTAGATGGCGTTAGAGGAAAGAATGGTCTGGAATGGAATCAGCCCAGTCGATTGCGTTCGTGCGAGTGGAGTGATTTCTAAAATACTCTCGAGGCTCGTTACGACCCATATAAATAGCCGCAGGAAGACGAGCGAGCCCAGTTCAGTTTTTGGGCTACTTACGAGGTGACTTCGAAGTGAAAACTAGTGATCAAGAGTAATACCAGTGAAACCTACGACTTGGCTACGACCTAATACATCGTGAGTGCTAAGTGTTTGGACCTAGTGCTTTGTGTTGGACCTAGTGTTAGTGAATAAAGTCTTCAAAAGAGTCAGCAGGTTTTCTCTCCAGATCCTTCGAACCCTAACACGTAACATTATTTTCTGAACTGACACAACTGACTTCACGGAGATAAAAGCTTACTCCGTAAGGATAGATTTGAAAGGCTATCTATGCAGATGCACCTGGATGCAGATGACTGAGTCATGGTTCATGACTCTATGCAACATAACTGCTGTCTGATGAGTCATCGCAACGGCTCATGAGGAAAATGGTCTCGAATTGTGATAAATGATAGCATACAATGCAAATTTACTGACTACGGTCAGTTTACCTAGATAGGAGTGTATTAGGGCGTGTTGCACTAAACTGACCGATTGACCGAGTGGTAGAGGGACCCTAACTGAAGAACTAGGCGCAAGTTCGAGTCCCGCCCGCACACTGTTTCATTTCACTAAAAAAATTTCCCTATGCTGTTTATCGCATAAATCGATTAAGAAATCCATTTTAAATGTAAGAGTAAAACACCCACGTGTCAATTGGACATACTTTTTTTTTTAAAAAATAATTTGTGTTTCGTGACCTCGACGTAAAAAAAAGATTAAATAAATTCTGTATGCGTGTCTGATCAAAATATATCTTTTTGATTAATATGGTTTGATGAAAGACCTTCAGGTGCATATTTTCCAGTTTTTATTTTTTGAAGATCACTTTTGGTTACCGAGTTATTAATTTTTATTCAAATTTTTGTTTTTATTTTTTTTCTCCCAAAAACCGCAAAAGTGCGACCTGTGACTGGCACTCAAAGATTCCTCATAAATGCGTCTATCATTGATAAAAAGCTCAAGTCGCACTATGGAAGCGTTTACGAGTAATCGAATTTCAAAATATGGTGTTAGGGGTGTCACTCAACTTGACCTTTTATTTTTGTTTAAATTAATTCAATTTTGTCCTTAACTACAATACACCTGAGGAAGCTCTAGGTTTCGTTATCGACAGGAGACTAAATATGGAAACATATAAACTTTTAAGACAGGATTTGAAAAGTCGAGTTTATTTAGCTTATCCACCCTTCTTACTAATGAGAGCAAGAAAAGCATGTTACCCAGCAAAAGAGCTAGATGTTTCGGAAATAGAAGCGTCAGTTTCGTTGCATGGACTTCTTACATATACTTTGCAACGAATCGTTTGAAGTTGTGATGAGAATTTTATCGAGTATTGTAACAGAACAGGCAAGCAAGAAGTCTCATGCGTATTTGAAGGGTCCTGGGGTTTTGATGGAAGCACAGGCCAAGCATTATATAAACAACACTTCTCAGAATCAGACGAAGACATTTCTGTGAACGAAAATAGTTTTTTTGCCTCGACTTTTATTCCTTTAAGTATAGTAATGGACAAAAATTATATTTCATGGCACCATCCTGCACCCCAGTCGTATAGATTTTTTCGGCCGCTCCACATTCAGTATAGAAAAGAAGACACTAATCTTATTCTTAAGGAAAAAGCTTTGATAGAGAAGCAAATTAAACGTTTGACAGGAGTCAAACGTTTAATTTGCTTCTCTATCAAAGTTTGGGTTTGAGTCGTAATTCCTATTACGACCCAAACCTCCGAAGGGCATCATACTTATTACATTTGTTTCTAATTTAATTTTGAGTGTGATCGACGGCAAAGTCCTAAACTGGTACGTCTTCACAGTTAAGGTGCCCATTTTGCAAAGCTACTGCCAGTCAGTTCATGATTTGGCAACATCGTAAACAAGACGAAGTGTAAAAGAAAATATGCAACACGGCATCAATCCACTTCATGTATGGATACGTATTTTCGAATTTTTATTACATCTCAGTTACAAAAACGATCCGTTAGTACGGAAATGGAGAATCAAAAAAGATAGCAGAGAAAGTCAAATTGTGGAAGAACGGAAAAACATATCCAGGCTGATATAAGAAATCGGATTGGATTGTTGCTGGACGTTGTTAAACCCAATGCAGGAACCACAAATGATGGTAATTCAGCCCGCACGGCACTATCAGACAAATACCGTGCTATATTTGCAGAGATATTAGGTCTAGATGCATGTTTGATGGACGGGCTGCATACTATCTTTGTCGCCATATCTTGTGAATTTCCTATTGACACTGTAAAGTTTGGCATTTTCTGTCGCACGCTCGCGGAAAAGTACATCCAGTCATTTAATTGGCAGTCAATGACTGTGACGGTACACAAAATTCTAGTCTATGGTAAAGAGATCGTAGAATCATGTTCTCTTCCTGTATGTATGCTCTCAGAACAAGCGGCTGAATCGCGCAATAAATTTTGGCGCTCAGATAGGGAACGCCACTGCCGGAAAATGAACAGGAAAAAAACTATGATTGACCTCTTCCACCATGCACTTGAATCGTCGGATCCGTTTGTGTGTTTATGGCACACTGTAGACAGCGCCAAAGATTGTCCAATAGGATTTGTCTGCCAGCAGCTGTTCGTGAACTTCTGAAGCCGGTTAATGAAGAAAACTTGCAGTTGGAAGAAGTGGCTGACGAAGTTCCAACATGATAATGTTGACGACAGCATGTTGATACTCGTAAATGAAAATTATATGTATGAGTCTTAAATTTTTTATTGATTACAAATATTACAATTGTTTGACCTTTAGTGACAACCCTAAAATGTACTATATAACCTTTATCCGTAACTCCCAAAAGCTTCCATAGTGCGACTTGACTTTTTTATCACTGATAGACGCATTTATGAGGAATCTTTGAGTGCCAGTCACAAGTCGCACTTTTGCGGTTTTTGGGAGAAAAAAAATAAAAACAAAAATTTGAATAAAAATTAATAACTCGGTAACCAAAAGTGATCTTCAAAAAATAAAAACTGGAAAATATGCACCTGAAGGTCTTTCATCAAACCATATTAATCAAAAAGATATATTTTGATCAAACACGCTTACAGAATTTATTTAATCTTTTTTTTACGTCGAAGTCACGACACACAAGTTATTTTTTTAAAAAAAAAGTATGTTAAATAGACAGGTGGGTGTTTTACTCCTGCATTTAAAAAACATTTCTTAATCGATTTATGCGATAAACAGCATAGGGAAATTTTTTTAGTGAAATGAAACAGTGTGGCCCGGGACAAATATTTATGTGCATGAACATGTCTATTTCTTCCATATCTGGGTGTAAAAAAATTTCAGATCATAAACAACATTTAAGTACGTCTAGGAACCCATAACACAAACACAATACTTGCTTACTTTGGCACTAGATGGCGTTGTGTGGATGTCCCATATATTATTATCATATAATTGTGAAAAAAATAATGTTTTCGAAAACTTAATAAGTATTCATTTTATTTTCATTGCATTGATTGGTTATGTAAAAACTCACAGAACTCGGATACCAAAAACTTAGTATTAGTAATTAGTGTTAATCTTATTTTTAGCAGTCGCGACCGCGACGACGTCTCGGTGTAGAACCAGTTTCAGTATTTTCCCGAGGGAATGAAATATTTCGTCACCGTAAAAGTATCCCATGTCTATCCATGCACTGAATCATCTTTACACCATCATCATCATCATCATCAGCCCGTGTCTCTCCACTGCAGGATATAGGCCTCTCCCAAGGCTCGCCACCACACACGGTCCTCCGCCTTTCGCATCCAGCTGCTTTACACCAAATTTCATCCAAATCCGTTCAGTAGCTTTTCCATGATACGCGCAGACAGACAGACAAAAATTCCAAAAATACTTTTTTGTACACTACCATCGAAATTTTCAAAAAATATATTATACTGTACAGACACTTTCACATTACATTTTAATTATATGTAAAGACCTCTATACGTATCTACAATCTTTTGATCACATAACGTTTGAATAGAGAGTCGGCGTCACAAAAACGTAGATAAAAATATCACCTAACCGTTCGGTTATAATTCACATTGAGACGACTTGTACATGGTTAGTATGACGTTGCGAGAGTATGTGGTCTGTTGAGTCACACACTAGGATGTAAAACTTGGCCTGTCACGTTTGTTTACATTTTATTGCAAAGGTCCATCCAGATATTAGACAATCAAAGCTATCCTGTGACAAGTGTTCATAATAAATCGAGCGATGGATAACTCCCATAATAAAAAATGAGGAATATGAAGAGGAAAACTATGCGTCAGCGGAAATTATGGTTCCTGAAACGTAATTATTATATACGTAAAGACGACCGCTTAGCCTAGTGGGTAGCGACCCTGCCTACGAAGCTAGAGGTCCCGGGTTCGAATCCCAGGTCGGGTCAGTATTAATATGATGAATAATGATACTGGTACCGGGTCTTGGTTGTTATATATATTAAAAAAAAAAAAATATATATGTATATATTATAAAGAATATTTAAGTATGTATATCAGTTGTCTAGTAACCCATAACACAAGCATAATACTTGCTTACTTTGGGACTAGATGGCGCTGTGTGGGAAGTCCCATGTATTATTATTATTATTATTAATTATGATGACGCGCAGTTTTTTCCTCGGTTTCCTCGTATTTACGATGATTTCGGTCATTAATTGCTTTACTGATAGTGAAACCATAATAATAATAATAACGTGTACATAACAACAACGTCTAGGCCCTAAACTAAGCATTAGCTTGTGTTTTGGGTACCAAGCGAAGACACCACATACATATAACAACTAAGACCCGGTACCAGTACTCATCGCTATTCATCATATAAATACTGATCCGACTTGGGTTTCGAACCCGGGACCTCCAGCTACGTAGGCAGGGTCGCTATCCACTAGGTTAAGCGGTCGTCGCTAACAAAGCTAATAAACTCTGAATTCACTATAGTATTATTCATCAGTGTACAATCATACTTCACTTCTTCATCAGCCCATTTTTACCCCACTGCAGGGGCTTAGGCCTCCCCCAGGGTGAGGAGAGGGGCTTGGAGGCTAAATCCACCACGCTGCTCCACTGCGGGTTAGGGACTGTAACGACCGCCATCTATTGACAGCGTCCGGGACCGACTGCTTAACGTGCTCTCCGAAGCACGGAGTCAGTGATAGTTGTGTACTTAAGTCAGAAAAACTCATTGGAACACGCCCGGATTCGAACCATGGCCCTATGGCCTTATAAATTTAAGACAGGTTCGTTGCGCTTTGGGCTATCACGACACGTACAATCATAAGTTTCAACGTATTAATATCTGGTTCACGTTGCAGGCCGTGAATGATGTATGCAGATCGACGCAGTCACTTTTTAATTTATGTTTTTTAACTACGACCTTAATCTGTGTTTGACGCGTGATGATGGACGACGTGTCATTAGAGTATTTATAATCTACCTGTAAAAGTTGTTGCTGTCGATCGTTAATGGATTAGTTTGTTTTGACGCTGTCGGTGAAGTTGGTTGGCGCTGCTCGGTATACGGCTACCATGAGTTTGAAAGGGTCGTTTTCCAAGTTTAGTTGTTAGCGCTATAAGTATATGGCGTTGCAATTGTCGTGATAGCCCAACGCGCAACGAACCTGTCTCAAATTTATAAGGCCGTAGAGCCATGGTTCGAATCCGGGCGTGTACCGATGAGTTTTTCTGACTTAAGTACATAACTATCACTGCCTCGGAGAGCACGTTAAGCAGTCGGTCCTCGGCGCTGTCAATAGATGGCGGTCGTTACAATCCCCAACCCGCAGTGGAGTAGCGTGGTGGATTTAAGCTCCAAGCGCCCCTCACCCGGGGGGAGGTCTAAGCCCCTGGAGTGGGTTGAAAATGGGCTGATGTAGTGAAAAAGTTGCAATTGGCGGTTGACGGCGATTGATTGGATTAAAATCTACATTCATTTTGGTTGTCGTCATATAAATATTTTGTTTGTTTTAAATATTTTTATATAATCAAATATAAATAAATATATATTTCTGCTTTTATTTTATAAACAAAAGTAGATTATAACACGCGAAACTCTCCAACATAAACACTACAGATAACATTGATAAGGGCGTTTGATAACCAAGCAGTGCGTCAGTACCATTTACCAATGTACTTTGGTACTTTTTTTTGCCTTAAAGATAATCTCCCATTGGTTCAACGTGTCGACATTCGCTAACTACTCGCAAAATGTTTGTATGTGAATTGTGGTTCTTTTCGATACCGCTAGAGGCGCTTTCCATACAAATCTGTTAAGTTATCGCTAGCGAGTGTCGACGCGTTAAACCATGCGTTAAACCACTTCAAACTCGAGGTACCCATCATGAGGGGTCCATAGATAGATAGGAACTGCCCGTTGCGCTATCTACTGTTGACATATTAATAAAGGCGCGTTCTATATCCACCCAAAGTAACTTCGTAAACAGCTTGACGACTGAAAAAGATTTTTGTCGATTTTGAGGGATCCTTTCCAAAAAGAAAAAAGAAGCCTTATAGGAGCATTTCGCTGTCTGTCCGTCTGTCTGTCTGTCAGACTATCAAGACATTTTTTCTAAGGAACGCGTGGAGGAGGTATCAAGTTGGAATGAGATGTAAAAGAAATCAATTTTGTAAGTTAACGCAATCAAAAAATAAGGCCATTCGTGTCGCGTATTTTGACCTTCTCAAGGAAATCCAAACCTATATGATACTTCTCGTTAACGTAGAACCATGAAAATTGGTAAGAAGTTAAGATCTTGCAGCACAAGTAAAGGAAAATCTGAAAATCGTATTTTGTAGCTACATCATATTTTTTTTTTAAATTACTGATATTTGACCGTTTTTATTTGATTTTAATAATAAATGTTGTTTTATATGTCTTAATAATAAATGTTGTTTTATATGCTTTAATAATAAATGTTGTTTTACATATTTTATAAATATAATTTTAAATAATTTTATTGATCATCAGATCATAACAATAAAACTGTTCTTAATAGAAAAAACAATTAAATTTTTTTTTTTTATTTTTCCGTCGTCAAAAACGATGGTAAGGTAGCAACTATTATGTGTCTAATGTATTAATTTTTTAAATAAAATTGATTTCTAATACATAGACACCAAATACAACATGATATCTCTATAGAAGAAATATATAAAATTAAGTTTAAATCGTAAACTTTGATGTGATATTATATTACCGCATCATACTGTAGTGACACTTTTATGCGTGTTAGTGCGTTTGAATTGTCTGCCTTAAGATTATACAGTTTTGAGAGTGGAAAATGATTTCATGGGTTAGAGTGGCGTTCGTGAAATACCAGAGGATTTGAACGTGGGAGTATAACCAGTTGTACGGGTTCTCTACTTTGGGATAAAAGTTTCGTCTTAGAGAACGCATTCACGATATTCCACTGTTTCTTGAAATTTTGTCAAAATTTATATTCATTTTTTTATATTTTATTTTTATTTATTTAGAAGCAAACAGTTATTTACTTGACTTATATATTACTACTTTTATGACTTGAGTACATTGTGTTTAAGAAAAGATAAACTTAAAAACCTTAACATTTTTAACAATATTCTTATTTTTCGTTTTTTTTGAGCGAAATTGGTGTAATTTCATAAATAAACATGATAACGTGGAATTTGTAAATTGTCGATTGAAAAAATATTTGTATGTATGAGAAATACCTACTAGTTATTTTTACTTTGAATTTGTATATAAATTACCTTTAAAAAAAGATCAAAAAATACTCTTACATTTGAAAAAAAAAATGGAGGGTGGTCTCCAGCATCCTCGTTACGAAAATTTTTCAAATAATGCTATTAAATTGTGAAAAAATTTAAATGTTAACTAACCGGTCTTGGGATTTTCACTGTCTTTATTTATTGTATACTGAATTTCTTGGTGGTACTGAGGTGTCGTGATAGCTCGAGCGCAGCGAACCTGTTTTAAATCTATAAGGCCATGTGGCCGTGGTTTGAATCCGGGCGTGTACCGATGAGTTTTTCTGACTTAAGTACATTAACTACCATTGACTCCGCGCCTCGGAGAGCACGTTAAGCAGTCGGTCTCGGTTGCTGTCAATAGATGGCGGTCGTTACAATCCGCCAACCCGGATTGGAGCAGCGTGGTCAATTTAAGCTCCGAGCCCCCTAATCTTGGGAGGAGCCCTAAACCCCTGCAGTGGAGTATAAAAAGGGCTGATGGAATGAAATGGAATACTGAATTTACTAAAGCTGCAGACGCAGGTACCTATTCTAATACTATAGATGTCGATCTATACAACTCGAATGAACTTGAACTATATAAAAAATAAAAGTATTATAACTATTATGTAAAAATGTCAAGTGTAAAGTTTTACAATGGATGTGGGCGGACCAGGCGTACAGCAACGAAAGCATATTAACAGACCAGTAACATGACTTAGCTGACCACCGATGTTGAGACCAATTGTTAAATAACTTCACCTTCATCTGGTGGAACGAAATGGATGAGGCGAGGTTCGTTAAGGTCAAACACTATGCTGATTTCCATACGAAATTTTTTTTACTAGTAAGTAGTAAGGAACTACGCTTTGTTACATTTATTTTACCATCTTAATAAGAAAAGTGTACCATAAAAATAACTTTAAATAAAAATAAAAAATTTCACATTTTCAACTTGAAACTAATTGCATTTTCACAACATGTGACAAATGAAAAAATTCAAAAAACTACCTCGTGCGTATAATTTTTTTTTCTGAAGTATCAAAATATTTAAAAAATTAAAAACGTATAAACCTACTTTTTGCTGATCTGAATACCATATAATTTCTTGCGGCAACCGGTTAAGGTTTAGTGGGATGGAACTATGCCTAAACACTCCTTATAACACGATTGAAATATGCAAAATTCAATGGAAAACGTTCCTAAACACGCAATCTTTTTTTTCATTTTTTTTACCATTTACCTTTAGCCATATCTGGCCATCTTGAAAGAAAGAATCAAAACATTACTTTTTGGTGCAATTTCATGATTCCTGTTAAAGTTGTATTTACTTTTTCGTTTGTTGAGAAAAAAATTTTTTTTTTTAATTTGACAAGTAAACACTGCATTTTTTGTGGACCAAAAAATATGTCTCTTTTAAAAATGGTTTTATCGAATTCATCTATATGTCGACAATAGTCAGATTGTTTTTTATAGAACAATAGTGCTATAAATGTCCTAACATTTGTGTTGAAATAACGCTAATTGGTTACGTGCGAATGTACTAACGAAATTCCACGTAACTTTAAAAATAGTTGATTAACAATAAAATACATAATAATAATACATGGGACTTCGCACACAGCGTCATCTAGTCCCAAAGTAAGCAAGTATTATGCTTGTGTTATGGGTTTCTAGACAACTAATATACATACTTAAATATTCTTTATAATATATACGTATATAAATATTTTTTCGAAGACATCTCACACATATAACAACCAAGACCCGGCACCAGTATCAATATTCATCATATCAATACTGACCCGACCTGGGATTCGACCCTGGGACCTCCAGCTTCGTAGGCAGGGTTGCTACCCACTAGGCTAAGCGGTCACATACGTAATGCATACGTATTTGCATAGCAGTGTTTTGGAATCTAGATTAGCAGTTTTTTTTTTTAATAAAAAATATTACGTACATTTCTATTTCAAGTTATAAATATATATTGTAAATTTTCTTGTTGATTTTCGTAGTATTTTTTTCTGTTATTTTAATAACTAACTATGCTGTACACATGTAATTGCTACATTTACTGCGTATACTATTACTACTATCAGCCCATTAATGTTCTACTGCAACAGGGGAACAGGAACAGGCCTTCCCTAGGGATGGGGGATTTCGAGGTAAATTCACAACGCTGCTCCAATGCGGGTTGGTGGATTTTTACCGGGACCGACGGCTTAATGTGCTCTTCGAGGCACGGAATCAGTGATAGTTATGTACTTAAGTTAAAAAAAAAACTCATTGGTACATGCCTTGGGATACGAAACCACGACCTCCTAACAAGAAGCTCGCTCGCTCGCTACCTCTCGGCTATCACATTTGTTGGGTCAATGGCTGCGTATAAGTATGTTCAAAATAATCAGTTTAAAAAAGGAAGAAATTGATTTAGCAATTAAAAAAAATAATAATAAAACAAGAAAAAGTACATCAGAATAACAATAAAATAATAAATATGAAATGTAATAATTAGACACGTGTTGCGTTTTCGAAATGTCAAAAGTTTTCGAGCTTAGGTACTTGCTTACTACAAAAATATACCAGCAACGGCCGTTAAATCAGTCGGTTGTCGCGAACTCAGCCAACCCTAGCGTTACCCGTACTTATTATAATATTTTTTTTAAATATTTTGTAAAATACACAACACATAGAATATTGTCGCTCAGTCAAGTGAATAAAAGACTGGGCGGGTATATAAGGAAAGTAAGCCATATACAACGAAACAAGTCATCAATATGATAAGGATCAAGTGTTACTTGTGTTAAGAAATAAAAGTTCCTTATCGGGACATAACAAAGCTTTTTGTGTTCTCACCACGAGATGGATTCTGAGAACGCTCAGTGAGAGGACGTCTATTTCAATACAATAAACTTTAAATATCATATATTTATATAAACTTTGTAGGTGCATGTATTTACATATGAAGAAACGAAGGCTTCAGTTTTTGTCATAATAATAATAATAATACTTGGGACATCCCACATGGCTCCTAGTCCCAAAGTAAGCGAGTATTGTGCTTACATTATGGGTACTAGACATCTGTTATATATACCTACTTAAATATTCTTTATATTATATAGATATTTTACACCCAGACACGGAACACAAATAGACATGTTCATGCGCACAGACATTTGTTTCGGTCGGGAATCGATCCTGCTGCCCTTGGCTCCGCAGTTAGGGTCTCTAACCACTTGGATAATCGGTCAGTCATAAGTTTCTAAATTCCCAGTTTTTAGAGTTTCGTACCTCAAAAAGAAAAAAGAAACCTGTATATCTATTCGAGCTGAGTGGTGACGAACCCGGTTTTCGTTTAGGAGGCCGTGGTTCAAATCCCAAAGCATGTACCAATTAGATTTTTCTAACTTATGTACCTAAATAAGTTTCACTGAGCCAGCCCCCCCCCCCTCCTCCTCACCCTGGGGGGAAGCCTAAGCCTCTGCAGTGGGGTAAAATTGGGCTGATGATGATGTACCTATATAAGTTTCACTGACAGTGGCTCGGAGAACACATTAAGCCGTCGGTCCCGATTGTCATCAATTGATAGCAGTCGTTAAAATCCAGCAACCCGCACTGGAGTAGCGTGGTGGATTAAGCTCCAAGCCCCCTCATCCCGAAGGGAGGCCTAAGCCCCTGCAGTGAGGCATTAATGAGCTTATGTTATGGTATATCTGTCTGTCAAGACTATAATTTAATATAATATACACATACAAACATAAAATACGGCCATTTCTGCCGCATATTGTGACGCTCGTAAATAACTCATAACCTTTAGGGTACTACTTCCCTTGATTTAGATTTAGATCTTGATTGATGATTGATGTTGATTTAGAACCATGAAGTTAGGTAAACAGTACCATCTTAGAACACAAGTAAAGGAAAAATAAACCAATAATAATATAGACAACATAATAACAACATAAAGATGATGTGATTTTCATGCCGTTTGGTGGTGAGTAGCTATAAATACGTTATATAACAGTACCCACGGAACCTTGAGCACGCAGATCTAACTCGCACTTTGCCGGGCTTTTATTAAGTGTAAAATAAATACCATTTTAACATTTATATAAGTTTTTGAAATACCTATAGGTATGTAATTTTTTTTTACTACTGACCCATTGAGACGCTAGTTCTCGTTGTTAGAAGAACTCGCAATATTTTTTTATTTCACTTCACTTCATCAGCCCATTTTTACCCCACTGCAGGGGCTTAGGCCTCCCCCGGGGTGAAGGGGGCTTGGAGCTTAAATCCATTTTTTTATTTATTAATATATATTTAAATCTCCATTTTAATAATAAACAAATTGACTAAATATGGTATTTGACTAATATTAAAAATATTAAATTTTAAAGAAAATATGAAAATAGACTTATAGGATAAGAAAATGAACAAAATTATATTCCGTTGAAGAATATGGAAATTATAAGCTATTTTTCATAATTAGCATTTTTTAAAATGGCGTGACGTCACAATATAGGTTCGCCGTGCGGTATTGCCCTCTCTTTCTAACAGGACATTTTAAACATATTCTTATTTGAAAAAAATATTTTACTGTTATATATTTAGAAAACTCTTTCATATAAAATAATATTCCAATAATACTCAACTAGGTACATATTATATTCACGGTTTAAAAAGCGAATATTATTTGCAATTAAAACAATATTTATGAACGTAATTATCTACAATGAAGTTATGATGGAAATTTTTTAATAATTACAGTGAATAGGCTTTGAAAAGTACTTCGGTTACCGGTTTCAAAAGGAAGAGCCATATAGTTGGGGAGCTGGTCACCAAGAATGATCACGAGTTTCGAAAATCTGAATCTTTTATAGGCTCGAGTTAGAATTTAGTTTATATAAAGCCAATACTTCGAAATTTCTATGAAAATCTTAAATATAGAAATTTCCTATCACTTATAGAAATATTAGAAATTTCTATAACTAAGATGATTATAGAAACTTCGAAGTTCTATATAATTTAATAATACATATATATATATTTTGGCTCTATCTAAACCCAGTTCTAAATCGAGATTATGATTCAAGACATAATAAGATTACGAGTCTTTGTAAGGGCGTTCATGCACGCAGCACCTTCTTAAGGCACAGCGCACTTTTTGTCATCTGTAAATTTCAATAAATATTCAAAATTTCTAAAACTTAATTCTTTGCATACTGCTACTTGTTACAGAAACAAAAAGTATAGTACCAACTTTTAAAAAATCGTTTAAAGTGCTGAAATTCATAAATAAATAAATAAACATGGCGCGCCAATCAATCAGTTAAGGTTGACTAACTGGTAATACACTTTACTTATGTAATATTAGCAATACCTACATAATAAATGAATTTTTATAAAATTTTTGCAAATAATAATAATTTTTACACGTTTGTAAGTGTGCTGCGCCTTACCGATATCCAGTTGACTGACCGTTTGACATTTTGATGACAGTCTGACCGCAAATACGTGAGTTTTGTAAGTATTTTTGGTAACAGGATCCCAGACTAAAAAATTTACTTATCCGTTGAAGCGTACAAAAACGTGAGACGGTTTTGCACCTCTCAAAGCTTAACATAAAATATTTTTTTTTTATAATAATAATAATATAATATCCCTTGGACATCCCACACAGCGCTATCTAGACCCAAAGTAAGCAAGTATTATACTTGTATTATGGGGTACTAGACAACTGATATATTATATTTAAATATTTTTTAAATTATACATATACATATATATAATATATGTCATATGTTTCAATTTGGAGTTACGTATAGTCACGTAATAATAACTAGGTCATTGTAATATTTTTAATAATGAATATATTTTAAAAAATCTAATTTAATACACTTAATCTGAAATCAATGGTAGGTACCTAACTAACAATTTTGGACGGTAGACGGAAATATGAGAAAAAAAATCGCTACCTGGCCCTTCCGAGAAATGACCACCTTTACATTACATTCAAGCACATTCAAGATATGAATCTCAATGAAAGCTTGCAATACAGAACACGGATTACAAAGCTTTTGTGTAGTACTTGACAACAAAACACAGACTGTCACTAAAGATCTATGTTATTAACAGAAAAGTTGGTGTGCGAGCATATAGAACCACAGCCATAAAGAAATAGAAATGCATTAAATTGTTTTAAGTGTCGGAATATTAAAGGTGTCGTGATAGCCGAGCGGTAGCGAGCACGCTTTTTGTTTAGAAGGCCGTGGTTCGAATCCCAGGGCATGTACTAATGAATTTTTCTAACTTATGTATGTACATCTAACTATCACTGACACTGTGCCTCTGAGAGCACGATAAGCAGCGGTCCCGATGGCCATCAATAGATGGCTGTCGTTGAAATCCACCCACCCGCACTGGAGCAGCGTGGTGGATTAAGCTCCAAGCCCCTCTTCCGAGGGGAAGCCTAAGTCCCTGCAGTGTGACATTAACGGGTTGATAAAGAAGAAGAAGAAGAAGTGAAGTCGGAATATTTAAGTAGGTACCTATTATTGTTTGTTTTCACAGTTTCCACTGGACACCTAATACTGAAGATTTAAAAAAAAAACTAAATATTTTAAAAAACCAACGTTTTGTTTTATTGTTACTTGAATATACCTAACTTTTGCAATAATATTGTTCTGATGCTGCAGGCATATTATAAATTTTGGTAAATCAGAATATGTCTAGTAGGTACTTTATTTATCCACTATTTTATTTAGACACTAGCTTTCCGCCCGCGGGCTTCGCTCGCGTTGACTACACAGTTGTATTGGGACAGTTAAAGGAACGCGACGCTCCAGAACATTGTAACACTTTCTAGATAATCTGAAAGTTAACTACCTAAGAAATTTCTATACCTCATTTCTTACAAATCCATTTAGCCATTTTAGCATGAAGAATAGCTATCCTATAAGTCAGTCCAAAAATTAGTCAGCCGTTTAGGAGATTAACCGGAACAGACAGACTAACAGACACTATGATTTTATATATGGAAATAAAAAAAATTGCTTTTAACTCATGACAACGCCCTCTTCATGTTCGCTAAATTTCAGTAAAATCCGATCAGCCGTTTTGACGATTAGCCCTAACAAACAGACAGACAAACGCACAGACAAAATTTAACCTATTTCACTCTTGATAACTTCCTTTTTATGTCTGCGATGATTCATAGAAATAGTTTAGTCGTTTTGGTGATTAGCCGGAACAAAAAGACAGACAGACAACCACACGGGCAAAAAGTTACCTATATCACTGTTGACAAACTATTTTAATGTCTGCATAGTCTCATTAAAAATTTTAAAAGTTTAGCTCGAACATACATAAAGGCAGACAGACAGACAAACAAAAAGTAGCGTATGTCATATCTCAAACCCTCTATTCACGACTGCGAATCTTCATTAAAATTGGTTTAAATGTTTTAGAGTTTAGCTCGAACGAACAGAAAGACGGCCAGACAGACAAACAAAAAGTTGCCTATGTCATCTCCGGTAATGCCCTCTGTACGTCTGTAAAGTTTCATTGAAATCAGTTCAGTCGTTTCGGAGATTAACCGGAACAGATGGACAGACAGACAAAAAACTTGTTGACAGTTATAGGGACTGCCGATAGAAATGAAAACTTAGAACTCATCAAAACATCAAGTTTGAGTACCAACACGATAGGTCTGCGATTGATAGATTCGAAAATATAAGCTTTTAAAAATTTGGTCACGTGGTCGCATTGATCTCGTCAAAACATTAAGTTTGAGTACCAATACGATAGGTCTGCGATTGATAGATTCGAAAATATAAGCTTTTAAAAATTTAGTCACGTGGTCACATAGATCTCGTCAAAACATTAAGTTTGAGTATCAACATGATAGGTCTGCGATTAATAGATTCGAAAGTATAAGCTTTTAAAAATTTGGTCACGTGGTCACATAGATCTCGTCAAAACATTAAGTTTGAGTATCAACATGATAGGTCTGCGATTGATAGATTCGAAAATATAAGCTTTTAAAAATTTGGTCACGTGGTCATATAGATCTCGTCAAAACATTAAGTTTGAGTACCAACACGATAGGTCTGCGATTGATAGATTCGAAATTATAAGCTTTTAAAATTTGGTCACGTGGTCACATAGATCTCGTCAAAACATTAAGTTTGAGTACCAACACGATAACCTATGTCACCCCGATAATGCCCTCTGCATGTCTGCAAAGTTTTACTGAAATCGGTTCAGCCTTTTTGGAGATTAGCCGGAACTGATAGACAGACAGATCGATAGGCACACAAACAAAAAACAGCTTATGTCACCCCCGATAATGCCCTCTGCACGTCTACCAAGTTTCATTGAAACCGGTTCAACCGTTTCGAAGATCAGCTCGAACAGACAAACAGACGGACAGACAGACAAACAAAAAGCAGCTTATGTCATTCCTCATAATACCCTCTGCACTTCTGCCAAGTTTCATTGAAATCGGTTTAGCCGTTTGTGAGATCAGCTCAAACAGACAGACAGATGGACAGACAGACAGACAAAAAGTAGCCTATGTCACCCGCAGTAATGCCCTCTGCACGTCTGCAAAGTTTCATTTAAATCGATTCAGCCGTTTCGGAGATTAGCCGGAACAGACAGACAGACAGACAGACAGACAGACAGACAGACAGACAGACAGACGGACGGACGGACGGACGGACGGACGGACGGACGGACGGACGGACGGACGGACGGACGGACGGACGGACGGACGGACGGACGGACGGACGGACGGACGGACGGACGGACGGACGGACGGACGGACGGACGGACGGACGGACGGACGGACGGACGGACGGACGGACGGACGGACGGACGGACGGACGGACGGACGGACGGACGGACGGACGGACGGACGGACGGACGGACGGACGGACGGACGGACGGACGGACGGACGGACGGACGGACGGACGGACGGACGGACGGACAGACAGACAGACAGACAGACAGACAGACACTTCAATTTTATTAATATAGATTAAAATGACATATTGACTAAACCATCACTAGCATACGTTCTACGATTCTTAGACCATTATCATAGTTTTTTTTCCTTTTAAACATAGACAAATGGGTCATCCGACCGCATTTTTTTTTGACATTCTTAACACATAAGTCAAACGTGGGGTTTGAAAAAATCCAAATTCCATTCTTTTATCTTACTCTTGCTACTTATGGAAGATTCGAAGTTATTATTTATAATAAAATATTTACCTTTTTACCCCCTACGGGACGAGACGATTTTTACAGATTTCCTTTTTTAACCGACTTCAAAAAAAGAAGAGGTTTCTCAATTCAATCGTATATAATTTTTTTTATGTGGGTTCGCGGATAACTTCGTCGTCGTTTGCAAACCGATTTTGACGATTCTTTTTTTCTTCGAAAGGAGATGTCCCAAGGGTGGTACCATGATAAGAAAATCAGAATCTGATGATAGCGTCCCAGAGAAATCGAGGAGAACCTTCGAAAATCGTAGTTGGGACTCAGATATTTGACTTGGCTTGGCACCGACTTCGTAAACTATTTGCCCCCAGTAATGCTCTTTTTTTTAGGCTAAATATTATTTTTAACTTTTTAGTTTATGTTTTTAAAAGCGGTTATAATTTTATTTGTAAAATTTTATTTTTTCTTAACCAGTTTCGGGCTATTTTTTCTTGGGATTATTCTAAAATGAAGTTGGATTTTTATAAATATTCTGAAAATAGCCACGATGTTTCTAAATTTTCGAGTTGTCTTGAACTTGGCTTGGAACAAAGTTTTAAAGTTTACCTGGTGGTAATTAAAATTAAAAGGAATAAGGTTCTAGAATATCCTTTCATATTATTAACCTATTAACGTATTTGCTAGATATGTTATGAAAATTCATCTGATGTTGAAATTGTGCTTGTGACGTCATCTGGGCGGTTGAGCATATTTTGCTGCTTTCCACAGTAAAAAAGCCAAGCTAAAACTAAATAAAAATATTGGGTATGGTCACTAGGTATGCCAAATGAAATTGTAATCCTAATGAATCACTAAAACGATTATCACCTTATTTAGTCTATGATAATCTAAATAATAGGTATACATCTGTCCACATGACGTCACAGGGATATATTATTAATCACTTTTTGGAAAAAAGTTAATAAAAAAAATTACAAACTTAATTTTTTTAAATTGAATCGGAAGTTATAAATTAGTCTATATTTTAACAAAAAAATATAAAAAGCATGTATTAAAAATTTTGCTCCAAGCCCATTGTCCGGGCTTTTGTAATGTTCTTAGGATTTACGTACAAATCTGTTTTTTATTATTAAATTATATTACGACACATATAAAGATTAGACGCTATTCAATATATAAATTACAAAAAAATTTTGTTTAAAACGTACGTAATTTCTAAATAAACTTTTTACTTTTAAATTAAGTCTTTATTTATACTGAGAGTAAATCTTGTCCGACTTTCTTAAATATTTCGAATATTGAATACGTTGGTGGTCTTTGTATCCCTTTTACTGACAATTTGAGGTCATTTACGAAACTTTACGGTCGAACGGGTCCTTAAAACGATCGATTTAGTTCCACAATCAATTAACTTTGACATATGTGATGGTTTAATTTAATACAATCTACATATAAAATAGATTTCCACCCACATATACACTTTTATTGGTATCCTATTGAAGAGTTTATAACTTTTCGTTGTAATAGAATAAAGTTAAAGTTAATAAGTTAAATGATTTAAAAAAACTCGTAAATTTTTTATTGTTTGTTGACTTATGAAATACGGGTTTAATTTTGTAATAAATTTAAAATGAATTATCATAAATAATATTAATACCTGGAACATCAAACACACGGCCATCTAGTCCCAAACTAAGTAGAGCTTGTATTATGGATACTAGGTAACTAATATACATACTTAGATTTTTTTTTTATTCTTACTAGTTACTGTGTTATAGACAGAAAAGTAAATTTAAAATAATAATAATAATACTGATGTGGCAACACTAACGATTTCCTTGATCAGAAGCTGTGCATTGAGCCAATAAAACGGTTTATTCACCTTTGAATTACATGCGTCGTCGGGAATCGATTCAGTCGATGCATTCCGATCAGAATTTTAAATGTTACTTGATTGATACGTATTTTATTGACTTTCTTCGTATTGACTTCTTTGGATTGATCAATTGGCCGAGTGGTTAGAGACCGTAACTGCAGAAGCGAAGATCACGGTTTTGATTCCCACCTGGGACAAATATTTGTGTAGAATACGATACGATAACTTTCTAGCGCCATATTTCAACATTTTAGGACTATGAATTGTGAAATTCGTGAGAGGAAATGCTGCCGGTACTATCGATGGGATTAAACTTGAGAAAATAAATTATAAGCTACCTGAGAACTCATCATCTTAACAATATATGCTAATATATGTAACAAAATGAACATTATATTGTATTATATTTAATAAACATGACACTTGTGTTGTACATAACATTTACACGCACACGCACACGGAAAACGTTGGAATTACACAGAAAAGTTTGACATTTCATATTTTGCGCATTTTATTGACTTTTACGAAGTTTTCGTACATTTACATAGTACATTTTCGTCGTTTTCCTCACTGACGAACGTCCTGTGAAATCCATATCAATTTCTACTGTCAAAATCCCATAACACCGCCATGTCATAGCCATGTGCCGACACACAAAAACTACATAATAATAATAATAGGTTAGTGGTAATAACGGATGCGCGTGCGACGACCGACATCACCTGCCGGCGGGTGTTCCTTTTCGATAACCAAACATAAATCTTTTTGAACATGCCAAAATAGTGTTGCCATAAGTTCTGCTATGGAACTCGAACTGTGAAAATAATTTACTGTCAACCTTTTTCAAAATAACTAATCTAATATTATAATTGTGTAAGCGTGTTTGTCTGTACGTTCGTTATGTTAGAGAATAATGGTTTAAGAAAATTTCACGGTAAAACAGTTAAACCTATCTATATGAAGTAGTAGAGTCGACAGTTGAAGTGACGATAGTAATTTTACTTACTATTCATCATGGTCAAAGACATGAATTACATTTTCTCAAAGATGCTACGATATGCGACCATATCTTGCACAACCTTCTTTGGGATAAATCATTGCAGTACCGGACCAGAAAGTGAAAGAAAGAAAGACCCGCAAAGTTTTAGCAGGCGCACTCGAGCGGTCGAATATGTAATTTGAAAATGGAACGAACTCTTTTAAAACCGAACGTCGATAACTAAAGAGCTATCTCATCTAAGTTTTGATTAAATATCGAACTGGCACGACAAACAGAATGCGCCATTAAATAAATTAAAAAAAAAGAAATCCACATTGGAACGCGGCGAATTGGCGGCAAAATTACCTAAACTATTCTTATTATTATAACACAGTTGTCAATATAATTAGTTTATATTAACTTTACCTATTATATTCAAAATAAGTTTTACGAGTGATGAAGACATTTTAACACCACTTGAAATAAATACAAGAAGCTGCAAAAGCTGTCATTGAAAGTTATTTACCATCGAAATCGAAGGACAGATACTTGAAAACGTAAGAAAATTTTATTAATTTACAAGCATCTTTGAGAAAAGTACTATACAAACCTTGGCCACAACTGTGCATAACCGGACTCTGTGATGCTGAGAAAATAAAAAATACCGCATGTTCGACTGAACGTAGTCCAAACTTATAGAGCATAAAGTAGAGCTTACCAATCTAAACAAAAAGTTCAAGTGAGCAGATGGCGCAAACTAAAGGTCATCGAGAAAAACATATTTAGAGTTTAATTTTTTTTTAAATTTTTAATTGTTTTTTAAAATTATTTGTCTAGTTCGGTACGCTGTTACACGTTCTATAAGTATGGACTACGTTTAGCCAAAAACGCGGTATATTTTTTGGGGGGTGTCCAACTGAAAGTAGTTCAAATTTAAACAAGTTTTTCTCGGTAACCGTTAGATTGCGCCATCTGCTCAGTTGAAACTTTTTAGTTCGGTAAGTTCTACATGGTCTATATGTATAGACTACGTTCAGCCAAGCACCCAAGTAATCACACGTACATACATACATACAATCACAACAATGTCTAGGTCCCAAACTAAGCATTAGTTTGTATTTTGGGTACCAAGCGAAGACACCACATACATATAACAACCAAGAGCCGGTGCCAGTATGAATATTCGTCATATAAATACTGACCCGACCTGGGATTCGATCCCGGGACCTCCAGCTTCGTACGCAGGTTCGCTGCCCACTAGGCTAAGCGGTCGTCAATTATACACAGTAAATTCGCTTTAGAAAATCCAGTATCTACGTCTTTCCAATAAAAGATAACAGTATGTTCACTCTACACTTTAAAGTAAGTATACCACGAAAACATACGATGAATAGAGTGCTTTGAATTGGCATCGCACCTTTTGATGCTTTAACTTCCTTTGTACAGTTTATAAGCTGCTTAGTTAAATATATTTCGTGGTACGTAAGAAGGTGTTCTGACTCCTTTTGGTTTTATTTTGGCATTATTACTACAGCTGTAATTTTTATAGTTTAGTGTTTTAAAAAAAACAAGTATAAAATTATTATTATTTTCGTTGTTTAGCCGAACTGACTTTCTTCCTTCACATATTACAAAGTTTACAAAGTTTTACAACGTTTACTAAGTTTTACACCATATTAAATACGTATTAGGTCGTGTTCGCGGTTCAACCCGAGACATACATAAAGTCCCTAATCCAATATATATTTTTTCAATACATTTGTTATTAATACGGCCTTTATGACATCTAAACTTGGACCGTAATATTGTATTTTACAGTACTAGGCCTTTTTACTTTACACCAATCACAAACGAGCATTCTGTTTGTAACGCATGCGTAAACCGCAAAAAGCAACCCACTCGCGCCCTTAGCTCTCATCATTAATACATTTGAAGTATTATTTTAATTATTTTAATCGCAAATGTATTGAAACACGTCGTATGATGTTCGTACTCGGTAAGCTGGCTATTATAATCTCGATTTATTATACGCATATATATAATAATAATTATTATTATAAACACCTCCACTGTAATATCCAGCTTACCGTACTTGCATCAAAATGTACTATTAAGGTTCAGTACCCGAAGGGTGTCAATGAAACTCTATTACTAAACGAATGTTGTCTGTGCGTCCGTCTGTCCTGTCTTCGAAGGGCTGTTTCTTTTGAATCGTATTAGGTAACTGGTTAAAATTTTCACAGGAAATGTAGTAAGTTTCATGTATACTTGTATACTGTATACTTCATGAAAATTTCACGTGTAAGCAACTATCTCACAACCACCAATCAACGTCGAAAAAAATACGTTTCTTGTATAGTGATCCTCTTTAATTTTTAACTTTATTTTATTTTTACTGATTGTGGTTATAGCGCCCATAGTAATAAATGCTCTGTAAAAATTTCAAATGTCTGGCTACCTATTCCGGTTCAGACTGTACAGCCCTGTGGCAACGTACGACAGATGGAAAGACGGTCAGAAGGACGGATAGCCTTAGAAAGAATAATAATAATAACGTATACATCACAACAACGTCTAGGCCCCAAACTAAGCATTAGCTTGTGTTTTTGGGTACCAAGCGAAGACACCACATACATATAACAACCAAGACCCGGTACCAGTATCAATATTCATCATATAAATACTGACCCGGCCTGGGTTCGAACCCGGGACCTCCAGCTTCGTAGGCAGGGTCGCTACCCACTAGACCAAGCGGTCGTTACATAGGGTTGCTGTTGGCACCCTTTGTTTACGGAACCCTAAAAACAGGTCATATTGTTAGTTAGGAATTACAAACTCGATTACGTATCGTAATTCGATCCTATGCTTTAAATGTTAGACAAAACTAATATGTTATTAGTCTTCAGCTCTTTTCATTGTATTTGGCAAATGTGTGGATTCGCTCATAGTTTTTAGGTAGACGTGCTATACGCCCTTTTGGCGTGAGAAGTTCAAAGTATGGTTTAAGCCTTACTTGCTCTTAGTCTATGGTCAGTCTTACGCAGTGGATCTGTCACGTAGCTTCTGTCTTTATCCAGCCTAAGTTTTCAAAATGCCTTCTTGTGTAATGCGTAAACATGGAAAAACATTACTACTACAAACTACTATTAGAAAAAAAAGATCAAAAATTACCGTTTATTATAAGTATCCATAAACATATAAAATTTTCATCATGTAAATATATTTTTTTAAACAAATTCATTTTTATCTCTACACATTAAATCCGATATGTTTATAAGAACAATTAAGTTTCTTCTGTATTGAAGTAACCAGTCTACCTCAAACTATATGTAACCTCATTGTTCTAACCTGGTTGGAAAAACCGCTCTGAACCATTACACCACCGGTGGTCAGTTGAAAAGAAACATTTCCCATCTGACTACTTGGAGGTTGACTACTTGGAGGTCATTCAGGAGCAATTTTTTTCTAATTCATCACCAGTGATGAAGTGGGAAATTTTTCGTTTCAACTGATCACCGGTGGTGTGATTAGGAAGTGAGATGGTACCCAATTTCTCAAGTGACTAGCAGTGACCAAATAATACAATGGTACTCTCATATCTATCATCTTATCATTTCCTATAAAAGTACCTGTCCTCCTTTTTGTGTTGATATTCATATTATGTAAATAGGACACCTTTTAATTCGGGAGAATCGAACCACGATTACACATTATAAATTACAACAAAAACATGGCACTGCAATACATAATTTAACCATTAGAAATAGTCTGCTTCAGAGAATTTGCAGGTGACCCTAACAAATAAGGACAACAACACATGTCTATTATTTTAAAATCATTGGTGATGAATTAGGAAATTTCGCTCCCGATTGACATCCAGTAATCATAAACCCAATTCATCACCATGGGTGAAATGGGCCAAGTTACACCGCTGGTGGATGTACCATTCCATTATTTGGCCACTGGTATAGTCAGTAGAGAAATGACCACCAGTGGTTACTTTTGGTAGTCAGATGGTCCGGGACGGAAAAAATAGTCAATTGTCTTCTTTGATATTGCGTTCCATATAATGGTTTCTTGAAGGTGTATTAATTGTGCAAGCGATAAAAGTTTACTAATTGCCTAAAGTTTCTCTACAGACTACAAAGTATGTTAAAATATAAATATTATCAATTAAAATAAATCAAAGCAACAATACAACAACAAATCATAAACAAAACATTCAAATCGACACACCGCTTCCCGAATAGTGGAATTTAAAAACGGCAACCCATTGGTATAAGGCAGGTAAGAACTGAAGAATTTGAAACAAAAAAAAAACTGGGCAAGTGTGAGCTGCATTTCTTGCGAATAAAGTTCCATAGAATCCAAATAAGTAACAAATTGGGACTTGGGACAAGACTAACCGGGTCTTGGTTGTTATATGTATGTGTTGTCTTCGCTTGGTACCCAAAACACAAGCTAATGCTTAGTTTGGGGCCTAGACGTTGTTCAAAAAAAAAATGTGTGATCGCTGCTGTTGTCTGAAGTGAAACTTCTTTTAATGAACTAACAATGAAATAGTGAAACCATTCACTTTTGCCTTATTTGAATACAAATTGTATAATTCTAGTTTTATTTACTTAGGTAACTGCAGTAATAAGGTCGTAAAAGTTTCGATGTAAATTTACCGTTGCTGTGAAGAACTCGCTATTTCAAACGAAAATATTATGTTTATCAAGAAAATATAAAAATAGACTTCATATGATAACAAAATTCAGATACAAAATTATATTCGGTTGCAAAATATGGCACTTATAATTTATGAAAATTTTAACTCTGTCTCTTTCTTGCAAAACGATATTAACATTATTTTAAAAGGCCTGACGGCACATATAGGTACCCCGTGCAGTATTGCCCTCTCTGTCTAACAGGATGTTTTGAATGTACAAAACTTTGTTGTTAATGATTAATTTTTAAAATGCATTTAACTTTTTTTCTTATGATGTATTAATATATTTAAAAATTAAAAACGTGTAAGCCTACTTTTTAGTGATTTGAATACAAGATAATTTTTTTTTTTGCGCTAATCGGTTAATATGGAGTGCAACGGTCAACGCTGTTTATATGGTTTGCCACTACACACTCCTCTTAATAAACACTGACAAAGGGCTAAAAAACAAAATGGCTGCATACAGGACCGCTCAACGATAACGACATCTGCTTGTAACTTCAGTTTTAATTTAAACTTATTAAATCGCTACAGTGCTACAGCCAATTTCAAACGAATCCACGACTAAAATTGTACGAAAAGTTGACGTCCGGGTCTTCTAAAATCCTGGGTTCATAGAAAAATTAAATGTTCAGTTAGAGGTAAGAGTAGGCACCTAACTTAGACAACATAATTATTTAGATGTAGCGTTTCATATATCAAAACGATCGAAAACGTGACCAAAACTCATAAATTAGACAGACTATACGTCATTACCACTGTTTTAAACAAACATTTTGTTAAATTACACATAAAATATATTTTCAGAATCTGTATTTTCTTTTCCAATACTAATTTTACATTTGGTTTACACAAAATCCCACTACACCGCGAATATTTCAAAACCTCGACTGGCGTATATTTTGGTTTATATGGTATAATTTTTGCTTTCATTTTTAACACTGTATCTCTATGAACATCCATGGTACCTACATAACTTTTCTAAGGATATAGACATCGTAGGATACTTCAGTTTTATGTATAGAGTTATTTAACAATTTTTCAATTTAATTTTTTTTTAAATTTTTATCAAGTTTGTTTTTGTACGGAATCCTAATAATAAATTGACACGAAAAAAACTGCGGTCCCTTTGTGTTTCGTGTTTTGTCGAAGATTACGTGAATGGACTGCCCTTTTAGTTTTAAATTCGATTTTTATCGTTTTACAAAAATTGACTCGGATTCGTTCTGTAAGGTTCCGAAGCGTTGATGTCTTTTTTATTATCGAAAAAAAAAAAAACTTTTCGTGTTATCGAATCGCAAATTTGTTTTACTTTTTATTTGACGTGAGCACTTAAATATTTATCGATTCACATAATACATTCTAAGTGGAAATGATTTTTCTGTCGTTTATATAGGTATGTTACGGGTGATGCTAGAAATTGAGTAAACCTAGATTTACCCGGGTTTACTTATAATTACCCAAGGATTTTGGGTTATGTCCGAATAATAATTGAAATAAATTTGAATTCTTGTTTTACCCATACTCATCTAGATCTACCCAATGCTGGCTGGATACCTAATGTTAGGTGTTGCATCAATTAATTTGGATTTTACCCATACTCAACTAAGTCTACCCAATGCTGGCTGGGTAATGTTAGGTGTTGCGTCAATAGAACACAAATCAAATCACTTCAATCGTCGGTATTGCAAAGTAGTTTTCGATTTGGCCTCATTTACACTTTTAACAGAATCAACTATTTCCAAATATTGTTCCTTAGTATATTAAAAACAATTAAGCCCTTTCACAGACAATAATTCTTGACGCAACACCTAATATAACCCAGCCAGCACTGGATAGACCTAGGTGAACATGGGTAAATCCCGAATTATTAGTTATTTCATTTACTATTCGGACATTACCCAAAATCCTTAGGTAATTCTAAGTAAACCCGGGTAAACCTAGGTTTATTCAAACTTCTAGCATTACCCGTAACATATATACTAATTTTATTTTGGCCTGCAAAATCATCAATGACATGCGTTCATTCTTTTGATACGACTATGCTATGGGCAGATTGTTTATGGATAATTGATAAACAAATAACACTAAAGTTACTGGATACGATCAATAAAAATAAACAAAAAAATAAATTAGAAAGAAAAATACATAATGTTTAACTCTACGGGGAGTATAGAAACATGACACCAAATTATGTTTTATTAACGATAATTTTATGGTAAACAAAAGATTTCTTTTAACCGTAATATATATGTTAAATTTATCTGAATCTGACAACATAAGCCTTAAACTAGAGAAAGAGTTCTGTTTGTTTGTATGATTTCAATACAAAATAATATATTTTATTTTATTTAATTTCCAAAATTGTATCCCATTTTGAAAAAATAAAAAAAAATATTTAGACATGTGAAATTCCTATTATTAAAGTTCCTCCACAACACAGTCCCCGTTAACAACAGACAGACAGACATCTGTCCGCTAATCAATAGCATTGTGTTATATCGATGAATAGATAGATATCGCATTTCCGATGTAACACGCTCTTTGATCTGGCTTCGCTCGGATGAATGTATGTAAATTAACCTACCAACAAGGGTGCAGCATACTGACGTGTAAACACTATTTACATTTATATGTTTACTTTCAAAACATATAAAAATCATAATGGTATTAATGGTGTAGTTGTTTTTACAATCAATCATTAATTATTTTTAAGGTAGATCTGTATCTACCTTACCAATTTGTTGAATATGAAGTCTATGATAAAAGTTTAAGAATAGCCAAAAATGTCAAGTCTAGTGGCTGAGCGCTTGATCTTGATGACCGCTTGGCCGAGTGGTTTAGAGACCCTAACTGCATAGCCAATGGTCGCGGGTTCGATTTCCGCCCGGGACAAATATTTGTATGTCTATTTGTTCCGTTTCTGGGTGTAAGATATCTATATATGTATATATTAAAATAAAAAAACAAAAAAAGATATTTAAGTATGTACGTGTATTCAGTTGTCTGGTACCCATAATACAAGCTTTCCTTAGTTTGGGACTAGATGGTGCCGTGTGGGATGTTCCAGGTATTATTATTAGGTATTACTACATAGTAAAGACTTAAAACTATTTTTTTTTATAAATATAATACTAGCGACCCACCCCGGCTTCGCACGGGTAGCACAGCTTTTTTTAAAGTATTTTATTTGCAACTCTGTAAATATTTGAAAAAGTAAAGAATATATAAATAAAAACAAACAAAAATATTTCTTTCTATACAATATTGATAACTTCTGCCTAATTTTACGTCAGTATTGGGGCGCGCCTGGCCGGCCGCTTATTGTCGCGCGATAGTTTTAATTTCGTATTAATTCCTAAGATATCAATTTAAATTGTATGGTGTAAGGGCAATCATATTGTGCATGAAATGCTGAAGGTAAATAACGTATATACTTTAATAAGGATTAATATTGTACCCGTATAAATTGCTTTCTATTTACCTCATCATATGACACCATTTTCTTAAACATAAAAATAGGTATAGTAAGCTATCCATAAAAGATAGACATATGCCATCGCTGACTTTTCGTTAGTTCTATGAAAGAGGAACAATCCGTTCATACATGATTTTGTTATATCTCAAAGAAATTAGGTAGCGTTTTCGACGAAAACTCCCAGCCGCGCCGGATTGATTTTTTTGCGACTTCTTCAGTAATAATCGTCTTATTTCACACGTAAACTCTTGAATCACTCCGTCCATTGGTGTCACCCATATGCGAATCCGTTCGGTAGTTTTTGAGTTTATCGCCTTCAGACAGACAGACAGACGCGGCGGGGGACTTTATTTTATAATATATAGTGATTTATATGGGACGGTGCAGTAAGTAAATGTTTATAATTAAGTAGTTCATAATAAAATGTCAAAAAATAAAACTAAACTATAACCTTATTATCTCCAAAAAAACTAATCTCTACACAGTAACGAACAAAATTACTGAGATATTTTTAACATTCATTTTAAATTCGCGATGGTCACCTTAATTTTGTACAGTTAAGGGGGATCTTATTGTTTTCGATAGGCAGAGCAAAGTGTCGGTATGGCGGTATGGAGATCGTCTATTGCGAGAAATTAAAAACCAGGTCAAGTGTGAACCTAGTTCACGTGCCCCGGGTCCTACCACTATACTGCTTAGCTCTGCACAAGCGATATCTAAACTAATATTACAAATAGAAATGATTTGGCGTGATTAATATGTAGGTACAATCATATTAAATAACAGCTTTTAATAATAATAACAATAACAAAAAATAATGTATACATCGCAACAACATCTTTGCCCCAAACTAAGCATTGGCTTGTGTTTTGGGTATCAAGCGAAGACGCCACATACATATAACAACCAAGACCCGGTACCAGTATCAATATTCATCATATAAATAAACCGGGGATTCGAACCTATTTCTCTCTAATTCGAATTTAAGTATCGAAAGTCCGTGAGTTGAACAACGAATAGATGGACAGACAGACGGACTTGGCGCAAATGTAAAGTTTTCTTGTTAGTAACCAGGAACGCATACCTAACGCACTGTATAAGAAATATATTACGTACGGTTTTGACGGAAAACAGACGAATAAATATGTGTAATTAATATCCATACTCTGACATCAATCCACGAAATAACATGTTAATTTCTACAAATGGAAGTTATTACAAGAACAGATAAAATCTATAGTACAGCAGATGCGGACGACATGTGACATGACGTCATTACACAGGAAGTGACGAAGTACTAAAGGGTGACTGATCTTTATCTATAGATATGCCCATTCGTTTTCGGTTTGAAACTTAGGACATTTAGAATTGGAGATGGCAACTGTATGCCTAATATAATAATAATAATACCTGGAACATCACACACGACGCCATCTAATCCCAAAGTAAGCAAGTATTATGCTTGTATTACGGGGTACTAGATAACTGATGTAGGTTTATAGTTAAACATTCCTTAAAATATATGTACATACTAATAATACTTTTACATTAAGACACAGAATAAATAGACTTGTCCATGCACACCAATATTTGTCCCGAAAGGGAATCGAACCCGCGACCCTTGGCTCCGCAGTTAGGCTCTCTAACCCTCGGCCAATCGGTCAGTCCGATACTGTTTCACTGTTTAATAAATATCTAGAGAGTAAACGTAACGTAATTATTTTATTGGTACGCTTATAAAATTATTGAGATCGTCTGTTGCGGTTTATTTCAGATTAACGCAGTATAAAGTAAACTGAATAACTCCACGCCCACGCAGACGGCGCCGCGCCGCCGCATGGCGTTGCCATGGCAACGTTAAGATACATTAGGGTTTGTAGGGTGACCATAGTTATAGAGGGAATGGATAACGTAAGTTTGCCAAATCGTATGACCTAACTTGCTACATTTTTTAAATTAATTACAGGTATTAACAAAAATAACTCCCGACGAAACTATCTCTATTCACACCGTTGACTAATTTTGAAGAGTTTTTAGAGTATTTTGGTATTTTCTATTGAAATCTTGCTATGGAAACGTAGTAACAAATAGGAGGATCGCTCCAACTTCTGGACACGCATATTACGTCAACTAAAGGTACAATATAATATCGTATCGAGTACAATAGGATTGAACTGTGAGTACTTAAATTAGAGATAGCTATAGATATCAGTTGAATAATTTCAAAAATGCTACAAAATAGCCACCTCTTACAAAATTGTCTTGAGCTTTTGGATAAACAATTAACATGCCTAATTTCGCTTGTTAATACAGCATTTCATTGATATTAAATGGACACTTTAAATAGGTTTTTAAAATTCTTGTTCTCAAACATATCTAACTTATGTCTATAATAGTTATATCATAATATACAAATGAAAAAGTATATACTAATATCTGTGCTCATTTCGACCATTTTAGCCGAACAAGTTTGATACCCGATTGGTGTTTTCTAAACATGAAACAAACAACGCTTCCACTAGTCGACATTATTAAAATTTTTTATTGTTCATGAGCATCAACCGCACAATTGATTCACAGGGTGTTCATGTCTTTTCCATCAGCCCCTTTTATACCCCACTGCAGGGGCTTATGCCTCCCCTCAAAATGAGGGTGCTTGAAGCTTAAATCCAATACGCTGCTCCAATGCAGGTTGGCGGATTGTAACGACCGCCATTTATTGACAGCAACCGGGACCGACTGCTTAACGTGCTCTCCGAGGCACGGAGTCAATGATAGTTAATCCACTTAAGTCAGATAAAACTCATTGGTACACGCCCGGATTCGAACCACAGCCATGCCTTAAAGATTTGAAACAGGTTAGCTGCGTTCGGGCCATCACGACACAGTTAAGATGTTTAGGGCTGATTAATTATTTCTCAACATTAAACAAACAACACTTTGACTCGGTAAAATTATTAATCTTTTTAGATGTAGATTCGTATGCCTACTACGTAGTGTACAATAAAACAAAATATTTTCGACTGAACAATTTATACAACAATACCATCAAGAATAACATCACAGAAAAAAATATAAAAACTCCATGATATTTGTACACATAGGTCACCCTACACAATCCTCCACGTCGCAAAGTGGGCCAACAATGTTTGAATTAACCGAAATGTGAGGAAGGAAGTCAATGGAATGAGGTTTGTAAGTATTCTATTTCTATATTGTAATCAGATCTCACGCAGCCTTTTCTGTTTATTTCTAGATCTTAACCATGTCTAGAAAACAAGTAGAAATGACCACCGAGTTTATACTACAATTAACGTTATACAAAATAATTGGGATTAGGAATTCTCTATTTTTTTTTAGTAAGAAAACGGTGGGAGGCACCCTAATGCACCAATATCCAGCTGTCTGATCGCTATGCGAATGAGCTCTCTAAAAATTAAAATTTACGAAACTATAGTGACCGTTTTCGTGCACGCTCCCTGATATTTACCCCCGCTGTGATTGACAATCGTCTTGTTTTCATACAAATATTACGTTATGGTGGTTTCAGAGGGGGCGGTGCGGTAATAAGCGCTTTCGTTAATAAGCATGTTTTGAAGTCTTATTTGAGTTAGAGAACTAGGTTTCATCATATCAGCCCATTATGTCCAATGCAGGTGCTTAGGCTTCCCCTCGGGATGAGGGTGGTTGGAGCTTAATCCATCCCGTGCGAGTTGGTAGATTTTAACGATTGCCATCTGATTATGGCAACCGGAACCGACGGCTTGACGTGGTCTCTTAGGTACGAAGTCAGTGTAGTTATGTACTTAAATAAAAAAAAACTCTTTATCATATGCCTGTTTCTGGGATTCGAATCACGACGTTCTAAATAGGAAACGAGCTCGCTACCACTCGGCTATCACTACCTACCACTAGGCTTATATAGAACTATGTCTATAAAAGGCAAAACATCGAAATTTTTATTAATATTAAAAATGTTTTTTTCGAGCGTTGAATTTATAGGCCCCGTTTTCGAAAGTTGGCTATTAGGTGCCAGAATCTATTTGGTATCAAAAGGAGCGTACGGGCAAGTGCTATCGAATGGTATAGGATGTGTTGAAATCGGATCAATAGGTTTTTCGAAAATTTGAAAAATGACCTAAATTTGGGCGAAAAAATCTGACTTATTCTACTTCCGACTTGATATTTCAGAACTGGGAGTATATAAGAAAAAAGATCAAAAATGCTTTACCACCTGCTAGAATCCCTAGTTGCATTTGCAATGTACCCGATAGTAGCGGGAAGCGGGAAATCTGTGATTGTTATAAAATATGCATTACAATGTAGGTATACATATTTTGCAATTTGTCAAACAAAAGCCTTTATTATGACGACGGTAGAACGGGATTTCTACTACAGAAACTGTTAAAAGAACTGTATTTTCCAAGCTGTTTTATTTCAGGTAAAATGTCGCCTTGGAATGTTTTATGAACACACAATTATATTGTTTTAAATTCTGAGCCATGCCATGTATGCTTATCCTAAATACTCTCACGATTATGTTAAAGTGCACATTTTGTTAAGGGGTCTATTCTCAGCAAACGTTCGCTTAAAAATTACGTGTAAAATTTAATAATAATACGCATAACATATTAGAATTGTACATTTGTTTGGCGAATTTCAATTTTAATTCGCTCCATGAATAAATTTAAAGCTGTCACTTACGGGCTTCCATGATCAGGTAAACGTTCTTCATATCTTGAATTAAAATTGTTAACTTACCTGAAACAAAAAATAAATAATAAGTAATCCTACTAATATTATAAACGCAAAAGTTTGTATATATGGAAGTTTGTTGCTCTATCACGCAAAAAATACTGAATGGATTTTAATGAAACTTTACAATAGTATAGCTTATACACCAGAATAACATATAGTGTATAATTTATAAAGATACTATTATTTATTATTTAAAAAAAAATTTCACCTATAGGAAGCTATATTATCAGCGAGTAACATGGGGTACATTTTACTTTCCGCGAGATCCCCATGCGCCAGCCATCACCCCGCGAAATTGCGTTTGACAGTTTCGATACTAAGTGACATCTCTGACTCTACTAAAACCAAACGCTGCTGACAAATTTATTTACTGTATGAAAGGGACACACATAGAGTTCATCGACCTCAAAAATACGCAACAAAAAAAAACCACCAAAACGCTACCGTGACATAGGAAGCAATATATCTTTTGCGTTTTAACAAATAAAAAAAACTCGCGTCGACAATGCGTGAACGCACTTTTTTTAGATTTTATCGATGTCGCTTGTATCTATTGTTCGAAATCGACTAAACAAACAAAGACTAAATAGCTTTGAAAAATTTGTTTCATAAATATCTACATATATATAGAGAGGTAATGATAGTTACGACATAATTCTTTTAACGATTCGGCAAACTTTAAGGGTATGAATCTTATTATATTAAAGCTCAAGAGGACCACAAATTATCTCAGAGATGTCGGGACGGAATTGAAATGACATGGAAAAGAAGGGTCACAAGTGTAGACAAAATTGCCAAAACTATCAAATATGATATAACTAACATGTATCGGACTGTCATCTGATTTAATGAACTTTATATTTAGAACTTAAAGCCTTAAAGATCTTACCTACGTATTAAAGCTCTATGGCAGTTTTGTGACCACGATTATCATAGAGATGGCGGAGTCGAAAAATAAATGAGGAAACCTACCGTTACAAAAGCCTCGTGTGCACATAATTGTCAAACCCTAGACGCCTAAACTGATAAAACTTAATATAAATTCTACATGCTAAGAATTCTAGTGATATATGTAGGGCTTTCCACTTTATAGATTTTTCGACTTGAATTTTTATGATAAGGGACGGGCAGAGAAAGAAAAGAAAAGGAAATGACAAGATGAGGTGGATGAAGAAGTCCATCCATATCCATATCAGCCCATTATGCCCCATTGCAGGGGCTTAGACATCCCCTCGGTATGAGGGTATTGGAGCTAAATCCGCCACATTACTCTAGTGCGGCTTGGTGGATTTTAACGACTACCATTTGATGATGGCAACCGGGACCAACGGCTTGAGGTGCTGTCCGAGGCACGGAGTAAGTGATGATTATGTACCTACTTAAGTAAAAAAAACTAACTGGTAAATGCCAGTGTAAGGAATTCGAACCACGATCTTCTAAACAAGAAAAGGGCACGCCACCACTCGGCTATCACGAGATTACATGAAGAATGAAGGATGAAGAAGTAATAAACTTTAATTACGACAAAAAACTATATAATTATAACATAACTATCACTGCCTCGGAGAGGACGTTAAGCAGTCGGTCCCGGTCGCTGTCAATAGATGGCGGTCGTTACAATCCCCAACCCGCAGTGGAGTAGCGTGGTGGATTTAAGCTCCAAACCCCCTACTCACCCTGGCGGAGGCCTAAGCCCTGCAGTGGGGTAAAATGGGCTGATGATGATGATGATGATCACTATTATATCATATTTTCAAGTTTTAATTTCCCTTTTTTCGGTTAAGAAACGAAACATGGGAAACTCGGTGATATTTGTGTATAAAATCAATTCGATCGTTTCACGTTTTCTGAATAACTCGATTAGCGAAACTCTAGAATCGAGAGAATCGTGATGTCGATGTTTTAGTAATTAGCGAAGTGTATCGATTCTGGACGATTTCTCTTTTGTTGCCCTAATGGGTAGTTGCACCTTGAATTCGTACTTTAGTGTTGAAAGTATGCGAAAATATTAATAAATTATAGTCAGCATGGTGGTTGCGTAAGGAAAATTGTGTTTAGAATAAGTTCTTAGAACACCTTTTCGGTGATACTCGATGCGATTTAAAAATACTTGTTATGAGAAAAACGAAACACAAAGAAAATGTAATTTTTTTCCGTCATATAATTTACATGTTGAAAAAAAAAACTTGAATTTCTTTTTACAAATTAAAAAAACTAAAATTAAAAAAAATTAAAAAGCTTTTTACAAATAGGGATGTGGCTGATTTTTTTATTTAAATTTACTTGTAACAATTTTAAACTAATTTTACAGACAAGAATAAATAAAAATTATTTTTCTATTAATTCATAGTTTGAAACTTACAAAAATCCATTAATTCAATCAACCGTTCTTTATAGACATAGAGTAATTAGCGGAAACAATCTTAAAAAAAAAAACGAACAGGTCGATTATTATAAACAGTCACAGAAAAAAAACGGTTTTTTGTTTTCTATTATTCATTGGGATCCGAGGACAAGCTAACACAAAAGATTTAAAAAATATTTCGATTCATTGAAACTTAGGTATCAAATTGATAATGTACACTTTCTATATTGCAGTCAATTATTTCATTCAGAAAATGACATTCGATGAAAGTTAAACTTATACCATACCATCAGCCCATTAACGCCCTACTGCAGGGGCTTGGGCCTCTGGAAGGGCTTGGAGCTTAATTCACGACACTGCTCCAATGCGGATTGGCGGATTTTAACTGGAACCGACGACGGTTTAAAGTGCTCTCCGAGTCAGTCATAGTTGGTACATAATTTAAACAAAAACTTTTTGGTAAATGCCCGGGGATTTGAACCACGACCTTCTAAGCAAGAAGCGGCTCCGCCACCACCTCGGCTATAACGCCATCAGTTAAACTTGATAATGCATAAATGAATTTTAATAGACTTGAATCAGTTTGACAACTATTATATTAAGGTGAAAAGGGGCCTCGCTTATCTTTTGATCGCAAGTGTCAAGTAGTGGAGTCGCTATCTTATAGTATTGACATTACAGCCAAGAATTTGGTTAACAATAACAATGCTCTTAATGAACAAACTTGTGACATTATTCCTAATAGGAATTCCTAAATTAAGTTCCTAGTTCGTTTAGCAGAGTAGGTAACTTTAGACATGATGGTGCGCTGATAAAGTAGGCGATCATCTTAAAAATCAAATTTCATTATTGACCTACACAATTTATTATTTGTATAAAAATAAAAGGATTCCCTTTTAAGAAAATCATTTAATTATATAGGAAACTCTACGTTTATATTAAGTTTTTTTTTTATATGAACATAGATGTAAATGACTGTTGCTAAATAAATTTAAAAAAAAAAATCAATATCAAATATAAAGTAATGCGAAAATACCTTCAATTTCTATTTTGTCCATTTTGACCAATTAATATAATGTTAAATATCGTTTTGAAAGAAAGAGACAGAGATGAAATTTTAAAAGCTTATTATTTCCATATTATTCAATCGAATATAACTTTGTTTATAAATTTTGTTTTCTTATAAAGTCTATTTCTATATTTTTTTATAAATATAATATATTTAATAGTGGTCAAGTTCTGTATTATAAACTGTATTATTTGAAATAAAAAGTGTATTATTTGAAATAAAAAGATTGGAATACAACTGTGTAACATATAAAGATGGCGGCACATGTATAAGTTTTATTAATAGTATATTTAAAAATGCAGCTTTCTTGAGAAAATCATATACTAAACATCTACTAAACACTTTCAAAAAAAGAAACTTTCCAATGACATATGTTTCAATTTGGGGTTAGTTATGGCCACGTAATAATAACTTGGATAAGTTGCATATGGGGCAATGGGCGTTGTCTTAAGAACTGCAAAGATATGGTCAACCTCTCTATTGAGCATACAATAGAGATGTCTGCTCTGGACTTGAAGCAGTTTGTTGTCAGTGTTCACAGCATGTTCACAGTCTGTTCTCCACTATCGAAGTTTATGGTCGTAAAAACAATGGAAACCGTCTTATTTAAATTATCGGACACGAATAAAAAATTGATTGTGTGTGTAGAGTTTAATATCAATATTTTAGACAGATGCTCATTAACTTCCAGCTTGCTGAACGCGTTTCATTCATTTGACCTTCCTCATATGTTTGTGGAGTGTACGAACGTAACTGCCAGTAGTGCCCCTGTATCGATGATATTTTTACGGACTTAAGAAGAGTGTGTAGTGGTAAAATACAAACGGCGATAACGTTGGCACCTCGTTAAACCTTAACCGATTGGCGCAAAAAAATGATATGATATTGAGATCTACAAAAACTAGGTTTATACGTATTGAATTTTTTAAATATTTTAATGCATAATGAAAGAAAATAAAATTAAAGGACCGTAGTTTTTTTTCCAAATTGTTTTTTTGTTCATAACACGTTTAACATGAAACTAATTGCACTTTCACAACATGTTGTGAAAAATAAGAAAATTTCGAAATTATTTTTTTTCCATTCCACCAACCCATTATGTCCCATTGCCGGGGCTTAGGCCTCTCCTCAGGGTGAAGGGGATTTTAAGCTTAATCCACCACGCCGCTCCAGTGCGGGTTGGTGGATGGTAGTCTTTTTTATCGTGTATCAAAATATTGTAAAAAACTAAAAGGTATAAAACTAGTTTTTATTGAACTAAATACCAATTTTTTGAGCCAATCGGTTAAAGTTTAATGGGGTGCAACCGTTAACGCCGTTTGTATGGAAATTTGCCACTACACACTCCTCTTAAGTGTAATTCGTAAAAGTATAATTCATACGATTGGATTCGGATTACTTTGGGCAGTTAAATAAATTTATTATGACAGTCAAACCTATTCAGATATTAAGAAAACATTTGTTTCAGTGACTACAAACCGCTTGGAGAAATATAAATATTCTTTAGTTCGGGAACTCCCGTTTTTAAATCGTACATTGGGTCTTAATGAGATTTACAACAAAGAGGAAAAATTTACCTTTTTGTTTATTATAAATAAAGTCAAAAACCACAAAAATGATTCTTTTTTTAATTTTCACACATAGAAAGATATATTATCAGCAAGTAACATGGGCTACATTTTAATTTCAAACTAGCTTTCCGGCCGCGTCGACTACATATTAGTACCGGGATTGCTATAACTTTTTCCATAGCTATAGTTTATGAGCTGGAGTGACATAGGCTACAGCCGCGGGCGGAACGCTAGTCAATCAATATACACACATCAAAAAAGTCTAAGCAACACATACAAATTTCAATTTTACAATGTGTTTTCGCATTAAATCCTTAGTATTTTCTTATTTGTATTATTTTTTTATGCTTTTTTGATTTTAAACAACAATTGTTTTTTTTATATTTATATTATTAAATAGAGTATCATTTGTTTTTTTTTTCACAAATTCAAAAGCGAATGCATTTGTTCGAATTTCATAGCGTTTTCTTTGCTTATTAAAATTTAGTATTCTGTATCAATTTTAGGATTTAAACAATAATTTGAAGAAAGTTTTGAACAAATTTGGATTTTGAGAAATTTTTTACGTCATGGAGCGACGTCATTTGAACGTAGATGAAATGCAAAGAGCTGTAGGGATGTTGCAAGCGGGAAGAAGTCAATCTCAGGTATCTCGGTATTTTGGTGTCAACAGAATCGTTATTTGCCGTCTTCATAGGCGCTGCACTAACACGGGAGATCCTGCTGAGCAGCACCCAGGTCGAGGAAGGTGTACAACCACACGGCAAGATCGATACATACAACTGATTGCAAGACGCCAGCCGTTGTTAACCGCCCCAGAGATAGGTTTAAGGCTACTAAATTCAAGTGGTGTTGTTGTTAGCTGCCAAACTGTGCGAAATCGACTGCATGAGTATGGCCTACGAGCACGACGGCCAATTAGGTGTCCACCGATACGTCACGGGAATCGCGCTCGTCGAAATGAATGGTGTAGGGAACACATTACATGAACCCGGGAACAATGGGATAAAATTTTATTTTGCGATGAGTCTCGATTTGGGTTCAAGCCTGATACTAGAAGGGTAAGAGTGTACCGTTGTCCTGGAAATACTGAAAGACTGAGGTGCGTTCAGGAAGTGCATCCATACAACGGCTCAACAGTTATGGAATAGGCGGGTATTATGAAGAACAGACGAACTGAGCTCGTTTTTGTAAATGGTAACATGAACGCTGTAAATTACGTTGAGGATGTTCTAAGGCCTTATGTCCGTCCATTTGCACAAACGCTTGGCTCCGATTTCACGTTGATGTATGACAATGCACCTTCGCATACAGCTTTGCACACACGGGAGTACTTGGCAAAGGAAAACATCCTGGTGTTGCCTTGGCCTGCACAATCGCCAGACCTCAACCCCATCGAGTATGCATGGGACATGCTCCAGAGACGTGTTTTAAAGGACTTGGATGGAGTGACAACAACCAAACAACTGATGGACTTACTATAATTTCTTAGGGAGCAATTGCCGCAGGATAACATTAACAGTCTCATCGATTCTATGAATAATCGATGCCAGTAAGTTCTCCATAACAGAGGAGGCCACACTTTGTATTAATTTATGCAATTTTTGTACAACCATTTACTTTTAGTTAAAGTTTAGTTGAATAGGCACCTTACTTTGTACTACGTACATACAGTACTTACTCGTAATTATTGTTAATTAAGATTATTAAAAAATAAATATAAAAAAACAATTGTTGTTGAAAATCAATAAAGCATTAAAAATAATATAAATAAGAAAATACTAAGGATTTAATGCGAAAACACATTGTAAAATTGAAATTTGTATGTGTTGCTTAGACTTTTTTGATGTGTGTAATTACTTGCTTACTCCTCTACAACTACCGAGTTACATAAGCGTAGGCAAACGCTTCACGATTTATATTCGAGAAGACAATTTAAAACAACTCAATAATTTAATAATAAATGTGTGAAAGTGTGCCCAAAAATTGAAGGACGTATCGACGCTGTAAAGACCTCAATTGCTTTGTTACAAAGAATAACTCGCAAAGCATGTTTGTAACGAATCCGTTTTTAATTTTTTTAATTTTAAGCCATCCAGCGGTGTCCATAAAAAGCACGTATATAAACGAACCTTGCGCAGTTTGTGAGATAATCTCGTTTTTGTTATGGAGTTTTGTTGTTTAGACACTTTCGACATACGAGATTTTCACTCTACAGCATCGCTATGTTATAATAATAATATTATAACGTATTCATCGTCGCTCACAGCACGAAGACGCAGGTTTTAAAAATAATAAATAATCGCTAAAAAATTTATATGTTGACTGACCCTAACTGCGGGGCCGAGGGTAGTGGGTTCGATTCCCGCCCAGTACAAAAATTTGTGTGCATGAACATGTCTCTTTGTTTCGAGTCTGGGTGTAAAAGTATCTATAGTATATGCTTAATTACAAAAAAAAATATTTCAGTATGTCAATAGTACCCCATAATACAAGCATAATACTTGCTTACTTTGGGATTAGATGGCGCTGTGTGGGGTGTCCCAGATATATTATATAGAAATTTAAGGACTACCACATGGCGCGATTTCTTAAATAAGGTACGCTAATAATAAAGTAAATAAGTAAAATAAGGTAAGGCTAATAAAGTTAAAATGGCCTATACTCGTAATAACCGACCGTTACTTAACAAATTAGAAATTTTCGGTGAATTAATATTCGAGCGAGACAACGGACATTTGCTGCTAAAATTAGAAATAATTGTACTAATTAATAAATTTCTTGTAACGATAAATATCACTACGGCATCACTAAATTAAAAGAGGGGTGGCCACGAGTTGAAACACAAACACACTCAATCAAATGACCCCAAAAAAAATTTGCCCTCAGAGCAATATTTCAGGGAAACCTTATTCATAGGGAGCGTTGAGTAAATATTATTGAAAGTTCAAGTTGTAAGACACACTAATAGAATTTTATATAGGATATATTATGGCTTCCATCTTGATGAATTCGATTTTTACTATCGATTATGCTTCTGTATGTCGTGATAGCCTTAGCCGCAGCGAACCTGTTTCAAATCTATAAGGCCATGTGGCCGTAGTTCGAATCTAGGCGTGTACCAATGAGTTTTTTCTGACTTAAGTACATTAACTATCACTGACTCCGGGCCTCGGAGAGCACGTTAAGCAGTCGCTCCCGGTGACTGTCAATAGATGGCGGTCGTTACAATCTGCTAACCCGCATGGGAGCAGCGTGGTGGATTTAAGCTCCAAGCCCCCTCATCTTGAGGGGAGGCCTAAGTCCCTGCAGTGGGGTATAAAAAGGGCTGATGAAATGGAATGGAAATGCTTCTGAGGTGCATCAAAACCTCAGGTGTGTCGAAGGTGGAATCATATGCAACATGTTACAATTAACCAAATGTGCACGCCGTGTAACGAGAAGTTAACGGTATGAAGTTAGGCACGAAGAATAAACTGCTTTTACATATATTTTCATAGAACTGACGTGAAAAAGGTTCAGGATTCTGCATGGTCACGCTTTGCTCAATACGAGTCAATGAGAAGTGGCACTTGTGTTATTGCTACCACACGGCACCATTATATAATAATAATATAACAATGCCTGGGATATCTCACACAGCGCCATCTAGTCCCAAAGTAAACATTATGCTTGTATTATGGAATACTAGACAACTGATATACATAAATATTCTTTATAATATACACATAGAAATACTTTTAACACTCAAATCCTATGATTTAATAATATATCAATACTAATAATAATATCTGAGACATCCCACACAGCGCCATTTAGTCCCAAAGTAAGCAAATATTATACTTGTATAGGTTGTATGCATGTTATGCGGTACTTGGACAGCTGATATACATACTTAAATATTCTTTATAATATATACACATATTATATTAGATATTTTGCACCCAGCCACGGAACAAATAGACATGTTCATAAATATTTGTCTAGGGCGCGATTCGATTCCGCGACGCTAGGCTCTGCAGTTAGCATCTAACCATTCGGCCAATCGGTCAGTCAACATATAATTTTTAGCAATTATTTAGTCGACTGACCGATTAGTCGAGTGGATACAGACCCTAACTGCGGAGCCAAGGGTCGCGGTTTCGATTCCCGCCCGAGACGAATATTTGTGTGCATGAACATGTTTATTTCGTTCCGGATCTGGGTGTAAAATATTTATATTTGTATATACTATTTAAATAAAAGAATAATTAAGTATGTATATCAGTTGTCTAGTGAACCATAACACAAGCATAATACTTGCTTACTTTGGGATTAGAGGGCGCTGTGTGGGATGTCCCACGTATTTTTTTTAAACATGCGTCTTCGTGCTTTGTGGCTGTGAACGACAATGAATACGTTATAATATAACAATACTGAACCATCAAAGTACGATTCCGACTCGCGCTTAGCCTGTTTTTTATTAGTGAAATAGGTACGTAGGTAATGAATCTACCTATATATATATATATATATAAATATCATTGCACTTGTATAATTGCACGAAGAGAATAAAAAACAACGGGAAATCTGTATATAAATATATACGTGAAGGAAAAGCTTTAGACCCCTTTTTGCTTATACTACGCGCACGGAAGGGTGTGGTATTGGGCATAGTTACAGTTTATGTGGAGTAGGAGTGCAGAAAGCTTAAATCTATATACAGGTTGAGTTTTTTTAAATGGGACTGTATGGCCAAATTCCAAACTATGAGAAATAGCGAAAAGTGTTCAAAGGCTCGATTTTTGAGAAAACAATACTGCATATTCACATTTTTGATAAATCTATTATTTTAGCAGGGAATCAAACTACTTAATTCGATTATCTATATATTACTTAATACGAGAAGAGAAAACTTTGTACCTCTTTTAAAATGTATTATTCGACATAGGTAAAATTAATATTGAAAAGGTGTGCCAAAAGGTAAAATCTATATAGACCTAACACGATTGTGTTACAAAAACTGTCAATCATACGAGTTTGATAGTCTGTCGTTTGACGCAGTTTGAATTGACTTACTCCCGCCATTAAATTATTGGTAGTTTCAAAAAAGTGTATACCTACGGTTGAATTTCAACCACTAGTACATATTAAAATACTGTTTAATTAAAATTCGTCATTTTTATCATAAATTTCGTTTCCATAACGTATATACGAGTTGACGGGTCTATAAATACGTTGCCACCCTCTTCAATGAAAAGATATTTATAATAACTGTCGCTTGTCTGTCTTTATGTCCGATGTATGTGAAAACTATATAAGGGGAGTCAGTCGTATAATGTTCGCAATGTATACATACAACTGTATGTTACTGTATATTTTACTAACTTTTGCCTATGGCTTCGTCTACGTGAACATATACTAATAATACATGGGATATCCCACACAGCGCCATGTAGTCCCAGAGTAAGGAAGTATTATGCTTGTGTTATGGGTTCACTTCACTTCACTTCATCAGCCCATTTTTACATCACTGCAGGGGCTTAGACCTCCCCTGGGTGAGAGGGGGGTTATGGGTTACTAGACTTATACTCGTAGTATTACAATAGTCCTATTGATTTATGATGACCGATTGGCCGAGAGGTTAGAGATTAACTGCAGAACCAAGGAACGCGAGTTCGATTCCCGACCGGGACTAATATTTGTGTTCATAAACATGTCTATTTGTTCCGTGGCTGGTTGTTAAAAAAAGTATCTTTATATGTATATATTATAAAGAATATTTAATGCATATCAGTCGTCTAGTATCCATAATACGAACTTTGCTTAGTTTGGGACTAGATGGCGCTGTGTGGGATGTCCCAGGTATTATTATTATTGATAGAAATGATAGAGTATCTAATGAATAACACAATGGCTGTCAATTTTTACTTTACGCGATATGTTTACGTTTACGTAATCTCTTTTGCTCGCCGTTCATTTTGAATCTAGATTGGTTTTGTATCAAAAGCTCAGAACAAACAAGAATATTAGGTACAGCTTTTGCCTAAGACTTTGTCCTTATTTCTTCTAATTGCTTTGCTCTTGAGAACCGCAACTTGATGATACATTATCATGAAATGTTGAATAATTACTCCATTTGTTTTTTCGCGAAAGTTCATCGAAATCAGTTCGTTATACAAAGGAGCAGACAAGAAAATTAAAAAGTTAATTTCTAGATTCAGGCACAGTAATAGATTAAGCTGGGCCCCACGGTTCCACCCATCTTAAAGGAATATACAGCAGCGGTCGCACCCGTGATGACCCATGACGTCTGTTGTTGTTCTCGCGATGTTTATTGTTACTGATACGCTCCTTTAGGTCGTAGCGTGATGTTGTAAAGCTTTTCTTTCTTTATATATAATCTTTCCCAGGAATTAAGCTATCAAACGCAAAAAGAGATTTTTTTTAAAATTCGATTGATAGTTCCAGAGATTAGCGCGGTCAAACAAAAAACAAAAATACACTTTAGCTTTGTTATATTACTATACCTTTCCAGCCACAGCTCCGCTCAATTGTACCGGGACCCCTTTTTTCCGGGATAAAAAGTAGCTATCTCACTCTTCAGCTTATAAAATATATCTATGCAAAAATTATAGCGGTCCCGATACAAATGTGTAGTCCACGCGAGCGGAGCTAGCGAAAGCTAGTTCGAAAATAATATTTGGCCCATGTTACTTGCTGATAATGTAGCTTTCTATTGGGTGAAAGAATTTTTAAAATCAGTGTACCATTTTTTTATAAGTATAAATGAAATTAGATTATATAGATTAGATTAGAAGTAGGCATAGATAATAGTATAAATTTATAAATAACAATTTGTGATTAAAATTTATAAATATCGATGAAGTCATCTACTGACCCTTAGTAAACGATCAATCAATATAACGCGTTAAATTTAGTTTCATTCGGCTAATTGGCGAAGTTCCCAGTTCGCAATTCTCACAAATTGGGCAATATAAGGGTATGACTATAAATTATGTTTATGTTACGAATTCATGACTTCATTGTGGTAATCAAGTAATTCCCACTTGGTTAGAACATGACTGGTTTATATAAATATTTAATTGGATTCACAATTTTGACGTTTTGTGCTAATTTTACTGATTTTGTGGGTAAATAAATAAAATAAATAAATGGTAATGACACAGTTTGGTAATAATGTGATTGGATTTTTATTTGTCACTCACATGGCATTACTTAATTATACCGAGTGTTCGGCTAAACATTGTTCAAACTTATAGAAAATGTAAAGCTTACCGAACTGAATAAAAAGTTTCAGGTGAGCAGATGGAGCAAACTAACGGTTACCGAGAATAACAGGTTTAAAAAGTTTAATTACTTTTTTATTTTTATTATCATATATTTACTTTTTTTCATTTTTTGTTTGATTCGGAAAGCTCTAAAGGCTTTTTGAGTTTGGACTACGTTCAGCTGAACAACAGGTATAAAGCGAATGTACATCAAACATAAAAATATTATAATAAAAATCGAAATTAATATATATAATATTCATGCATTTAGAAGCTTTTATTTAACTTGGTATGAGTGTGTATTTTAGTATGTGTGTTCTTACAGTTCAATCTCGCAAACTAAAGGTAATTTCAGATAACTTTTGTTCTAAATATTTTAATCGACTTGACTGAGCAATCGGTCAGTGATTAGAGACCCTCAATGTAAAACTAAAGGTCGCAGGTTCGATTCCCGCCAGGAACAAATATTTGTGTGCATGTGTGTCTGGGTATAAAGTATCTATATATTTATATAATATAAAACATATATTTAAGTTCGTAATCAGTTGTCTAGTACCTATAATACAAGCTGTGCTTAATTTGGGATTAGATGGCGCTTTGTAGGATGTTCTTTTTATTATTATTATTTTAATACAGTTATTTAGAATTTTTCTTTTATTTCCGAATTTACTGATTATTGATTTATTTTTATTATTGAACTTACTTGCAGATTAAATTTTTTGTTCTTGCCGATAATATATCTTAGTGTGGGTATTAAATTAACGATGATAAAATATGAATTTACAGATTATTAAAAATATATACTACACAAACTTTTTAAAAAAATATTTTTATAAAATCAAAATTCGTTGTCAATCACCAGTATTTTAAAGTTTAACACTTATCAATGCAGAATTATTTAAATAATACAAGAATATTATTAAATATTTTTTTCAAATCGGCTAGTATTTGAAATAAAATACAAATGTCCACACAATAAAAATACTAATTACACATATAAGTACGAAACGCTAATAAAAAGGGGAGCGATATCGGAAACGGGAGTGTGTGTATTTTAAATAATACTAATGACTATTTCTAAAAAATTACTTTACGTAAAATAAAGCCAATCGATATTATAACACACGCATCTAAACCAACAGTAACATTTTCGTATTAGTATACAAGTAACATATACCGTTACTTGTACTCGAAAATTCCTTTGAACGAGTTACGGGTCAAAAAGGTCAAGAGTCTTCACCGATTTCACGGGTTAAAAAGCCCTTACGAATAACATTGAAACGTACGGACAGACAACACTTTCGAAGACCAGTGTACTTTTTAAGGTTCCGTACCGACGGCAGCCTTATTACTAAGGTTCCCTGTCACAGGACAGCATCGTCTGAACCGCAATAAATAGACACTTCAAAATTTCATATTATGGCCGCTACAACGACAAATAATAAAAATTAAATAAAGTTATAAATTAAAGGAGGTCCCCATACAAGAAACGTGTTTTTTTTTTCGACCATTTTGGTGATTGGTGGTTGTGAAATCGCTGCTTACACTTCAAATTTTTATGGAGTATATCACAAAAATTAAAGGTGGTAACAAATTAAAGGTGGTCCCAATACAAAAAACGTGTTTTTTTGAAGTGAGAACTTCTTTAGCCGCGTTGGGCATTTTTTGGTAGGGGTCGATCTTATGGGTTCGCGTCACGACATGTTCATAATAGCGCCATCTAGTGTTTAAATAATACAGTACAGACAACATCAGGCAACATCAACATTACATGCTTAATTACATGTGAAAATTAAAAATGAATTTCGAGTCTCTGCCGATAGATGTCATAATAAATAATAAATAGTGTAAATGTTTTATTAACTGATTTCGTGTTCTTTAGAGGGACGGATAATTTAAAAAAAAAAACTCGTAGGCAGTTATAGGGACTGCTGATAGAAGTGAAAATTTTAATATTAAAAGCTCTAAGTTATCACTTCTATCGGCAGTCCCTATAACTGCCAAATAGTTTTTTCGATTGTTTTTTGTAATTAGATGTTGTGAGATCATTGTTTGAACTTCAAATTTTCATTTAATAATAAAATAAAATTTTATTAATAAATTAATAATAAAAATAAAATTAAGTTAAAAATAAAGGCGGTCCCTATACAAGAAACGAGTTTTCTTTTTTAATTTTATACGGTGGAACGGAACTCTTCTTATGGTTTTTCAGCTCACACTTAGCCGGTTTTTTTTTTATTTAAATACTTACGTTGGAAGTATCTTAACACACGCTTTTTTAACCGGTAAATTTTTATTCAATAATGAAAAAGAAATTAAGTTCACTAAGAAAGGATTTAATATGGGGAATGCGAAAAAAAACCCATACACATGTCTCAATATGTCCGCTCGCGTGTGAATGGTTACTTAGTCCAGGTGACTGTCGTTTATGTGCTGTAATCGAATGACGTCATTTGTTTAGTTATGGTCAATCTTAGATAGCATAATAATCAAAACGGAGTGTCTCACACTTTGATACGATGTTTTTCATATCCACAGACAAGTCAACCTTATAGACCACGCTTTAACAGGGAGTAGCATTCGCCAAGGCTATGTAGTGACACTACATAACTAAGTCACTAGTGAGCCGTCAGTTGGAAGCACGTCGGAAGCCATTAAATTGTCAATTTTGAACGAGCCAATGAAAACTAGCCGACCTCTCCCCGCACCCCGCCACTTTTTGGCGATTTCGTTTTCGTACTGACGTTTATTAAAGCGTGGTCTATAGGTTGACTGGTCTGTGTTCATATCATTGTTTTTGACGACCGCTTAGTCTAGTGGGTAGCGACCCTGCCTAAGAAGCTGAAGGTCCCGGGTTCGAATCTCAGGTCGGGTCAGTATTTATATGATGAATATTGATACTTGTACCGGATCTTGGTTGTTATATATGCATGTGGTGTCTTCGAAAAAATATTTATATATGTATATATTATAAAGAATATTTAAGTATGTATATCAGTTGTCTAGTAACCCATAACACAAGCCTAATACTTGCTTACTTTGGTACTAGATGGCGCTGTGTGGGAAGTCCTGTGTATTATTATTATTATAAACAAACATTTTGTTATATTACACATTAACACATTGAATGTAATTTCAGAATATTTATTTCCTTTTCCACTAGAAATCAACTGGTGTAGATATATTTTGGTTTACGTGGTATTTTTGCTAATATTTTTGTTGTCACGACGTAATCTCTCTGGACGTCATCGATCCAAAGTAAACAAAACTTGTGTGTCAATGGTTACTTAGTCCAGGTGACTGTTGGTATGTGCCGTAATCGACTGATGTCATTTCTTTTGTTATGGTCCAATGTAAACAAAGACATACACGTTGTTGATATATAGTACTACTTTACTTAATATAATAATATATAAACTGCCTTATCATTATCGTATGAATAAAATAGGAGCCTGTATTACCAGGAACATTTTCCCCAAAGGAAATTTGAATCGATAGAGACGTCAATGTATCGATTCTTTTGCAATACAATCGAATTTAGACACCCCTCGCCGAGATACCCAATTAGTTATATTGCTTGCACACCCCTACACTTTTGGAGTCCTCTGAAGTTTGGTCAAACGTGTTGTTTTTCTCGTTCAATACTTTGTTTTTATTTATTTCTTTCATTAATTTTTATAACAAATTCATCTTGAGGTCATAAATATTATCAAGAATAATTTAAATTCGGATTACAATACAATCGACTGAATAATAATAATATTATTGAAATTTTGAGATTATATAATAATATAATAAATATACGTATTTATTCACTCAAAGTTCTACAAAGTTTTACAATTTTTTAAGAAGTTAGTACTAGTTAGTACCTAACAGGAGTGAAACGAAAAATGGTGGACCTCTGGTCTGAACTAGGAAACCTGTGCTTCAGACAACAGAGCTCTTCGTGTTAATAAATTCGTTAATTATTATTTAATTAGGATTTACTATATTAAAAATAATAATTATGATTAAATTAAAATAATAAGATACGTTACTTACGTCATATATAAGAGAGTGTATTTACACAGTGTGTGTTTAAGGTGTGTGGATTTACATTTTAATTTGCCTACTGCAAACGCTACTCCAATGCCCAACCCGCAGTGGAGTAGCGTGGTGGATTTAAGCTCCAAACCCCTTGGGGGAGGCCTAAGCCCCTGCAGTGGGGTAAAATGGGCTGATGATGATCGTGACTGCAAATATTAATCCTGTCAAGAATAAAAACACGCTCACCTATTTTTAGTCCTTGTAAAGAAAGTATTATACTTCCTGAATATATATTTTCACACTTTTAGTTCGACGTCCCTTGATCAGCTTAACGACCGGGCGACCCTATGAATTACATACGCCAGAAAGATATCGCGACGTTACCACAAAAGGTGAAAGAAAAAAATAAACGCTGCAAACTAAATATATGCCACTTGATATTTTGACAGTGTGATGCACATGTAAAATTCGTACCAAAAAATCAAATATTATGAAATTACATTTCAAGTGTAATTTTACAAATTATTTAAAACACTGATAACGACATAATTATAGTCTAACCTGTGAGTCTATTATAGTTCCAATCAAATTTTGTGGCGGATCGGAATACAACGCTTTATGCATGCTTGCGCAGGTTCCGTCAGATGCCTCTCGCTCCACTGCGTCCCGCTACACCTAAAACTGGTTACTGCGACGCGACTTGTGCCTATGTTCACATCCGCCATAAAGGTTGATTGGAACTATACTTCTCTCGCGTTTGAAGTTGGATGTATGAGGCGTTCCATTTCGATAATTTGCTGAGTAATTTTCCGAAAATCGTGAACCTTCAGTTTCGAATTTTCAATGTATTCGAACATTAATAATAGTAATACATAGGACATCCCACACAGCGCCATCTAGTCCAAAAATAAGTAAGTATTATGCTTGCGTTATGGGTTAGCAGACACTTGATATACAAACTTGAATAATTTTTTTACAATATATACACATACAAATATTTTACACGCAGACCCGGAACGACATATCAATGTATTTGTTTTTTCCTAATTATTTTTGTAAATTATTGGGTTAATTAAATATTGGCAATGGCGTGTAATACAAATTTTATCCATTTTTCTACGTTAAACAAAGTTATAATCTTGATTTTCGTTCCCACAGCAAGCAGCACTAGTAATTTAAACAGTTAATATTTCGTTAACCATATGCGGGTCGGTTACTCTGACATATTATCAAAGCATGCTTAATGCAATGGCAGGACTGTGAAGTCACCTAAAAAATTTATATCAACTTTTGGACATCATAATATTATTAATACACGCGTTCAAGTATACGCGATTGTAGAATAATATATTTATCTCTGAACGCGTGTGTACTTTTCGACCGAGATGGTACGTAAGTAGAACTACGTGTTTTAAAAACTTTCTGTTCGTATTTATAATAATAATAATACATGGGACTTCCCACACAGCATCATCTAGTCCCAAAGTAAGCAAGTATTATGCTTGTGTTATGGGTTACTATTTAACTGATATACATATTTTAATATTCTTTATAATATATACATAAATAAATATTTTTGCGAAGACACCACACACATATAACAACCAAGACCCGGTACTAGTATCAATATTCATCATATAAATACTGACCCGACCTGGGATTCGAACCCGGGACCTCCAGCTTTGTAGGCAGGGTCGCTACCCACTAGGCTAAGCGGTCGTCGAATTTCATGCGATTTTATGCGGTATGCGACGATTTATGGCAACAACGAAACATCGTAATTTTGTAAACTGTCTTGTATCTCTCATACAAGTGTCTATAAGGATTTAACCCAGCAGTGGTCGCGTCTACAAAATCTAAAATTTCTCTGAAACGGTAACCGTTAGTTTTATACGCCGCTAGGTACTTTTAAATCAATAATCGAGAGGTACACTCAGTGTAGTGCTAGCGCTAGACAACCACCAACCCTGAGGTTGCCTCTGAAGGCAAAGTCAAGTAATGTAGTGCGGAAGTCGAGTAATGTAGTAGTCGCTGTCATGAATGTAGAAGAGCGCGCAATAATAACACCCGCGAGTCGTGTACAGCTTGCAAAATTTCATTTGTGGGGACATTCGAAAATAATGTACAGTTCCAATCAAAGTTTATGGCGGATGTGAACACAGGCACAAGTCGCGTCGCAGTAACCAGTTTTAGGTGTAGCGCGCCGCAGTGGAGCGAGGAGCATATGACTGAACCTGCGCAAGCACGCTTATACCGTTGTATTCTGATCCGCCATAAAGTTTGATTGGAACTATATCAGAAAATATTATAAGTAATAAATTTTTTATACATAGGTTTATTTTGATCTCAATTATTATTAGAGCGAATCCTGTGAATTCTATGTCAATTTAGAGAAGTCTTTTATTTTTGTTTATTAATTACGACACAGAGGTTGTGATTAAGTTTGGTTGATTTTATCTAGAAATAAAAATGTACTGATTATATTTTCGTAAGTAAAATAAAGAAAAAAATTGTATTTCAATTTAAAAATAGACTACGTACACAGAAAACAAAGAATTCTGTTATCGAGAATATATAATTCTCAATATATACAAATACCGCATATTCTTGGACCAATGCAGTCCGCATTGATATAAGAATTCTTTATTTTTTATGTGTATAAAAAAAAGAAGTTGTCCGCGCGACTACTGCCGTCACATTTAGATGCGCGACCTCCGCAGGGTTAATATATGAAATATTAACGTAAGTAAAATATATAAATAAATAGACTTAAGATTAGCCACCAAAACTTAAGTTCATTTTCACAGAAGAAAATATTTCAAAGCTAAGTCTTAAAGCGCTAAAAGTGAACAACTTTTCGCTTGTTCATTCCGCAAATTAATTCGTTACCACAACAAAATTTTGATACGGACTTGCGGGAATTGCTACATAAACATGTCACTATTTTTAATATCAGGTTCACACATAAATAAAATATGAAGAAATTTTAATTTTTTAATTATTTAATTTAGATTTGACTTAATTCAACCTTTTTAATATCACTATATTCACATTAATAATAATTTATTTAATTTCAATATAATATAATTCCTTTATGATTTTAATTTGTATTTAGTCTCAAAAACTAATTGAAAATTTATTAAATAAGCTTGAATTTTAATTTATATTTTAAAATTTAGAATCATATAATAAATTATCAATTAATTTTTGAGACTAAATACAAATTAAAAACATAAATCATTAATTAATATTTTAAAGTCGTAGAATATATAGCAACTACAACACTCGCATACATTCATAGAAGTAACTTGCAAATAGCTCATATTCCTTGTACTCCTTTACAATCATAATAATTTATTTGGGAATCGTTAGGCTCTTAAGACGTGATGACGCTGAATTGTAATTTGACCCCTGTCGTGAGACGATGAGATATTTACACATAAAAAAAAATTATCAAAAATAAATTGCCGCGTAAATAAGGTTGCTGAATTAAATTTGTTACGTAATACTTAAAGAGTCGACAACTTGGAATTTATTTTCGTAATACGGTTGTCACCAACTCGTAGATTATAGATCATTTGATCTAGAATATTGAAAACAGAGCAACTGTTTCGTTGCTATAATTTAGAATAGAGTTATAGCTCAGGATCCGACTGTATAAAATCTTACGTCATAAATTACCTTGATGAACCATATTTATTATAACTTTTAGTACTTTATATACGAAACAAAAGAATTTTTTAGTCAAATTTGAAATTCACAAATATACACAATATAGAAGGAACCCTATATAATCATACAAATTATCGCTAAACTATCAAAAGTGAGACGAAGTTCTAGCGTTTTATCTTAAACAAACACAGGATGCTGGCTGGACCTTGATATGTCGCAAGATATTTTTATAGTGCAAATAAACACCGCCATACAAATTCTAAGAAGTATTCGATATTGGATATGTACTTATAGTTAGAGCATTTTAAAGGATAATTTCTCGCAGTTCTTAAGTACTTTTCTAGTGATTTCAAATGTATGAAACAAAATAAGCAAAATATCTACTTTGTACTTCTCAAGGAGCGCGTCCATAGACTAAGTGAATGGCCAAGAAGGTAGCGGGAAAAAATATTTAAAAAATAAATCGACTGCAAAACCACTTAAATAAAATGAAAAAAGGCTGTAAGGTACCTGAAAAGATAAAAATAAGCTTTTCTATAGAATCTGTACCACGTAGATTGCACCACTTTTTTGTCCGATTAGAGAGAGAAGACGCCTGTCGTCCCTATATTTATTCCCTATATATATTTATCTTTAAGGTCTTTTACTGACTTCATTGATTTTTTCATCAATTTCGGAGCATTTGCACAAAAATCTAAAATTTGTGGAAAATGAGGTTTTTTCGACTGATTTCTATTATGTTTTTTTTAATAGCTTCGAAGCGTTTGTCGAAAAACCTTATTTTCCACAAACTTTAGGTTTTTGTACAAATGCTTCGAAACTGTTGGAACAATCAACAAAGTCAGTTAAAAACCTTAAAGAGAAATATTTCTTATAGTCGCTCGTTATGTTTTATCAACTAAAATCTAGAAATATGATTAAAAAAAACTAAAAATCATTTTTTTTATATGGTGGCTCCATCTATTATTAAATGGCCGTACTAGACAGGCGTCGTCCCACCTTAAGTAGATATTAGAATATACTATCATATAAATATGACTTGAATAGTATAAGGTATTGCAGGCGAGGTAGTATATACCTATTTGCAAGAAAATTATAACTTCCATTCGAAAAACATCTAGATAAATTACTCTCATGTCGCTCCTAAAGTAGTTTTATTTCAAAAATTAATTTAAAATAATAACAGGATACTGGATAGTTGTAATAAACATCCCTATCTTGTTATACCTACATTATAAATACTTAACAAATCTTTACTTTTGACTTATTTCATTTAAAGACAAAAATCTCGGATATAAAGTCAGGATCTTATCATATTTTTTGTGAACAAAAAAAAAATCAAAACATCATCTCCCAACTTTCAAAACGAGTTTACGCTTTAGATTGTGTAAAATCGTATAATTTTCATTATTATTACTAATATTTTGTAAAGTTTCAGTAAAACTGATTAAAAAATTTATAATTAATCGAAAAATCAAGCTGCAGTAAAATCATAATATTTTTGTAAAACAAATAATTCGTTGTTGTTTTACGAAACCACGAAACGACGAGCTTTACAATTTCATATTTATTATTAAATTTTATTTATAAAATTATTAAATAGTTTGATAAAATAAGTTTCAACTTTCAATATTTCATTCCCACACTTCAGGCGGGTATTTATTGTTGTAACAGTGCGGTGTGACGAAATGGCTTCACAGAAATCTTACATATATACAGACATACAGACAAACTGTCTGCATTCCATTCTATTGATTCATTCCCCTCCTCTTATAAGTTGGCGTGTAATAAAACCGAGTTAGGCAACAAATAAAATTGATGTTCTATAGAATAACTTTATTGTTTTTACGTAATAATATGAAATAATACGATATTTGACTAATATTAAGTATATTATATTTATTAAGAAAATATTAAAATAGACTTTATACGATGACAAAATTCATAAACAAAATTATATTCGGTTGAAGAATAAGGAAATTATAAGCTATTAAAATTCTAACTCTGTCTCTTTCTTGCATAGGTACCCGGTGCAGTATTTCCCTCTCTGTCTAACTGGACCTTTTAAATATTCATAACTTTGTTAATAATGATTTATTTTTTAAATTCTTTCATTGTTATTATATATTGAGAATACTCTTTCATATAAAATAGTTTAAAAAATCATAGTCAACTAGCCTGGTGGGATTGTTCAAATATTTGAAAATTAAAAGGAAACACATTTTCTACGTATAAGTAAAATACATAAAAATACGAATTGACTGGAAACTCTCTTCTGTGCTTACCGTCTAACCACTCGCCTTTTAGTTAGCTGGTGTATATTTGACACAAGTTTCAGTCCGGTTACAGTCCTCGAGGTCTCTGCGCGCCGGCCTTCACCTCCGCAAAATTGTGTTCGACAGTTTTAGATATTATGAAGTGACATTTCTGACTTTATTAAAATCAAACGCTGTTGTCAAATTTATTTACTCTATTGTAAAATTTAATCGACGGCCAAAAATAACATGAGAAAAGTCTCAGAGAAAAGTAGACACACTTCTTAACAACTGTCACAACCGGGTCCATCCGGGTCGTTTCATGCGATGTCTTTTATGAAAAAAATGCTATCTTGTAATATTTACATGGTTTTATCGCTGTCACACTATAAATATGTCACAATAGTAACTAGTAGCGTTATGAAAACTGAATACCATCACAATGTCACCACCAGAAAAACCCATATCATCGTCACTTAATACCCATTTAGCGTAATCAAAGTCAACGAAGCGAACTGACGAAGGGTTAACCCGTTGATGCAGTCTGGATATTTTTTGCCTGTCCCTTACCCTATACATTTGTCACGATGCGTCGTTTTTACGGGCGTTAAAAGGTTTAATTAGTTATGCGGTTAGATGGTTGGGAGTAGTTTGTTAGATGATTCCAACATTGTAAGAATAGACGACCGCTTGGCCTAGTGGGTAGTGACCCTACCTACGAAGCTGGGGGTCCCGGGTTCGAATCCCAGGTCGGGTCAGTATTTATATGATGAATATCGATACTGGTACCGGGTCTTGGTTGTTTTATGTATATGGTGTCTTCGCTTGGTACCCAAAACACCAGCTAATGCTTAGTTTGGGGCCTAGACGTTGTTGTGATGTATACGTTATTATTATTATTATTATATTTAATATTAGAATAAAATTGTTAAGAAGTAATATTCGCACATAATGACATGTCGTTCTAAACAAAAAAATAAAATAAAGAGACGTATCTTTTGATAGCGCTGATTTAGAGACTTAAATTCTTTACATCTCCAAGGGAGTACAGTCTAACCGTTACATTAGAACTCGGTACACCGAAAGGCAAAGCAGGAACGAAATAAATATATTTATTTAGAGAAAACAAAAACTTATAATATTCTTCATCACTCGACGTATCCTTCGAATCACCACCTGTGTTTATAATAAAACATTCTATTTTGTCATTTATTTACTCCATGAAGCGTCGATAGAAATTGATAAATTTTCGCTAAAACTGTACGCCGCACGTGCAAGCCGTCGTTTTCTTTGTTACGGCCGGCACGTGCGGCGGTTTTCTTTGTGATTTTTTTGTCTGAGTGCTTTGGCGGCGTCTCAAAGGGTGTGGGTTAAAATAATGGATATACTTTATAGACTTCAGTATTTGATATTAATTTCAATTGATAGCATAGAATAGTTCAGTTCATACCTGTACCGGTTCTTGAGAAAAAAAATCTGGATAAACGGACAGACGGACAACAAAGTTATCCTTCAAATAAGAGTTTTTCCTTTTCGTTACGGAACCCTAAGAATAATGCGATTACAATTGAAATTGGTTTATTCCTTGAAAATGGCAACGGTTGAAAATTCTTAATAAATAATTTAAGATGAAATATAATGCAATATATCTATACCTATCACTGGATAGGCTACTATATCCTTGTTAGCCCTACAACTAATTGAAATATTTTTTAATAAAATAATTAGAAGAACCATAAATTGTTAACGAACGTTGGAAGAGTTGTCTTTACTTTTCTATTTTTTTAATTTTATTATTTAGAAAATTATAAAAAATAAAAAGATAAATAGACAGAAACCTACTTAAAGATACTTTGTCAACAAAAATTATATCAAACATTCCCATATAGCCTTGGCGCTCATCAATTTTCAACAAGGAAATAGTATTGCGTTTACTATTGAACTGGTATTTAAAATACGTTTTGTTTTTATTCCATGAATGAGCGTTATGTAACGAAGTTAAATTGAAATGAGCGACACAAGGCGACGGCCATTGAAACAATGATTCAGACAATCAGAGCCAATGTAAAAATGCAATATCTTTTATTTGACTTTTTATTCAGCTTACGTTGCGTCTTCACATTAATAAACATGGCATGTTTTTAGTTAATGAATTTTCTTAAGTTTAAGTTTACGTAAGTTAATGAATAATTATGATAGTGTCTTAGTCTGTGACGTGTCAGAGTAAGATATGATAAAGAAGTTCAGTGAAAATTATATTTAGAGAAGAAATAAACGAATTGTCAGTGTCAATATATGACGTTCATGGCTTTAAAATAAAAACCTAATTTACTATTACAACTAGTAGGTACCACCAGATAAAGTGAAATAAAGTGAATATGTATATTACTACCACAGTCCTTTACGTCCTTTACTTTATCACTCTATGTAGTAATTTATTTGCTTATATTAAAACCCTAAATTATAGATTGGTCTCCGTATTACCCCTTGTCTTGTACAGTTCGCGTCAAACTTTATGGCGAATCGGATACAACGCTATAAGCGTGCTTGCGCAGGTATAGTCATATACCCCTAGCTCCACTGCGTCCCTCTACACCTAAAACTGGTTACTGCGATGCGACTTGTGCCTATATTCACATCCGCCATAAAGTTTGATTGGAACTGTACTAACATTGCATGGGTACATATTTTTATATATGTACACGTATATGTAAATTAATGTCCTTGCATACAACTACAATTACTTTTTTCGATTCAATACCATTTCTGCTTGTTTCTTTATTTAGCCTCCAAAACAACATAGTAATACAGGATATGTCAAGTTTGTACGTAGAAAATAAAACTAATTAGTGAACCCTCCGGCGCGAACGTGTTTTTTCAACGCCTTGTTTACATTACACGGTCGAAAAGCCATAAGTTACCTTTTTTAGGTACGCATTACTCGTTAATGGTAAATGTTTAATCTAGAATTTTCGGGACAGATTTTTGAGTTTTTTTTTATTCGCATCGAATAAAAAGGGGTTTAATATAAAGTTTACAGCAAAAAAAATATCTTGTAAATTAAAAGTTCAAATGGTCAAATAAAAAAATTATAAATTAATGAGAAACATTTAGGCAACGAAAAATCGTTAAATTTATTGTTGGTTCGTGTTTAAAATATAATTATAAATATAAAATGGTTTTTGACGGCTTTCAAATTTATTGAAGATAAATAAATAAATACTGCCAATAATTTAAGATGCTACATTGATATTTATTAATTTGCTTTTAATTAATATATATTAAATATGAAATAAATACAACAGTCGAACAGTTTTTTTGGTAGTATAAGAAATTTCATGAACATAATTAAATATAAACGCCCTAGCTAGACATACGTGTATACTAAGGAGTACTACCAATGCGATTTTAATCTTAGATAGCAGAATCAACAAGATGGCGCGCCTCACACTTCGAAGGTATGGGAAACCCGGCTTGAAATTAGATTGACCATACGTCATTAACATGGTTTGCTTTAAACATTTTAAAAGCTAAATGATTTTTCTTGCATTTAATGGTTGGTAAACAATGAAGCAGCGGACATTAAAGTTTTCTTTGTGTTTTGATAATGTCACGTTAAGGAAATTAAATTAATGCCACAAATAACTGTTTACAGAAAATTACAAAAATTAATGTACTTATACCTAAAAATTCAATTGTCATATGCTTCAAAACGATGTAATGTATGCGAAGTATTTTTAAGATAATATTTTATATATTTTTCTAAAATTATGCGTCATTTTGAGTATTAATTTCAGTACTAAATCTTCTATTCATTAAATACTAAGCAAATACACATTTATAAAATGTTACGTTGCCGACGTCACATGACTGACTGTAAGGATATAATTCGTATGCCTGTAAAACGAAGTGCAACAGAAAATGTCACTGTTTTTATTGAACTTTTTTTTTTATTGATTGAAGGAGTAACTTGGGTTCAAAGTCACTCTGTATTCTATTGTCACAGCGGTCCACGCTATTTCATTGGATATACATACGACCTTAGGGTGAAGGGCCCGTGGTACCACCGTTTGACCTACTGGTAGGACCACGGTATACTTCTATGTACCCGTGATCCTACTGGACTAGGGACGATTAATAGTATCGATATTTTTTTGTATTTTTTTTTTTAATAAATAAATAATTAAAATTAATTTTTTTCTCCATTTTAAATAAAATTCACTTTATAGCCGAACACGTTCGAAATCATTTTATAATCAGGTTTAGGCCTAGATAGTCTATGATGGTCGTGGTCCTACCAGTAGGTTAAAACGGTGGGACCGCGAACCCTTCACAGATCTTAGACCTTTTCGATGTCTTATTAATAAAATAGTCTATTTCAAGAAAATGTCTCGAAACGGTTATTCAATTAGCATATTTCACATACCCGATTTCTAGCTTCAAACAATTTTTTCAACGAGTTACGAACGGTTAATTAAAAGTGTTCGTACATGAAACGACTCATTCATACCCAATTCAGCTTCCCTTCGAAGTACAATGACTCAGTTCTATAAATAATTCTTTGTTCGTGCGGGAGGTTTGTGGGACACGCACGTTTGACTTTTTTTAAAGACCGTTTCAGGGTTAAATTGCATTCCACTCGCTTAGGCGGGGAAAGGGTTAAAAATAAAGTTAGAAATTGTATGCTTCGTACTAAAATATACAGTGTACCCAGTTTCTGTATGTTCTAACTTATATGGTATTATACTTACCAGGGCTAAAAGTATCAACAAAACTGCAAAAAAAAAATGCTGCGCAGCCGCTTAATTTTTAATTGAAATTTTTTTCTCATTCAAGCAACACCTTTCAATTAATGACTTATAAATTAATATAAGTACCTACATGTACATTATATTACTAAAGTACATTAACTATCACTGACTTCGTGTCTCAGAGAGCATGTTAAGCAGTCGGTCCCGGTTGCTGTCAACAGATGGCGCTCGTTACAATCCACCAACCCGCGTCGGAGCAGCGCGGTGGATTAAAGCTCCAAGTCCCCTCATCTTGAGGGGAGGCCTGGGCCCCTGCAGTGGAGTATACAAAGGGATGATGGAATGGAATAGAATATTATGTTGTTATTAGATTAAATTAGATCACATTACATGCGCAAGACAAAGGTTTCTGGCAAACATCTTGGTTGCTATAGCTTGGAAATATTTAATAATAATACCTGGCATATTCCACACAGCGTCATCTAGTCCCAAACTAAGCAAAGCTTGTATTATGGGTACCAGGTGACTGATATACTTACATACTTAAATATGGTTCATAATACATACATATAAATATATTTTACACCCAGACACGGAACAAATAGACATGTTTATGCACATAAATATTTGTCCCTGACGGGAATCGAACCCACGAAATATTGGTAAAATTAGTGAATAACTTTTTTGTGTCTTTTGAACTTTAACATCTCATAATGCCGACACGATATCGATAGTCGTGCTTTTATAAAAGCAATGGTGTATACAAAGATTCTGTTAAATGTATTTTCTCTCGCCGAAAATATAAAATATATAAACATAATCATAATAAGTTTATTGCATGCCACAGAATTATTATTAAATTACAGATGCTTCCTACACCTAATATAATATCCTGCGACGCCCCGTTGGGCCATACACACATGGCATTTTTAGGCAAAGGAATTAATACCTACTGCATTTTTGTCCTACAAATCAGTTGTCTATTACTCATAATACGAGCATAATATTTATTTACTTTGGGACTAGATGGCGCTGTGTGGAATGTCCCAGGTATTCTTATTACCTACAAGATACTTCTGAGTAAATGTGTGTTTCAGGCATACCTACTTATGGTATCCCTGAGATCTCACGTACGAAGAGGTTTATCGGTTATATTTGTGCAGTTTATCGCGATCAAACATTGCCTCGGTTGGCGGTTTCCATATATATTTATTGCTGTCGCAAATAGAGAAGTGTTTATATTTAAAATTATTCGTGTTTGGGAAGGATAGAAAAAACTTTTGGCAAAGCACGTGTAAGATAATAATAGTGGAGTGAACTAAAATTGAAGTAAACTCATGCTCGTTTCCCATAGAGATAGATTTTTGCAATTGTTTGTAAATTTTTCCTAAACATTAGGTATTATATGGAAATCTAATTTATTTTCCAGAATTGTCGACGCAGCGTGGTTATTTAGTGAAACAAAAATACCTACTAAATACTATGCACGAGAATGGTGCGAATTTGGGTGCAGTGTAGAGGGGTATCCCGCTGGCGGCCGTCGACCGACGCCAATGTCAGTCATTCGCGCATCTCCACGGTAATACGCTTTGTAGCATATTACAATATTTTAGTGCTGAGGTATACTAAATGAAAAAAAAACACGTATTTTGTAGCTATATGACACGAAAATTATTTTTTCTCATTTTTTTTTAATTTTGTTGGTAAGTACAATATAAGTATAAGTTAATATAAGTTTATCACACTTGACCAAATTCTTTTGTTTGAAAGCTCGTTTGGTCAGGGTCGGTCAAGATCCGATGATCTTAGTTAAAAATAAAAATATTTTACACGCATTTTATTCAAATTAAAATATCGAATGTTTATAGCTATGTTTAAAAAACTAAAAAAAAATATTATTAAAACGACCCCGACACAAAACAAAAACTATTTTGTCTCCTTAGACTTAGTCTATTATAGTTTATATGAATTTGGTTGAAATTAAGATTGTTTTTCATGGCATACTTCGTCACATTCCTCTGGCTATGTTAATTAAACCAAGTAAAAAAAGAAGGTCGCGACCCCTTAACGAGTCATCGAATAAATTAAAAGTATTTAGATCATTATTCATATGACTTTGTACTTTTTTAAACATGGTTGCTACATTTTTAAATTTTGTTAAGTTTTAACATCATACACGTATTTTTATTATTTATTTATTATTATACGACAGGTGGGGACGACCAAAATTAAGTTAAATTAAAGTTCGGGTTGGTGCCGAGTTGTATTAGAGGGTCAAGCAGTTGGTGGGGAACAAGGAAGACTGGAGGAGGCTCCACCGACAAAAGCGCAGCTCTTGAGGGATAGTCTTTCAATCCGCGACTTCGAATTGGCATCGCTATCGCCGTTTCAATCCCTCTTCCTCGACCTATTCCTAAGTGAACGAGATGACAAGAACAAATTCCCAAAAATACCTATAAAATACACGTCGTAACAGCTTACGGGTCGTGACTGTTTTTACCCTTGCAATGTGTATGAATTGGAACCTAAATTGTCAGGGTCATTACGAAAGGATGTCCCTGGGGCGGTACGTTTTTTTTTTTTTTAAATTCGCACTAATATCGAATTCACGGCTCATTATTTTCAAGAACAAAGAACCGACGGAAATAATTTTTTTCAAGAATTGATTCTAAAACAAGTAAACGAGATATCAAAAAACCAAAAATATGCCGCCCTATGGCAGTATTTCTCCTATTACATATATTTTTATTTCTGTAAATATTGATATAGAAATACAGCCAGGACTAGACACGGGCTGAACCTTTTTTTGTATGAAAAGCATATCCCCTTAAGAAAACAAAAGGAAGGTTGTTATTATTTTAATTATTAATTTTATATCGCGTAGTTTTTTTTTGTTTTTAATTATATTTACCATGTGTGTTTGCTTCATCTGTATAGAAATCATCGTTGCTCTTTTCGTAACGTTGATGGGATGTAATTGAGGAACAATTATATAGCTTAAAATTTGTGTATAGGATAAATTCAAACATGCACGATTACATTGCATCGGTTCAACTATGCATATTTTACTTTATGTGGGTTTCCAAGGCATCAAAAGGTTAAAACTTTCTTCTTAGTTTGAAGTACTTTATCATGTATTCATTCGACTAATGGCGCACTAACGCAATATTTACTTGACAAGCACATCGAAAGCGACACTACCGCACACGCATGCGCCTTGCCACTTACTTTATTTAGGTTTTACACTTTACGGAGTGAATGCAGATAATACACAAACTTCAGTGACGTACGTGAACGTGCACTCTTTTAGTTTATAACGTTATCGTAACGCGGAAGAAAGAAGTCTTATCAGTTGCGTAACGTGATAGATAACACGGTTGTTTTGAACTTAATTAGGTAATACTTGTAGCATGTTCACGAAATATTTGAAACTTCAGTTAGCCCGAGACTTTGCCTGCATGAATTAATTTACACTATCATATTATAAGGAGGTAATATTATAACAATTTGTAGATCATAAGTTGTTGTGTATTATTTATTATTTATGACGACCGCTTAGCCTAGTGGGTAGCGACCTTGCCTACAAAGCTGGAGGTCTCGGGTTCGAATCCCGGGTCGGGTCAGTATTTATATGATGAATATCGATACTGGTACCGGGTCTTGGTTGTTATACGTATGTGATGTATTCCCTTGGTACCCAAAACACAAGCTAATGCTTAGTTTGGTGTCCAGACGTTCTTGTCATGTAGACGTTATTATTATTATTATTATTACATATTATATTATAATGTATTCATGAGGAGCGCAGAGTGCCGAGAACGCTGGCGGCATTCCCACGCTGAATGTCTAGGCTGATCCTCTGAACAAAATATTCTTTGCTCAGTCGATCACCCGACACCAATCGGATCCTTGCGCCTATTTCACGCGAGAAGGCAACAGCATCCCCGGACCATGATTAGTTTTTAACTAAACGTGAAATTATCATTTTCACATAATTGCGTGATAATTATATGATAATTAAAATCTTTGATAACGAATCGTTATAACGGCGATGCGTCGTCCGTGTGAACTGTACGTTAGTGTGTCGTCTACGATTAGGTCAGTAAACTGACACGCAATAGAGCAAAACGCTCGTTCAGTTTTCAGTATTTAAAATGTCGGAATAACGTAATTACTGTAAAATAGGCGAATGCAAAGGTAAAATAAATTGGAAATTGTCTATATGATGAAAGGTATGGGTTCATTAACGTTTTGATTAATTCATACCAACGGCGAGTCGCACAAAAAGAGATTACGTATGTAGCATAAAATAAAACCAGCCAAGTGCGAGGTGGACTCGCATACGAAGGGTTCCGTCCGTACCACCTTGCAATATAAAAAAAACACGTTTCTATAATTTTTAAAATTATTTCATTTTTATTATTCGATGTTATAGCTGCCATGGTAGTACATATTTCATGAAAATTTTAAGTCTAAGAATGTCTGGAATATCCTGATTTAGGACCTTAATATATATATCAAGTGACCTGAATATCTGAAACAGTTTTGTAACAATAACAAAAAAATCAATCAGACCCCGCCCATAGGTCAAAAAACCTATCCAATTAATTAGTAGTTCATTTTCATATTGCTACCAATTCATCTGCGACGTGGATGCACAAAATATTTGCGGAATAGATGCGGCAATTTGCGAGGAGTTTTAATATTAGATTATATTCTGTTAAACTGCAGATATTATTTTGAGAAAAATAATAGTGTTTAAGAACCTCCGCGTTGCAGCAGTTAATATCTACAAGCGATACGTAAGATCTCGGGTTCGATTCCCATAAATATTTGTGAGTGGGGTCACACATACACATAATCTAAATTTAATACCAGTGAGAAATTTGAGTGTTATTATTATATTAAATTTATAGCGTTTTCTAGATTTTAAAGTCTAAAACTCTTCCGATGTACTATAAAAATTTTACAAGTACGGTAACTAATAAGATCATTGATCAGGTCAGCATACGTTTTTCAAGCTGCTCCTTACCGACCCTTTCCTCATACATATCCGCTTCATAGATTAATTCTTTCACTGCACTTTTACTCATCTTTTTTATTTGGGCAAACCTTTTTTGAACACATCTTTTTCCACTCTCTTATTCTTTCATGCCAGACAAAGATAAATGGATGATTAATCTTATCTTTCAAGTCTATTCCACGTCACATATACTGCGCATATATCACATCTCCTTACGTCAGTTCAACTTTCATGTACTTTTCTGCAATCAACTAAATACAATAATACCGCATTCGTTTGAGCTCACTCGCTTCTATAACAACACAAATCCAAGTCATTATAGTCTAATAAACAGGTGGGTAGAGGCTTATAGCCACGAAACACGCAACATTACATCTAGTATCTAATCTTAATACAAAAACCGGTACTAATACGATAAATAGGGGATAATTTATAATTATAATACAAGGCAGTACATGATAAATAAATTATGATGCGTTAAAATAAAACACAAATAAATGAAAACTCATATGATTCGAACATTCGCGCATAGTAGGGAAAAGTTCAAAATATACCTCTATTTAATTTCAAAAGATAATGCCCATCGAAATATGACCCACGATACTTATATTGCGTCAATTCCAAAGTCGTTTTAAACGGTGCGCGTCGGTTTTTCCATGGTTTATCGGCGCGCCTGTGGGCCTAACATGCACGCCGCGACAAAATTTTGTCGACGGCAATTCTCGTCCCGAAACGAGATATCTCTATATGTCTCTGGTCGACGCATCGGGTGACCGGAGGGCTGGCGCTTACCTCGGCCAACGAATAAGTATTGCTATACAGCGAGGTAATACCCAGCCTTTTGGGCACTTTGCCGCACGGCACTGATATACAGGATGAGATTTTTATGACCAGCCAAATTTGAATATAATGATCTTTGGTAGAAAACCTATAGCCGTCTTGTTTCCTTTTAATATCGTTCTATAGAAAAATATTGAGATATGACTACATAAACCTTTCCCGAAAAAACCAAAAACTCTAGTTACCATTCTTGCCCGCCGCATCATTCCGTTTCAAAGGCCTCGGGCGCGTACGTTTACTATAGCGTTAAGAAGTCAACCAAACGTTATAAAATAACACTGTAGATAAAATAATTTATTTTGAAAATGTAACCCATATTTTTTATTTACGCAATGAGGTCTATTGGTGATACCTAACACCTAGAAAAATTTTGGCCGGTTAATAAAATCTCACCTTGTATATGATATTTTTTATTTTTAGGTATTTTTAGTTTTTAATTAGTGTTTAATTTGGTATAAGCTTTTAATTTTAATTTGTAAATTAAATTAGGTTAATCATTCTAAATGTATTAGTAATTAGATGAATCAAAACTGAAGTTTCGACGTTTTTTTCAGAAAGCATAACATGACCTGATGATAACGTAATAACATTCTTGTTTATTTACTATGGCAACTCTCTTGCGCAATTAATGCAGAAAAAAATAAAAATCTGGTGATAATTTGTAGTCAATATCAAAATTTTTAATTCTTGAAATAAATCTTCTGTTTAAAACAAGCAGAGATTTAAAACAAGCATCTGCTAGTTACTAGTCTGCTAAACAGGTGATATAGCAGTAGCAATAGCAGGGCGACTTCTAAAATAAATATAATTTACAAATGGTTTTCATTTGGTACATGAGAATAGGATCATGAATGGAAAGCCTTTACATGAAAATAAAATTCGTTTTGTAATTTTTCGCGCATTTAATTAATTTCCCCGTTTTTGAAAGGACAAATATCGAATCCACTTCACTCGCATTTCCCTAACGCAAAATGGGCTGGAACTAAAATTTTTAACCCGTAGTTTTATAATTTTTTCCGAAAATACAGACCAATCTACCTATACCTTTCTCTGGAAATAAAAAAAATTCAGTCCGTAATTTTCATAGTTTTTTTCCAGAAAGTTTATTTATTAATTTAATAACTTATTATTTTTTATTGATTTTAGGTTTAGGTTAGCTGTAGGTTTTAGGCACATTTTACGTTTGATTTTTTACTGTGGAAAGCAGCACTAAAAGCTCAACCGTCCAGATGACGTCACTGGGACAATTTCAACGTCAGATGAATTTTCATAAATACCTGGCTAATTCGCAAATATAAACAAAAATTATTATTGTTATATTATTTCTTGTATTTTATAACCTTGATAATTATCCCATTTTTAACCTGAATTCATGAACAATGATCTCGTTGTGGACTTAGCCGGGAATAGTTTATAAAGATCTAGGCCAGTCGATAAACAACAAACGGTAACGCCTAAAAAATTGGCGAGGTCGTTTGGCGAGTTCGAAGAATCACTAGGTAGGTACGTAGGACTTAGAATAGGTTCTGCGAGGGTAGAATAAGGGACAAAACTAAGTTTGAACTTCGGTGACCTGCGTAAATTGCACTTAAAAATTTATATTAACATTCCACAATGTAAGTAGGTTAGGTACTTAGAGGAGTGCAAAGGAGGAGTGTATGGTGGCACATTTCCATACAAACGGCGTTAACAGCTGCACCCCATTAAACCTTAATCGATTGGTGTAAAAAAATTATTATGATATATTAAGATCAACAAAAACTAGGTTTATACGTTTTTAGATATTTTTTTAAGTATTTTAAATACATCATTAAAAAAACTTAAATCCACGGGGTTTATTTTTCGGAACTGTTTCACACAGTTTCATTTCATTTCGACTGGTAGTCTTTCGTGGTGGTGGTTTTATTTTCCATTTCCTGCCGTTTCCTAAAACTTCTAGTATTTCTACTATTTTCTACCATTTCATTTAATACTGGTAGCTTTTCGGGCCGACCTTCTAACGTTCTTTTTCTTTTCTCGCTAAGTTACACAGTGTGTTCCCATAAAGCTTCTATATATGGTAACATCTTTTGGTAAGACTAAAATATCGATGAACGTTTGATGTCTTTCTACATTTATTAATTTATTCAGGAAAAGAAATAGTCCTATATAAAATTGTTTTCTCAATACTAACTACTTATTATATATAGTTTCAATCAATAAAATCAAATACCTTTATTTCGTAGTTATGTAACATAATCTTGAAATACGTCACAAGAGTGAATTTATTACTTAGTGGAAAAACGTCACCACAAAGGCGCACTCAAAAATGCTGGTTCCTCTCAGAAGAATGCGCTAGAAACTGAGGGACGCTCTTTTTAACAATATTTAAAAAAAAAAATTAACAATAAGTGCTTAAAGATTAATATTATTGAAACAAACCGATAAGCGAGCGGTTTACACCCATAGGTTTTTATCATCTAATTAGTCCGATACTTTACAATAAGCTTTTGCATAAAGCTTTCATTTTATTGTAGTTTTTTTTAAACATGTTAAGGGGTTGATCTTGAACGTCAACTGGGATCTTATTGTAAAAGCGTACACATTACCCTTTAAAAGATGTTGTGGTTTTATTGAGGCGGCCGACATGGTTAGTAAGTTTATCTATGTTTCTTGTATTAACATTATGCCAATCACGATCACGGATCATATGTTGATAAGGTAACTCCTTTATTACTCCAACAAATTGTTTATCATGAGATGTAATAAATATTCTTTAATGTTTATGTACGATAGATTAACTAAATAAATAAATAAAATTAAATAAGTTAATCTTGAAAACCATATGTAGTGAATGGGGCAAAAAACCTACGTGACTATATATTATACATACATACCAGTATTGACTATACCTCACAGACAAGTCAACCTTATAGACCACGCTTTGACAGGGAGTAGCATTCGCCAAGGCTATGTAGTGACACTACATAACTACGTCACTAGTGAGCCGTCAGTTGGAAGCACGTCGGAAGCCATTAAATTGTCAATTTTGAACGAGTCAATGAAAACTAGCCGACCTCTCCCCGCACCCCGTCACTTTTTGGCGATTTCGTTTTCGTACTGACGTTTATTAAAGCGTGGTCTATAGGTTGACTGGTCTGTGCTATACGTATATTACTACGTATAGTTCGGTTGTCACCATAGCTAATAATTATTATAATACATGGGATTTCCCACAATACAATAATAATAACGTATACATGACAACAACGTCTAGACCCCAAACTAAGCATTAGCTTGTATTTTGGGTACCAAGCGAAGACACCACATACATATAACAACCAAGAACCGGTACCAGTATCAATATTTATCATATACATACTGAGCCGACCTGGGATTTGAACCCGGGACTTCCAGCTTCGTAGGCAGGGTCGCTATCTACTAGGCTAAGCGGTCGTCATTATAATAATACAAATAAAAACAAAGAAAGTCTATGAACGAGACTATTAAATTATTATGTAATGTGGTGATTCGTCACATAATTCCAAAAATTAGCAGAACATGTCAAATTCAAATTCAAAAAGTTTTTATTCAATATAAGATGTTTACACATACTTATTGAAAGTCAAAATAAATTGATTAGGTACCGGTGCAAAAACTAGAAGGAGAAGAACCGCCAAGAAACTCCTCCCTTTTTATTTTATTTAAGTATATGTTTTTCTTAATTGTTGTTTTTTTTTTAATTTAAAGAGCTTACAACTATTACAATGATGTCCATATGCACTTATCATTTAAATACTCGCTAATACAATAGTAAGCAAACAAGTAGTAGTAATGTACTCCATGGTGATGTCCTATTCATGTAAATATATCAGTGGTATTAACCATTTATTAACCCATATGAACTTATTGTCTGCACCATATTTCTAACACATGCCACAAACTGGAATACAAACTAGTATTTGGAATATGATTCGGATTTCCCGTTAAGGCAAGATAGATCATTGACTCATCGGACATACTTAAAAAATGAGTAGCAAAAAAACAATACAAAAAAATCTCAGAAAAAATACATCGCTCAGCAATGCCGCATCGAGTTCTATTTTTAAATCAAAGGCCTATGATTTCGACTATAACGGGATTTGATTACGACCTTCTTGACGCGATCTGTCAAGCAGTTGTCTACTTGACAGCTATCACAATCTTGTTTTTAAATTGTTTGAACACAAGGATCCATGTTGTGACTGCTTTATATACAACGATTAAACGGTAATAAAACTTAAAAGATGTGGTGTGTTGCTATACTTCAAAAATGTTTGTAGTATGAATAATAACGAATTAAATATCTAATTATGGATGACTAGTGTCGTGATAGCCCAGAGCGCAACGAACCTGTCTCAAATTTATAAGGCCCCATAGGGCCATGGTTCGAATCCGGGCGTGTACCAATGAGTTTTCTGACTTAAGTACACAATATCACTGACACCGTGCTTCGGAGGGCACGTTAAGCAGTCGGTCCCGGACGCTGTCAATAGATGGCGGTCGTTACAGTTCCCAACCCGCAGTGGAGCAGCGTGGAGGACTTAAGCTCCAAGCCCCCCTCCTCACCCTGGGGGAGGCCTAAGCCCCTGCAGTGGGGTAAAAATGGGCTGATGATGATGATGATATGGATGACTAGCGGTCGTACCCGGCTTCACCCGGGTGGGCTTCGGAAACCTTCCTCTTCCCGTTCGAAGACGCGGTGGGTCGCTAGTCCAACCATATAGTATCATTACACTATGGTATCATCGTCATCATCCAAACAAATAAATTCTCTGGCGCGTCTAGCAATAAATTTGATTGCCATAAAAAAGGTTATAGTAAGTTAAAAGATACACATATGCTGTCGCAGACTTTTGGTTAGAACTTTTAAAGGGGAACAATTCCGTAATACATAATTTTTGCTTAACATCAATCGTTTACGCAACGCGCGTAACGGAAGCTCTCAAAAGGAATAATTTTTACAGTTTTTGCAAAATTGTTCATTTATACTCCGCTCCTATTGATCGTAGTGTGATGTAATAATAGCCTATAGCTTTCCTCAATAAATGGACTATCCAACACAAAAAGAATATCTCAATTCGATCCAGTAGTTCCTGAAATTTGCGCGTTCAAACAAATAAACAAACAAACAAACAAACAAACTCTTCAGCTTTATAATATTTTTTTTTTTTTTTAATTTATTCAGGAAACAAAAACAGTCGTATACATGGATTACACATAAAAAAAAAATAATAATAAAGTTAGAACATTGTAACGACCAACAAAATGCTTCCAAATATTTATAATCTATTATTGTTACATTCACACAAGAAAACAGGGAAAAGAGAAAATTAAACAAAAACAAATAAATAAAAAAAAATAAAAAATAAAATCACTTAATATAACTAAAATTAATAAATAAATATTAGTATAGATAGTGCCATATTGAAGTTACGTATGTCCAAAGGCATGGAGGTCATGAACACCATTAAAAGGAGAAAGTTGGGATATGTTGGCCATATCATGAGGAACCACATATGCCGCATACTCCAGTTGGTGATGCAAGGCAAGATTCAGGGCAAAAGAGCCCCTGGCAGAAGTAAGACATCCTGGTTGAAGAACCTGAGAGAATGGTTTGGTCAAAGCACCAAATCGCTGTTTCATACCGCAGTATCTAAATCCAGAATCAAATTGATGATCGTTAATCTCATCTTTGAGCCGAAGCAGTGTGGTGGATAGGCTCCAAGCCTCCTCATTGGGCAGGTCAAGCTCCTGCAGTGGGGCATTAATGGGCTGATGGTATGGTACATTTATGTGCGTTTGAATTTTCTTCATCCCTCATTTACATGCATGACCCACTTACCCAAAGAATTGGTTTCCTTATTTCATTACACCGTTCCTTTCTTCTAGATAGTGCCAATAGCGGAATGGCCTACGACTAAAATACATATGACAGAGGGACGGACAGACAAAGTGACAGACGGACAAAACGAAATCATAAGGGTTCTGTTTTTTGCCATTTCCGTAAAAAGCCTAATAACGGTAAAGTAGATAGTTAAGAAGAGCGTGTAGTGGCAAATTTAACCTACTTTTTGTTAATCTGTTACCATTTTTTTTTTTTGCGCCAATCGCTTGTTTAATGGGGTATAACCGTTAACGCCATTCGAGTTCGTACGGGCGACTACACACTCCTCTTAATGTGTGCGTTTAACTTATTTTTGCATTATAAACCGTGAAGGTAATCGCAATCTACATACAAACATCATTATTGTAATGGCCGGTTCGAAAATAATATATTCATATTGGCTATGAATGATGGATCATTCAATCAGTTCTAAGCCGATGACTGAATTGATTGATGCCCGAATGGTTCAACATTTCTATGAACCGAATGAAGCATTGTCTCTTATTGTAACAAGCTAATGCATTACTATGTATGGAACGACTTAAAAATAAATTGGCTCATAATAAGTAGCGTGGCACAATACCTACTTGAAATATTAATCGGCAATAACTTCCCAAATACAGTTTAACTGGTGTTGTCTGAAAGTTTTACGCCCACACCAACAGCTGATTAGCTACAGTTTAAAAAGAGCTAAGTATATTAATTTATCGCAGATATTGTAAGGATTGTAAAGATATGAAGTCTTATGATGAATACAACACGAAACCAACTGGCTGGAAGACAACAAAGGAAGAAATAGACTGACCAATTGACCGAATGGTTAGAGACTCTAACTGCGGCGCCAAGAGTCGCGGGTTCGATTCCCGGCCGGGACAAATATTTGTGTGCATGAACATGTCTATATTTTGTTCCGTGTCTGGGTGTAAAATTTATATAAATGTCTATTTATGATATGTACATCTTATGAAAAAAAAATTTCAGTATGTATATCAGTTGTTTGGCGCCCATAGTACAAGCTTTGCTTAGTATGGGGCTAGATGGCGCAGTGTGGGATGTCCCAGGTATTATTATTATAGAATATTATTAGAAGGAAGAAAACAAGAAAGAGTCAAAAGTCGAGGTTCGCCTGAGTGCTCTCTCTCCCCTTGCGGAATATACAAATTTAACGTTAAATTGTATAGTGTTTTATATAAAACAATAAACAAGGCTTTTACTACTAGGAGCTTTATTTAAATACGAACTGAACGTTAATTTGTATAGTGTTTTATGCAAAACAAGGATATACGAATTGACGTTCAGTGTGTATTTTAATTAAGGTCCCAGTAGTAAAAGCCTTTACAGTATCTACAACTGTACTACGAAAGACTCTGTAGCTAATGCGACTTATATATATTTTCTTTTTGTAATTTCACAAGACCATGCATAATGGTTCATGGATAACACTTGCCTTCCTGTCATCTATATCACCGAGCTTCGAATTAGTTCCATAGAAGAATAATGCCGAAAACCAAAGTTATCACGTTTGAACCATAGGTTGAGGAATCGAGACGGATGACGCACGTGATTGGTTACCTAAATGATCTTTGCCCCTTCCCGGGTCGGGCGTCCCGTCTTTGTGTATTACAACTGATCCCCCCGCCCCTCCCAAATCTCCCAATCTGTGTGTATTACAACTAACAAAATCTGTGTCGGCTTTGAGCCGTTGAGTTCTGCAAGTGTGCGCTTTCTAGTCTGCTACATTCATAGTTCGGTGATGTATAATAGTGCCAATAGTTTCCAAGTAAAATGGCTGTGACAGACGGACAGGACGAAATTATTACTATTTAGTTTTTTGGCTACAGGACCCTACAAAATAAAATATTTAGTTAAATACATACACAAACGTTAGTTTTATAGTGAATGAAAAATAGTTAAAACTAGGAACGGTTTATAAAAAAAAAAAAAAAACTAACCTGAAACTCGTGATGCCACCGTAAACAGGAACAGCGCGAAGAGCGAAAAGGACAAAATCCTCGACATTATGATTTTAAAGAAAAAGCAACACTTTTATATTTTAAAACACAAGTCGATGTTTTTACACTCGACAATATCACACCATCACTAGGAAGGCACAGAGAGCATTATGTAGAGGCACTTCAGTTAAAATCTGAAAAAGAAAACACACAATTAGGAGAGGACTACGATGTATGCATTATCATAAATCACAAGACATGCCCCACCACACATGAGCACTCATTTTATACGAGCCATTTCATATTATGCGATCCCTTGTGATTTAAGACCATGGTTAGTCAAATTTTTTTTTTAATTTTATCAAAATCGTATTCCGTTTTAAATATTTTATCTAATTACTGTTTTCTAATCTGTGCATTTCTTTGAGTCGACAGTCATTATAATAAAAACAAGTTAGGTATAAACTTAGAATGAGATTATAAAATTTTTGTTATATTACATTATTATTATTATTACATTTTATTTGTTATTTTGTTTTATACGGTCCTATCACCAACTTGCTATCCAAAGAGGTAGAATCCTATAAATACCGTTTAAATACGTTTTAAAAATACTGAGCAGGTTCCTGTACTAAAATGTATCTCATAATAAAACGTAGAATATGACGCTATAAACTATAGTTTAAAGTACAGAGCGTTCGTGTAGGTTAGAGTTGGTATGTGGGTGGATACGCTGTCCCCTACAAGTTGCTAAAATGAGACATCAAATCATACCCATATCATACCAAACAAGTATGAAAGGGATGGATGAAACCGCTTTTTAAATGAGACGAATCTGAAACGAAAATATTTACGTATTAGTAATATTTTTACTTATTTTCGTTGTATAAGTAATTATTTTTGGGACAAGTGTCTCTGAATACTGTCATATGGCACATTTAACCTACTAAATTTTCTGTAGTATTCGCTAACACCTATTCGCGCAGATCTAGGTTTCACCAATATAGGTAACTATAGCTGCTTTCTCTATGAATGCCCATTAAACATCGTATTCAAAAATGAAAAAAAAAAACTCTATCTACAACGCCATAACACTGTTTTTTGTCTGGTTTCGACACATACCGCCAATGTCATTCGTTATTCTTAAAATAAATAATATCGTTACTAATATTATTAACGCGAAAATTTGTAAGTATGGATGTTTGTTGCTCTTTCATACAAAAACTACTAAATGGATTTTAATGAAACTTTACAATATTATAGTTTATACATCAGAATAACATACAGTCTGTAATTTATAAAGCTATTAGCTTTCCGCACGCAAGTTGTACTGGGACCGTTATAAGTTTTTGCATAGATATAGTTTATAAGCTGAAGAGGGCCATAGGCTACTTTTATCCCGGGAAAAAGGGTGCCGGTACAACTGTGTAGTCCACGCTAGTAGAGCCACGGCGGAAATCTAGTATGAAATAAAGTATAATAAAATAAAATAATTAATAACATGGCCGTTAATTCTTTTGGTTCTGTTATTATTGAAAAAGCAACACGATACAGACTATGTACATATGAGATGATATCATTTGAATCGGTGCAAACTACAGACTTAGTAAAAACTCTGAACTCCCCGTCATTGAGCAACCAGTGGAACTTCGCAGCACATGAGTGTACTAGCGATCGGTAGACTTACTAAGATATAAGTGTGTACAAATTGACGCGTGCGTGAATAACCAGCTGACTTACTAGGGGGTTCATCTGAGGTTTGCGATGCTTCTTCCGGGTATTCCTAGGTTCGTGGTGCACACAATAATTATAATATTTGTACGTTAGATTCCAATTCAAGATATTTGATTGGGTAATGATTTCCTTGAGTAGTCACCGACTTTAAGTAGCCTTCTTGTAACTCGTCTTAAGGTCAAAAGTAGTGGATCGTGGTACAGTAAGTTCATACAGTGTGTGTGATATTGAATAGTTGATTTAATGATATCACTAACTTAACTCCGTGTGGGTGGTCAAAACACACTGGGTAAGTTTTAAAATGTACACACTTGGATAAAATATCTAATGGATACACAACGAGAGTGTGAACTTTAAAAAGCAATAAGATTGTTCGATTAGTTTATTTGGCCTGTAATGGCGAACATCCATATCAGCCTATTATGCCCCACTGTAGGGGCTTAGGCCTCCCCTCGGGATGAGGGTGCTTGGAGCTTAATCCATCATGCTGCTCCAGTGCGAGTTGGTGAATTTTAACGATTGCAATCTGATGATGGCAACCGAGATCGTCGGTTAACGTACTCTCCGAGGCACGGAGTCAGTGGTAATGTACTTAAATCAGAAAAACTCAGTGGTATAAGAGAATTGGTATTCAAGGCTAAATAAGAGCCCGCGAGTACTACACAGTTGTACCGGAACCTTTAAAAGGACGCGACGCTCTAAGACGTTGTGAGACTTTCTGACATTGTGAGACTTTCTAGAACATTCTGAAACTTACTACCTAAAAATCTCTGTACCTACCGAATTCCATCAAAATCCATTAACCACTTCAAGAATAGCTATCCCCCAGGAACCGTGTATTTTCCGGGATGAAATTTATTGTGTGATTCAAGCCTTTAGTAATTTTCGTACTAAAATTCGACAAAATCCGTTCTGCCGTTAACATGAAGAATAGTTCTCCCACAGGAAACGTGTTTTTTCCAGGATAAAAAGTAGCCTATGTCACTCTCCCGCTCATAAACTGCGTGAAAGAAGGACAAACCAACGAACGCACTTCCGCATTCATAGAATTCCCCATAATGGCTAAAATTTTACTTTGCGCGAAACTAGAAACATATATAAAAAATTCAAATCCTAGTTTTCTTTGTAACAATATATTCAAGTACCTTACACATTGAACGCTATGACGTTCACCGGTGGCCGACACTTGATTACTCCAAAAGCGCCTTGGCCTGTGCTTTGGCGGTCACCGGTGACCGTCTAGAAAATTCCTTTGAGTTATCTAACGCAAATGGCAGACGTTCTACGTATGTAATTTTCTATTTATTGATACGGCCTTCCTGCATGTTGGTGATGTATTTATATTATATAATGAATATATAACAATACAAAGTATATGTTAATTTACTAGTAAAGGGGGGGGAAGCGAAGATATACTAATTGCACCTTAATGCTATATTGTATTCTTAGGCAAGGTGCGGTGTATTACTATTGTATCTATCTATCTATCTATCTATCTAGTGTATTACTATTGTATATATATATATATCTATTGTATTACAACTGAAACCCCTAGGAATGACATTGGCTCGAAAGAAAATAGAAAAAAAGGCTGCCGACCAAATATACAAATTTCCCGAAGAAAACGCTGAGCATCAAGTGAAGAAAACGTATAATAAACTAAGGAAAAACAATGCCCACGATAATAAACTGACAAAACAGCTTATGCTTCCCGTTGTTGTTTATTAACTCCCTATAATATCTATTACCTCTCCTAACTCCCTTTTCTAGCTAAAGGTTACACGAATGCCGGCTAGCTCTCACTCCCGTCACCCCCGTCCAGAATATAACCTACACTCTATACTATATCTACGTTCCCTTTGGTGTATAGGGACTTGTCCCTTTCAGACATTGCGTCTGACTGATGGTCGAACGAATTGGTTGATTGATGAAATTGACACCAAAATTGAAATACAAATGCGATCGAAGAATTTAAAATTTCCTTTGAATTCTAACACTAAAAGCATATTTATTCGATGATGTTACGCAAGCAGTGGTAACAAAAAATTTTATGTCAAAAGCCCAGCCAGTGCAAAACGTGTCGAGGTCATTTTTTTCACGTACAATATTTACGTCTCTTTTCCTCTCGTTATATGCGATATATGCTATCTTTTTTAATAGACAAATAATATAATGTGAAATATATTACATTCAATAATACATTTCATGGGCACTATTTGCATACATTACTTGCAGGTAAAAAATTTGCTAAAATAACAAAGTTCTCTAAACAAATCGTAAAAAACGACTTTACCTTACTAAACTATGAGAAATACATCAATATGTACTACTATAAAACTTTGGATCTCAGAAAAGACTACACCAAAAAATCACACGAGTATAAATATACATAAGAAAACCCTGCCTACGAAGTTGGAGGTCCCGGGTTCGAATCCCAGGTCAGGTCAGTATTTATATGATGAATATTGATACTGGTACCGGGTCTTGGTTGTTATATGTATGTGGTGTCTTCGCTTCATACCCAAAATACAAGCCAATGCTTAGTTTGGGGCTTAGACGTTGTTGTGATGTATACGTTATAAAAAAACATAAACGCTGAATAAGTACAGATAATTATTACACCAAGATAACACTTTCAGTTTGTCAAGTATACTTAACATATATGTCAAATAATATATATGTCAAAATATATATTCATACAAGAATTAAGAGAAATAATAGGTTACTCCGAGTGTTATCGATATTAGTACAATGGTTCAATTAAAAGTCTGACATGTCGTAATAAAATAGTCACCTTTTTGTTCGAAAAATCGGAAAATATCTTTCTTTTCATCATTTTCGATTTTCCGAAGAAAGTAACAAACCGATTTTGGAATATTTGGTATCATACGATGCCCCACAAGCCCCTGCATCTTTCTACGCCACTGCCTTTCGTCTACCATCATGAATTTCGGAGAAATAGCCGAATTACACTCCCCCGCGAATACGATCTGATAAATCTTATCAATGTTAAAATCTGTAGTTAAAACACTGGTATTTATAATATTAGTTATGATAAATATCAAATATGCATTATATAAATCTATGGGACTTTTTATTTTCTTCCAAAAGTGTTGATTTATTGATCTATCCAGCCCCTTTTAGCGGTAATTATTTTTACAACTGAACACTCGACCGACCACCAACTATGTTTTAAGTATGATGATCACGATAAGTATAGTTATTTATGGTCGACATGTGAGCCCCTTTTCTCGTGTTAGTCGTATACAACTTGAAGTGCATTTCAATTGATTCGCCTGTATCCTAGTCTAATTACTTTGAGTCGAGGTTCCTCCAAAATACACGTTTATAAGTTTAAAAACAATTGACCATTCGCAAATTTTTGAACTAAAGTCCGTTATATTTTATTTCGAGAGAATAGACAATTTTAAGACTTTTGTCATTGAAAATGACTATCAAATCCATTTCACGGGAGACGCATTTTTGGCCATAACTCCAAGGGTATGGGGTCTAGCCAAGATTTTGAGGTCTTAAAAGATTAAGAATTTAGTTGCACATTGTACGACGTTAAAATTTTGGAAATCGGTTTGGTAGTTTAAAAAAAAAATTTAAAAAAAAAAATGGGATTTTTTCGGATTTTTTTTTTACTAAATCCAAAATATTTCAAGAACGGGGACCGATATCGAAAAAATAAAAAAGTAGTACCTCGGCCATTAACGTAGCTACGATTTGAGACCAAGTTTTAGGGAATCGGTTGGTAATTCTAAGAGATATTATTTCCGAAAGACGAGATTTTTTGGTCGATCGCTTGTGTTTGTGGATATAAGTTACTATATTTCAGAGGGTATTCGTCGGATCGCTTCAAAGTGTTATATAAAAGATTAGAAGGCGTCGATTGCTACAGTTTGAGACCAAAATTTTGGAAATCGGTTGGAAATCGAACAAGAAATTTGACATTACATTTTAGATTTTATGGACGTTCGGGAAGTTGTTAACATTACGGTCATCGCCTTTCGGCCTGTATTCGTTCAAATGCTTCATTATCGAGTTCAAAACGTTTAAGGATATCAGAGGCTGCAGTTTAAAACCAAAATGTTTCAAATATGTTGAATTAGCGACCCGCCCCGGCTTCGCACGGGTAGCAGAGCATTTTTTGTTGATTTATTTCTGAGTTTAAAAAGTTGAAAAGAATAGTGCCACGCTTTCGTGGCAATAAAATAAAATAATCTGTGAAAATCGGATTTGGGTAGGTTCATTTTCAATGAAACCGATGGTTGCGGGGACTGCAAGATCTGTGGATTTTTTTCTTTTTGGATCGGTATTTACGTAGATATATATTGAAAATTCTTATAGCGTGACGTCACCGGGTGGAATTATAAGTGTAGGAATTGCCGTCGCATATTTATAAAAACAATAACGCTATTACTATTGACAGTTGTTTTTAAAACAATTTTTCTTAAAATTGTCTATTTTTCGAAATAAAATACAGGATGAGATTTTAGTGATCAGCCAAAATGTTCCTAGATGTTAGGTATCACCAGTACACCTCATTACGTAAATAAAAATATAGGTCAAATATTTATAATCAATAAAAATATCCTTAATATTTTTTAATAAAATTTGGCTACCTTCTGCTTACACTCTACCCACACGTGCCGCGCGCCAGCTGATTCCCACCTTTTTCGTAGCGTGCCCCCATTCCGCACTCAATGACCTTAGCTCAGTCAGCCACGCGATTCTGTATCGGACGGCGCAAGTCGTCCGCGCTTCAATAATGTATACAAATCGCGAATATTATGAAATGAGGAAATGTTACATTTTAAGTGGACAAACTTTACGCGGAGCCCAAAGACTGTATGAAGAAATAAGCCTGCCTCAGCTTCGCAATCAAGGTTTACACAATGCCACGGTACCGAACTGTCAAACTATTTGGAAGTGCGATTCAGTGCAAATGTTTGGGCCGGGGTTATCGGTTATAAAATATTAGGGCCCTATTTCATAGAGGGCAGACTGACCGGAATCACGTATCTTCAAATGTTACGTACAGTAATATCTCATTTTATGGACCACGTTGCGCTCGCACTAATAGCTCATCGCGAGTTTTATTTTCAACACGATGGTGCACCATTTGTTAAAGTAGGTAAATTTTTTTATATGGTAAGTGGATTTTAACTCGATTTTTTAATAATGGTACATAAGTTGATTCAAATTTTTTAAATACGCCTGATTGCGAAAGGAAAAAGGACAATTGTTAATCAATTATCGAATGTACGAGTACATTGATCAAAATAGATTAGGTATGTACCTATTCATTTTTTCAATTTCATTTATTTCGATTCGATTTTAATCGCAGATAATAACTAAAACAAGCCTTTTGCAATTTGACGGTCCTAAGCCCGATAAGTATGATGAAGGGAAAATTTGCAACTTAAGGAGCCGTGTTTCTGAAACTCATTGATTTGAATCGTTCCCTAGGCCTTGTCAAACCAAAATTTTCAAGAGAGTTTTTTACGACTGAGTAGGAGCCTTCATAAATGAGATCATTCGATAATCATGAATTTTCAAAAATACGACGTGCTAGTATTATCTATGGTGCTATACTGCGAGTGCAGAGCGAAAGGGCGGAGCTTGGGGAATGTGGGCGGGGCGCGTGCACGTGCACTGGCGTCCTCGTGATATGACTAGTAATATTGGTAGTTTTGGGAAAGGTTTACGTAGGCTTAACTCAATATTTTCCCATTGAACAAGACGGCCAACGGATTTTTATCAAAGGTCATCATATTGAAGTTTGGCTGGTCATAAAAACCTCACCCTGTATAACGGACCTTAGTTCAATAATGGGAATAATGAGAATGGTCAATAGAAGTGGATACAAATTCGGACAAAAATAATTTTCTTCAGGTCTTTGGCTATAGGAGTATCTTTTCAATTTGTTTATAACCACCGAACTTTATATAGCACCGAATTATTTCTATAGAGGAGTAATGCTGGTCCTTTAGTTCCTTGGTTACCTCATAGAGTTTGACAGCAGCGTTTGATTTTAATTATTAATTCCATGGTTTTAATAGAGTCAGAAATGACACTTCACAGTATCGAAAATGTCAAACGCAATTTCGCGAGGAGGAAGACCGGCGCGCGGGGACCTCGCGGTCTGAAACTCGCCATTTTGCACCAGCTAGCTAGAGTATGAATGGTTAGGCGGTAAATGCAGAAGAGGGCTTCTAGTCAATTCGAACTTTTATGTGTTACGTAGATGTTTGTGTTGTGTGTTGGTGTTTGTGTATTACCGGTCCATATCAGCCCATTATGCTCCACTGCAAGAGCTTAAGCCTCCCCTCGGGATGAGGGCGCTTGGAACACAATCCATTCGAACCACGACTCGCCACCACTCGCCTATCACGTCATTACATATCCTTCATTTGGGAATTCTTCAATTTTCATTAAATTTCCGGTATCATATAGAAAAGTTTGGGCGAAATTAATTTAGGTTTTTGTTAGAAAAAATTAATTTAATTTTTTACAAATAATAAAATGCAATATTTTATTATTTGTAAAAAATTCGCGGGCTCTTAAAAAAATAACCCTGCATAAATACGTCCAACTAACACACCTTATGTGTAAAGTCTAGATTTATATCTAAAACTAAGTTAAGTAATTACTGTCACACGTTTTACTGTGGAGACGTGACTTACCTAACTAGTTTAACTGAAACCTATTAGTTTACCTACTAACATGTTTCTTCTGGAAACGTTACACATGTGTGTAGATGCTAAAATCACTGTTAAAGACTTGGCAGTAGATAATGTTGGTTTACTTTAGTTCTTCGGTTTAAAATTAACGATCGTTCAAGTATTGATTGACATAAAAGATGATTTAAATAAATAATTTATGTGGCAATAATAATTATATAGACATATTAGTATTTTTTTTTGTTATTTTTTTTTTGAGTGGTGATAGCCCAGAGCGCAACGAACCTGTCTTAAATTTATAAGGCCATAGGGCCATGGTTCGAATCCGGGCGTGTACCAATGAGTTTTTCTGACTTAAGTACATTAACTCTCACTGAATCCGTGCCTCGGAGAGCACGTTAAGCAGTCGGTCCCGGTTGCTGTCAATAGATGGCGGTCGTTACAATCCCCAACCCGCACCTCAACCTGAGGGAGGCCTAAGCCCTTGCAGTGGGGTAAAATGGGCTGATGATGATGATGATTAGTATTTTCGGTGGCTACACTTTAGTACTAAAGCCAATTTTATGAAGTAGTATCTATGCTAATATTATATAGAGGAAAGATTTGATTTTTTGTTTGTTTTTTACGGATAAACTAAAAACTGCTCAAACGATTTTAAAAATTCTTTCACTATTGGAAAGCTACATTATCAGCGAGAACCATCGGCTATATATAATTTTTAAAATAGCTTTCCGCCCGCGGCTCCGCTCGTGTGGACTACACAGTAATACTTAGATCATTATATTTGTTTGCATAGATGTACTTTATAAGCTGAAGTGTCACAAAGGCTACTTTTCATCCCGGAAAAAAGGTCCTGATATAAACGTGTAGTCCATAAAAAAAGATCAGTTATTTAACAAACTGCGACGTAATTAACAACAGGCGACATACGTACGAATACCATTCAGTTAAAACAAATATTGACTGCAGTCATAAGACAACTACGTAAACAGTAAAAATATTTGTATGCTATACTAAATATATATAATCGTGTTCTATTTTAATCTTTAATTTCATATTCAAATTCAAAAGGTTTTTATTCAATATAAGATTAACACACACTTATTGAAAGTCAAAGTGAATTGATTAGGTATCTAAATTGTTTATCTTTATCTTTTAATTGTTCTGTGACTAGCCTGTTAGCACGTAATAAGTTCAGACTTATTTGCTCTCGTCTGTGGTGCAATTGAAAACATTTAGTATTTTTTAACAGAGAAAAATTAAAAAAAAAATCGTTTGTAGCATTTTAGAAGCTGGTAGGAAATATAACGTACCTTATAAAATATATATAAGTTGAAAGCTTAAAAATTATACAACAAATAGTAACTTAATAAAAGTTTTGTAAAGTCGTATTAAAGTTTTAAATGATTTTGTAATGTAAACCAAATGTCAACTAATAAAACGTCAAATATTTTTTTTGCATAGTGCAAAGGTAAAAACTAAACAAAAATAGATACAAATGACAATTTTTTTAGTTATGACCTTTTAGAATAAGTAACTTTTAATTTAAGAGCAGCGTGGTGGATTTAAGCTCCAAGCCCTCTCATCTTGAGCGAAGGCCTAAGCCCCTGAAGTGGAGTATAAAAAAGGGCCGATGGAATGAAACTTTTACATTCGATGGAAATACTTAAAAATATTAATAAATTTAAAAAAATACGGGTCCCTTATTTTTGTGGTTAGCAGTCTTTTAAAATTCATTAAAAGTATTACGTATACGTATGTATACGTTATTATTATTATTATTATTAAAATGTTATAAATCTCCTCAATTATTAAGAGATAATAAATAGTACTTCAAAGTATTTTAACGATTATGTAAAAGAAAGTTTAAAATTTATCAATTTATCAATATATACTTAAACAGTGATTTTGTGTATCTTATCTTATCTTATTTGATTGGGGTGGGCTTACCCTACACTGCGACCTATTTAGATCTATTGTGTCCCCATCCTTCGACCCTACTAATTGTCATTCTCAAATACGCATTTCATGTATTGTATGATTTGACCAATTTGCATGTCACAGAACTCATCCGGTTTGGGATAGCATACCCCTAGATGCTTCATACGTGATGCCCCTAGTGCATCACATTCACAGAGAATGTGTAACATTGTTTCCTCCGTAATACCACATGCCCTGCACAGTGCTGTTTCTGTGAGTCTCATGTGTTGCAAGAGCCTGTTGGTGGTGAAGTGCCCAGACAGCGCTCCTGTGACCAATCTTAGTCGCTTCCTGTCTAGTTCTAGAAGTTGCCTAGCCTCAGCAGGTTTGTGTTCCTTTAGGAAAATTTTGGCATGTACTTGCCCTTGAACTTCATTCCATAATTGACTTTGGACTTCCTTCATCCACTCATCTATTTTTGTTTTGATGGTGTTTGTTGAAAGCCCAATGTATGGTTCTGGACCACATACACGGTTAGAAGATCCTTCCCTTGCTAATTCATCAGCCCTCTCGTTCCCTTCGATTCCTTCATGTCCTGGCACCCAGACCAATGTTACTTTGTTCTTTGATGCCAGTTCCTCCAGGTTCTCCAGGCAATTGAGGGTTAATGATGAGTTAATTTTTGTACTGCTTAAAGCCTTGATTGCTGCTTGGCTGTCACTTAGAATGTAAATGGAATGATTTTTAATATTTCTATTCAGACATTCTCTTGCGCATATGATAATCGCTTGTATCTCCGTCTGATATACAGTTGGATATTGCCCCATGCTTTCTGACACTGCCAAATCCAAGTTTGGGCAGTATACACCAGCACCTGAGCCTTTGTTCATTTTTGATCCATCCGTGAACCAGAGCATTCCACCCTTAAGAGCTTTCGGAGTGCCACTCCTCCAATCATCACGATCGGGAAGCATAACACCGAACCCTCTGTGGAATACATATTTCGGTAGTATTTTGTCCGAGACTGCATGTATTACTACCTCCATTTCTGGAGTTGTGTTATACTTTATATGCGGCAGCTCAGACCGATCTGATTTTAGATGACCATATTTAATTAGTCTTATTATAGCCATCCTTGCGCTAGCCTCAATTACAATGTGTAAAGCCGGCAGGTTCAGAAGTATTTCCATTGCTTTTGTGGGGGTTGTACGAAAAGCCCCCGTTATTGATAAGCATGCTAGTCTTTGCAATTTTTGTAATTGTTCTTTACATGTGACTAGCTTTGTTCTTGGCCACCAGACGATGCTTGCATATGTGAGCATAGGTCTGATGATCATGGTATATATCCAGAACAGGACTTTAGGTTTTAATCCCCAGGTTTTACCATAGGCAGATCTTAGGCTCAGAAATATTTTCTTTGTATGAGCCTTGTGTATTAATTACTTAATATGTCAACAAAGTCAATAATTACAAATAAAAAAAAATGTGCAGAAAAAAAACACCATTAAATTCACAATATATATACATATTCCAAACACAATTGGTTTAACCAAATGATTTTGATATTTTTTCCATATTTATTTATTTAACATATTTTTTATCTTGTCCATATGTTTTTGTAACATTAATAATGCATCGAATTATATGAATAAGTAATTGCCAGTGATTCGCAATCGATTACATTCAACACCCATTCATTCTTGATGCCATTAAAATGAATACAGTTTTCACCGTACCATATTTGTACAGTTCGCAAAAAAAAAAAAGAGAAATCGACGAAGTCAATTAATTGATCGCTGTTGAATTTTAATTACATCGAATCGCCTTACTTTTTAATGTGATTCGTGAAATGTTTTTATTTATTTATATACGAGAGCCAGAATAATTTTCAGTTTACTAACTGCATATCAATTATTCTTGACATGCATATTTGTCAACTATTGTATACGAGCCATCGCTTCCGACAAATAGTGTTTTTTTAAACAAATACAGAGAACAAAGGTGATCGACATAGCCTGCTAGATAAGTAAGCTGAAGTGGCAGTGGGCTGGTCACATCTGTAGAAGAACCGATGGAGGATAGAGAAGATGGGAAGGAAACAAGTGGAAACCATAAACCGGCAAAACGTAGTAGGACGGCTGCCAGCTCGTTGGACCGACGATTTAAAGCGAGTTGTCGCTAGCGGCTGGAAGACGACCGAGAAGAGGAGTGTGATGTGCCCTGCTGGAGGGCAGTGTCTAGCAGTGGACGACTGTGGACTGAAAGAATACAATGGAAACATATACTTATTATACGTTCATTCATGAATTGGCTGTGATTTTGATATCTGGTTTTAAAATTACACAGACCGGCATGTCTTTGAACATGGAGATGCAGTTCGTGAGTTACTCAGTGATTCCGGTGGAATCGCCACGTTCCGTCAATAATAGACAGAAGTAGGAGGACTTAATTGTTAATAACAAGTGGTTTAAGATTTCAGCTTCAGACCCTAGAGATGATGATGATGATGATGATGATGATGATGATGATGATGATGATGATGATGATGATGATGATGATGATGATGACGATAATGGTGATGTAGTAAATAAGGTTTTTCGCCATTCGTATAACTTCGCTTAACTGTAGCTAATTAAGTTGGATAGTATAGATGTAGGATTGAAGAATTAAAATACATATTTCAAAAAGTGTAATGTTCGTTTCCATTTTTTAGTACTTAAGTTCATTTCCAATGCCCTATGAAAGCCATGTAATGCATGAGAGTTGTGGATTTTTTTATGAGTATACAATAGATGAATATTCCTGATATAATAATTAGCCTAGGTTACTTTACGAAAAGTTATCTATTTGCTCCAAAAGTTCTTTATCTACCAATGAAATCCCATCAAAATCGGATTAACAGTTTCAGAGATTAGTCCGTACAAACAACCAGACATTCATATAAAAATTTAATAACATTTGTTTGGGTCATGATAAGAACGGCCGTGACTTCGTTTGCTTGGAGTTTCAAAATTTAGCTGAAACCCTAAATAATTCAGAAAAAAAGTAGCTTCTATTATTCTCAAAACACTTTAAAAGAACAAAAAATTATCGAAAAATGAAAAATTTATCTCAATAAATATATACTACTAAAAAATATTTTTTATAATTAAACTATATTTTAAATCTATAATACGAGTATATCAAATATTTCTTTTTGCGAAAATTTACATGGCTAAATGTATCAAAGAGTAATATTCATAATATATCTTACACTATCCCATTATCGGAATACCCTAATACGAGTAACCAAAACAAACCATCAAAAGAGTTTCATATAAGTTATAAAGGAAACAAGCCACCTCCATAAATTCTGAAGGTTTATTTATAATCCCAATATCCAGTGAAGGGGCTCGAGTATCCACTTCCTGCGCACGAGTCGTTTCAAAAAATAGTATCAAGATTATTATTCCGAACTATGTTTTTGGACGTGTCTTTTTATTTTTAAATTCTTAGTCAATAAGAAGATAAAAAAAGAGGAAATGAAATCGCTACAACTTACTTCACGAAAAAAAAACACAAACGGTTCCATCCATGTTATTACAACAACGTAAAGAAAAGTCATACAAATATACTTACAATATTAGTTAGGAAACTTAGTAATTGGGTTTTGTCTCTTGATGACATGTATAATAATAATACATGAGATATTCCATACAGCCCCATCTAATCCCAAACTAAACAAAGCTTGTATTATGGGCACTAAAACAACTGATTTACCTACTACTTAAATACTCTTTTTGTTATATTATATATATATATATATAGATATATAGACATTTTACACCAAGACACGGAACAAATTGTCCCTGGCGGGTTTCGAACACACGACCTTTGGTTTTGCAATTAGGATCTCCAACCACTCGGCCATTCGGTCAGTTCATATATGTTCATGTGCTCGATTCTTAGTGTTAATAATTTTATATGGCATCAAAAGTTAGAAGAAAAACCGATAATGAAGGCACATCACTAAAAAAAACCGGTACTAAGTGACATCCACCGAAGCGAACTATTTTAATTATTTTACGGTTCTTATCGGTTATCGTTTGTAATGTTTTCTTTAACGGCTTTAGAAATGGTGTAGTAAAAGTATTTCATTAAAATAAAACTCGTAAAATTATAGTTATTCTAATGTAAACGGGCATTTTTACGATGTTCACTAATAAAACGTAAGAAATATATCGGCTATAGCTTTTAAAATAGTCTAGAATTATGTAATAATTAATTCCATTAAAAATATTGAAATAATACGATATGGAATAGTAGAAATATATTAGATAATCAACTGAAAAAAAATACAAAACTATTTTAAATTATTATTGTCTTTTTTATTATTTAATGATTATTATTACACAATTATTTTCAATTAATACAAACTAAAAAAATCCCAAATAATGCGAAAATCGCGAAATAGTAAACAATAAATTATAAGATATGTTTTGTAAATTTATAATAATAATATCTGGGGCATCCCACACAACGCTATCTAGTCCCAAAGTAAGCAAGTATTATGCTTGTATTATGGGGTACTAGACAACTGATATACATAATACTAAAATATTCTTTTTTTATGATATAGATAAGGTATATAGATACTTATACGCCCAGACTCGCAACAAATAGACATGTTCATGCACACAAACATTTTTCCCGGGCGGGAATCGAACCCGCGACCCTTGGCTCCGCAGTTAGGGCCTCTAACCACTCGGCTAGTCCATCAGTTCAAATCACAAATGCATTGACAGTGAAGTAGATTCCTACTTCACTGATGTACCTAATATTTATGAAGTTTATTTAATTTTATAAAATATGTTAATAATAAATAATCTCAAAACGGAATATGTCGTGATGGCACGAACAACCTTGAGGGTCACATTTCAAGGAGGACGACGTTTCATACAAATATAGGTTACTAGTCAAACTACACTAAGTAATCGGAAGAACAAACAAACGCATGGGCAAACAAGGCTCATGTTATTGCGCACGCGACGCACTTTGGTGTGGGTTTGACAACTATTTTTTTTTATGTAGACCACTGTGAAGTTGCAGCGAGATAAAAACAGTCGGTAAGTATCATTGCGGTAAGTATACATCGTCCCAAAAGTGACATAAAAAAGTATCCCATTTTATACGAATTTTAGATAAGGCGTTCATCGTACTTAAAAAAAAAGTTTATTTAGTAATAAAGTAAAGGCGGGTATAAAATTAAGTTGAATTGTTTTTGTTACAAAATAAACTATATTTTTTTTAAATACTACGCGCTATTTATCTCAACAACGTCGAGATACGGTTTTGTACAATACGCTAGTTGACTATTTTTTTTTTTAAATTGTTTTATATGAAAGAGATTTCTAAATGTATACTATCATAATTGTGAAAGAATCTAAAAAAAAAAATTATTAAAAAAGTTATAAATGTTTAAAATGTCTCGTTGGACAGAGAGGGCAATACTGTACGGTGTACGTATGTGTGACGTCAGGCCATTTAAAACAATGTTAAATATCGTTTTGCAAGAAAGAGACAGAGATAGAATTTTAAAAGTTTATAATTTCCATATTCTTCAACCGAATATAATTTTGTTTATGAATTTTATTAGGTACAAAGTCTATTTCTCTCAAAGTAGGTAAAGTCTTTAGGTACTTAGTCATTACTAAGTTATTTTCTTGTTAAATATATTGTATTTAATAGTAGTCAAGTGCCATATTATGAAGACGTAAATAAAAAAAAAATAACAAAAAAGGTGAAGTTTAGTATTTCTTATAAAAAATTTATGATTTGTAGAAAACCAATGGATTATAAAAATCGCTTTTTATTTAATAATCGGCGAGATAACCTTTTTTGTTGTATTTTTTTCATAATCTAATGTTAATAAAATTGAATTTGCTGGTAGTAAGTTGTCTGTCATTTTAGTAACTGTCAAAAATGACACAGACATTTTGCGTAGTATGTTGAATCCATATTGCAAATATTGAAACTATAGCGTAGAGAAAAGGAGAAAGGATTTTTTTAGACGAAATATTGCATTTTTCGAAGCGTATATTCCGAAGTCATAGATATATTATTACATGGATACGGCGTCACCGTAGTTGGACATGGTCCAATATTTTTGTGACGAATTGTCACATAACATTACACTTCTAAGAATTTAAATTAATATCTTAATAGGAGTTATCTTGCGATAACTCTAAAGGTATTAATTTAAATTGTATAGTGTAAAGGACAATTACACTCGTAATCTGCATGAAATGCTTACTTTACGTATTTATTTCGATAAGGATTAATATCGTATCCGTGTTTACGGTAAACAGTAAAGTAAATGTAAAGTAAAGTAAAAAACAGTAAACGTAAAGTTTACCAATTACCATATTTTTTTTAAACATAAAAATAGGTGTAAGAAGCTATCCATAAAATATAAGCATATGCACATTGCGGCCTTTATTTAGACCTATAAAAGAGAAACAATTCCTTCATAGATTGTTTGTTGTATTTTAAAGGGATTAGGCAGCGTTTTCGATGAAAGCTTCCAGTCGACTTAATTTTTTCCGACGTCTTCAACAATAATCGTCATATTTAAACTAATTTGCACAAAACATAAATGAATTATACACATAAACCTTTCTCTTGAATCACTCCGTCTATTGGTGACAACCGTATGAAGATCCATTCGGTACTTTTTGAATTTATCGCGTTCAGACAGACAGATAGACAGACGCGGCGGGTGGATTTTGTTTTATAATATATTATGGTGATGAAGTAATATGTAACAAAGTAAAATTTAAATCATGGAGTAACAAAAATATCTGAGGTTGGAGGTTTCGTGAAATAAATTATTGTTGGAATTAAAAAAGTACGTAAAATGGAAATTTTTATTTATTTAATTTTACAACGAACTCGCTAGCAATGAACGCGGTCTGCGAGGCGTTGTTGTATACCACATGCTTTTTTTATCACCAACCAAATTGAGGCATTAGGTAGTATCCACAGACCAGTCAACCTATAGACCACGCTTTAATAAACGTCAGTACGAAAACGAAATCGCCAAAAAGTGGCGGGGTGCGGGGAGAGGTCGGCTAGTTTTCATTGGCTCGTTCAAAACTGACAATTTAATGGCGTCCAACGTGCTTCCAACTGACGGCTCACTAGTGACTTAGTTATGTAGGTAGTGTCACTACTTAGCCTTGGCGAATGCTACTCCCTGTCAAAGCGTGGTCTATAACACCTCGTTTCCACCAAGTATGATACATTGTATTATACTGTCAAATCCATACTATATCACTGTATCATACAGTGTATTATACTTGGTAGAAACGAGGTGTAAGGTTGACTTGTCTGTGGTAGGATCTAAAGACTTCATTTTTGAAAAAAAAGTAGATTAAATTTGTTCACTTTAAATATATTTTTTTGAAAGAATTATCGACACAGAGTGGTTATTAAATTAAATACGAATGAGAAAGGTGCAATCGTGGGTGTAGAGGAGAAAAGTATTCCGCCGACGGCTGCTGATCGACGTGATTATCAGTTATGAGCGCATCTCGACGGTAATTCGACAACTTTGTCGCGCTATATGGCTATATGTCAAGTTTTTGTTTTTCATTACTGTATTTAGGCGGCGACGCCTTGTCTAATAACAAGTATGTTATTGCGGAAAAATGGCAGACAAAACCAGATGCGTTTAGTTTGTCTATAACCAAAATACGGAACCCTGAGAATTCAAGGCGATGCGTTGTCATTATATTTTACAACTCAATTGTGCGATTGAGGCCGAAGTTAATGATCGAAATCTGGGGTGCGATTCTGGTCGGTCTTACAGATTGCTGGCAATGTCATCGTGATATACACATACCTGCATGAGAAATAGAAATAGAGACCACGCTATTCTATAAGTAATGATTTTCTAACTGGTGTCGTGATAGCCCGAGCGCAACGAGTCTGTTTCAAATCTATAAGGCCATGTGGCCGTGGTTCGAATCCGGGCATGTACCAAGGATTCTTTCTGACTTAAGTACGTTAATTATCACTGCCTCCGTGTCTCGGAGAGCACGTTAAGCAGTTGGTCTCGGCTGCTTTCAATAGATGGCGGTCGTTACAATCCGCCAAACCGTATTGGAGCAGCGTGTTGGATTTAAGCTTCAAGACCCCTCCTCTTGAGTGGAGGTCTAAGCCCCTGCATTGGGGTATAGAAAGGGTAGCTGATGGAATGAAAAAAAAAACTGGTTCTCACACTTAAGACAAATCGAAATTGAAACTGGTTACGTAAGGCATAGCTCTGCAACCGCCAGTCTTCGGTGTAATTTTTTATAACAGCACAGAAAACTGATGAACTGATCTAAGGGTGACTACATAGAGCTATAGATCCAATTCTGTGTAACAATATTTATAATTTTATTTTTATTTACAATAATATTCGAATTGTCTTCCATTATAATCATTATATTAATTAGCTTTGACAAAAACAAAGAATTTGACTACTCTATTTTCAAACGAAGAAATATAAAGTAGGGATTAAAAATTAAACGTTGTCTATTCCGGATCTTAACAAGTAATTAAATGTGTGTACAAATGAAAACGCAGTTGACATTAAAATTTGCAAATTTTTACGACAGACTCATTTAAAATCAAGGTCACTGTCATTACACGCATGAATGAACTTTAAACTAGAACTAGTCAAGCGTGGCTACACGATTTATGAGGGTTCCGTTTATATAAAATATGAGAATACCAGGAGACCATACTATAGTCATAGTGTTAGTGCAAGAAACATTTCATCGCAATTATTTGTCATCGTGGTAAACCAGTAACAATGAATTCAATTTTATGGGAGTTTTCTGGATAGCGCTAGAACGTTCGAACCTTTGAATGTATAAGCCGACTGAACTGACAACCAAAATCTCTGAGTGGTGACAATGACGCGAAGGCTGACGTTTAGAAAAAAAAAAAGTTATTGGTGTCGAAGTGACGTGTGGATTATATGTTGATATTAGTGGATTAATTTCGCCACATAGAGATGAATTTAAGTTGGCTTGGAAGCAAACTGTTAAATTCTCGATCTGATTTTTACATGGACTAATTAACCCTTTCTCACTAAGTGTGTACGTTGATAAAACAAACATATTACGAATGCAAAAAAAAATGTCATCCTACGTTGTTATGGATTTATGACGTAAATATAGATAAAGTATCGGTTTGATAAATTACGTACTTTGGGAAATGGGAAATTATTTTTTCCAATAGTCCACCTGGATAGACCATTTAACTATATTCCAGTAAGGTAGGAGAGGATATCTCTAAGAAAATATTAGATTTACTCTTTGTTTAGATACACAGAATTCTGTTATCAAGAAAATATAGTTTTCAATATATACAAATACCGCATATTCTTGGAATAATGCAATTTGCAAAGATATAATAATTCTTTTTTTTATGTGTAACAGAAAAAAAAAGAATTCTTAAAGCAATGAAATTGCATTGGTCCAAAAATATGCGGTATTTGTATATATATAGCTATTGACAAGCTTCAGTGTTTTTTATCAATAAAAAAAATTTGAATACAGTTTTTTTCTCCACCTTCAACGTAGAATTGAAGCCTTTATTTAGAAGTCTCTATTTGTCATACTTTCATACTTCTTACGTTTTGTATTATTTAGAATTCATAGAAGCCCTCTTCTGCGTTTACCGTTTAACCACTCATACTCTAGCTAGCTGGTGCAATATGGCGAGTTTCAGTGTGCGAGGTCCCCGCGCGCCGGTATTCACCCCGCGAATTTGCAGTTAACATTTTCGATACTGTGAAGTGACATTTATGACTCTATTAAAATCAAACGCTCCTGTCAAATTTTTTACTGTATGATTTTACAGGTACGTTTTTGATGACGTATATTGTTTAGTAAAAACGTAACAAAAATTATTAAATAATTTAAAAAATCGTGTGTACTGTACGTATGTAAGTAAATTTTAAAAAAAATTACGTACGTACCTAAGTTATACTTTTTTGGCGAGTAACTATCGATAAACAACATCAAATATCATGAACAGTAGTTTGAATAAATAATGATTAAATGCTCAAAAAATAATAATGTCGATATAGTTATTAATGGCTACAAACTTTATTTTAATAATACTTCACAATTTTAAAATATTCGTACATTATTATTTTAAAATAAATATAATAAAATTATGTGTATACATAATATAAAATAAATATAATAATAAAAAAAATCTATTAAAATTATATTGAAACCACCTCTGAAAGTAACAGATATCAGACAATTTCTAGTTTTTTTTTAAATAATTTTTTACTATATACCTAATAATAATTTATTAAATTCAATAACATGATATTTATGAATATAAAACATCTCTATATGTATTGAATTCAAAATAATTTATACAAAATCAAAATTTAATCAGATTTATATTATTTTATGTGTCATTAAAAAATATAATTTAACTCATAACTTACATAAATGTTACCTCAAATATTTCTATACAATTTTCACAATAAAAATTAAAAATATACGCTCAGTTGTTACAGAGATAAAAGGGCAATACTTCATTTTAATAAAATAAAATAATTAAAATCCTACCTTTTAAACTCCGTATATATATGATATAATTCTAATCTAATTATGAAGATAATATTCGTGAATGTGTGATAATAAGTATATTATTAAAGTAGATATTAATTGATAAAATCTATATACATATACAATGAACTTGGACCAGAAGTGTGGTTCTTTTATATTTTTTTTTGCAATCTAATTGCACCAACTTAACTTTTCCCAAAGAAAGTGACCTTCCCAAAGACGACACACTCGCACTTTTTCCTTTTAACGGTTACCGCTATGGCGCTAGGTCATCAGTGCCCATCACTCGCGGCATCCCCGCGCGCCGTACCTGACTGTAGTATAATAAGTAAAATACGTGTTTTGAGTAATGAAACTATTGCATGTTCGTGTTTGCAGTTGAACTTGCTCTTACTTTGAGGTGATATTTATGTAATACAAAAATACAAATGTACTGCAGCACCCCTGGTGGCCCTTGACTGCTAAGTCTTTCGTTTTTTCGCATATCGCAAACGACCGCGGTTGGCGGCCGACCTGTCATCGCCTCATCTTCAAAGATTCTCCGTCTTCTTTTAAACTCAACAAATTAATTAAAAACTGTTGGTCGTGAACAAGCAGACTCGCTAAAAATACTAGTTTTTGATTCAAAACATTCTTAGGGCTTAAAAGCTCTTTCTATAATCATAATAAATAATGGCGCGGAAATTTTATCGAGTGAGCTCCTTTGCTACGAACATAGACCCGATTCTTTTAGAAAAAAATTAAAAAAGAATAATTCGAATTCACAAGTGTTCCATTTTAAAATTTATCAGTAAGGAATCAGTCCTTACAAAAATGTATAAGTTGCCAGTGTCAAGCAAATGTGTAAACAGTATCTAATTTCTTATGGCATAACCCACGTTAGTATGGTTAAACTCCAATGGGGACCTCACATATTTCAAATAAACTTAGTTCCGCAGTTTTTGTTAGTAAAAAGGACCATTCGTGCTATAAATAAAATATGCCCAAAATAAATATTCACTTACAAATAAATTCAAAGAAATTAGTATGATAGACATTATATTTATGAAAGTAGATTATATTTTGACATACGGTGCCAATGGACTATCACGGCAGGACTGGTTCACAAATTTAAAGTCGCTCAACGCGCTAAGGAACGGGGTATGCTCGGTATTTCTTTGATAGACAAAACCAGGAATACTGAAATTCGTTGAAGAACTAAAGTTGTCGACATAGCCGAAGTGGTTAGCAAGCTGAAGTGGCAATGGGCCGATCACACCGATGGGGTAGACGAGTTCTCAAGTGGAGGCCACGTACCGGAAAGCGAAGCGTTGGATGCCCGCCGACCAAGTGAACTGATGATCTAAAGCACCATACCGGGGGTAATTGGATGCGGAAGGCGGAAGACCGTGTGTAATGGCGAGCCTTGGGAGAGGCCTGTATCCTGCAGTGGAGAGACACGGGCTGGCTGATGATGATGATGATTATATATTTGTTGTGCACAAGTAAATTTTGTGCGTCTTTTCATTGTTATTTACACAAGTGCAAAATGGCGTCGTTCTGTACAGTATATGTAAAATATATGTTAATCTGAAACTATATGCTCTTGCTGTAATTTTGACAGTCATATTACTCCACGCAAACAGAGAGTCGTGCGGGGTGTAATGTAATTGGCTGAGGCTACCGATGAGCTAATGTGTTCGCAGTCCAATACATAAAAACGTACACAAGATATTATGGTCAAGGGGGCAATGCTAAAATTTCACAAAAAAACTACGCATATTTTACTCGCATTTTGCGAAATGCTAATTACTAACAACAATGCTAGTATTGATCAAAGATTTATAGTTTTCAATTAGTAAATTTATGTCCGCCATTACTAGGTTCAGGGTTCAACGGGACAGTGATAAAGTTGTGTAACAGATTTATAGCTTGCACTCTACGGGACGCTCTCTTATCTAAATACCTTTGCTGTTTATATTCACGACTAAAAGTTTTTTAGTACGGTTGACAGAAGTCACTGTGAGTAAGATCGTTAATTTCTCTGGTACGACTTTTGTAACAGACTCCCGCCATTTCGTGTAAAAAGAGGACAGTATGTTTATAAGACGGATGTGATAAATCATTACGAAATTCAAACTCAGTGCGTTCTTTCTAACATGCTGAGATGTGGTTTGCTAGAACGAGTGAAAGACTTTCGCACCTCATAGAAATTCTCTCTAGTATTGGTCACATCATTCATTTGGTTCCATTTTGGTTTATTGATCACATAGACCATAGACCACACCACAATTTTTTTTAAATTAGTACTTCGTTAGGAAACTCCTTTTTCGAAAACAAACACCAGTTCTGCTCGAATTGCAGTCCATCGTACGTCAATAAAATCGATAAAAAAAAACGAATCGATAAATTGCGATGATCGATTCGATGAGCAATCGATTGGAATACGAAATCGTAGTAATCATTACGATATCAAATGAAAACTTTTTATGGAAGAATTGATTATCGCTGCGTTAATTGTATTAATATAATTATTGTAATGATTTGCTAATTACTAATAGATTTTTCGGATATAACTCATTTTTGTAACTGTCTGGGACACGGATTGCGTAACTTTTATGGAAAACAGTTAATAGCACATAAAGAATACACCAAAAAGTTCATATTGTATATCCAAGGAATGTTAAATATGAAGCTGTAAAATCGACTATTGACTCTGCAATTTTTAGGCACAAAGCAGGTATGAAGAAGAATTATATAGAGCGGAGTTTCACAAAATATATCAATTTGCTAAAAACTGTATATCTGAAGACATAATTAGTCGGGGAGCTTGTGACGAAAATTGGGTTCGAATTTTAAAAATCTGATTTTTAGCAGGTGTACTTACAGAGCTTCAAACATAATGCTATAATAATTTTAGGTACTTAGCCGGTGGCGATAAGGAACGATAGCAACTATACGATTAAACTATACGATAGCCAATATCTAATAGGCGTGGCTTACGGACAAAACACTCAGTCGCTCGCCAGCCGGCCACGCGTAACTACCACGTGAATACCTAATATACAATAATTAATGAACGTGGAAAGGTTTGTTTTCAACATTTATTTTTTTTAATATTTTTGAATCCATTCTTATCTGTGAAGAGACTGTCGAATTCGTAAAAAATTCGTTTTTAAATACCAAACTTTAATAAAGTCTTTGATCTCACTAGGATTTTCTTTTAAATATTTGTTTGAAAAGACTAATAAACCAAACTAAAACTCCTTAAAGAAGTAAATAGGATTTAATAGAATTTTCAGGGACCTTTTGTTGAGAAGAGAATAATTTAGTCATGATTTCATTAAATGTCTTTTATGTAAATAAGTCTTTCCGAAACGGACGCTCTTGTAAGAAGAGGGTAATGAACGTGGAAATAATTATTACTTCGAAAATAACAAATTACATAAATAAGTAACAAATTTTGCTCCATTAAATTATTTCTTCAGATAGAAAACTGCATTAGACGGTCATTGAATAAAATTCGATTAATTATATTTTAATCACATTTTATATTATATTACAATACAATTATGTTTTAATAACATAAATTTTACAATATTGAAATTTAGAAAAAAAAAACCTGAGAGGTCGGAACGAAGTTAATTGCTAATATTTTAAAATATTTTTCTGTTGGTAAAAAGTGCTCTGAGCCTGAGCCTAAGCACACCCATATTTCGTTGACTGACCGCTAGTACATTAATAGCTCTGTGATAATTCGTATTTTAGAAACTCGTGACATTTTTTAATCACGGGTTCCCCGTCTATAAGCATTAATTAGCAGTTACAATGGAGGTGTACTGAAATCTTCCCGATTCGCCTTTTTGGTTACAAATCGACACGTCTGATGTGATGTAAGCATGTAACCAGATGCAGCTAGTAGTTAAATGATTAATATTCTAGATTCGCCGTTGTTTTTTTTTTGCTTCATAGATTTCAAGATTTGCCCTTGTCGTGATCCTGAAACTCAGTGGGTGCTTATAATTATACGTATACGCACTGTAAGAAACACCGAGGTCGTTTAGCAGAAATCCGCGTTGTTCATTTTCGTAGAGTGCGGATGAGTCTTCGTCCCATCTACTGTGAACTATAGGCCGTATCGCAACCGTAACTTGTTAGCAAACAATTGCAATTCCATATTACACTCACTAACATGACAATATTAATTAACGACATTTCTGTCACTAGTATTTTTCCATAAATTTCGGTCAATAACAAGCGATGACAAATTTATGTAACATAAGCTTTAGCAGCAGATTCTTTAAGGCACACTTGACAAGTGTCAGACAAATGGTGACAGTCGAGTAGACAGTTTGCATTGAAGTGTTACAATTAGTGATGGCAATGAAGTGAAAGCCAAGTTAAAAAATTGTCAGTGTCAGCGTAACGTGCATATTTCATGAGAGTGGACGCCAAGATTACTGGATTTATTTTGTTTCACCTCTCCTGGCTCCCTTCTCTGGCTAAAGGTTGCACGAATACCGGCTGGCTCTTAATCCCGTCCCTCACAATCCAGGCTATAACCTACACTCCATCCTTTATCTACGTATACTACTTCGGTGTATTGGGACTTGTCCCTTTCAGACATTGCGTCTGGCTGAAGGTTGAACGAATTGATTGATGGATTGATTGATTGATTGATTGATTGATTGATTGATTGAATAAAAGATTGCATTGCAAAATAAATGAACCCATAATCCATACTTATATCATACTAGATGAGTTCTAATTAATATTTCGCTTCAACTAAAGGCAACAAATATTACTGTCAATATATGGCAGTCGTTACGATCCGCCAACCTGCACCGTGGTGGATTTAAGCTTCAAGCCCTCCCTCACCTCGGGGGAAGGCTTAAGCCCCTGCAGTGGGGTATAATGGGCTGATGGAATGAAGCAAAAAAAAGGCTTTCCGTCCGTCCGTCACAGAGCTGTATCGTTTGAACCGTAATAGGTAGACACTTGACATTTTCACTGAGTATGTATATGATTATAGCCGCTATAACAACAAATAATAAAAATAAAATAAATGTAAAAATTAAAGGGGGTCCCAGTACACAAGAAACGTGTTTTCTTAAAGCGCTTTTAGTGATTAGGAATTAAGAGATCATTGCTTACATTTGAAATTTTCATGAATTACTACTACGACCGTTATTACAATAAATAATAAAAATAAAGTTAGTAATTAAAGAGGGTCGCCATACAAGAAACGTGTTTTTTTATATTGGACGTGGGCACGGAACCTTTCGTGTACAACTAACATTTCAACACTTCCACAAGATAACACAAAGCTGAAGAAATCCTATTAAATTTCATGCTATTGCCTTTAAATCGCAAGGGATTTAAAAGTAAAAAACTCTTTTATGCTATAGTCTACGACATAACAAAATTGATGAGCTTTACATTAACCCCTTCAAGGAAATATATCGACGTTCCCATAACCCTGTACAGTTCCAATCAAACCTTGTGGCGGATGTGAACATAGGCACAAGTCGCGTCGCAGTAACCAGTTTTAGGTGTAACGCAAGTGTAGCGGGACGCAGTGGAGTGAGGGGCATATGACTGAACCTGCGCAAGCACGCATAAAGCATTGTATTCCGATCCGCCATAAAGTTTGATTGGAACTATACAAACAACAAAAATCTAGTCCAAGAACGTGATTTCAGAAATTATCTGAAAATTTCCTAACAGGTATTACAAAACTTGTTAACGTAACCAGATAACCCTTGTTCATCATTACGTAAAGGCATAAAGATAAAGATCTTTTTATCCAACTATAAAATACATTCGGCTATGTAAGTTACAAAATATTCATACAAACTTCGCTAGTTAACGTAGAGGCAAGTGTAGTCAGTAAAGATTTAAAAAAATAAATTTAAAAAAAATAGAGCTATATTATTAAATAATTAGAATTATAATACATAACGAGATGAAAAAAATATATCAAAAAGCAAAAAAAAAGTTTGATTATAAATAAATGTAAAGACCCGTAAAATATGATGAAAATAATAACAGTAGAACTCTGATTATATAATGACTGAATAGAGGATCGGCGTCAAAAAACGTAAATAAAAATATGACCTAACCGTTCGGTTAAGATTCACGCATATACAACGTGTTCCTTTTGATATCCCATAACTCCGGGGTTTCAATGGGACCACGAATATGAATCAAATAGCATACACATTATTTTTCAATTATTATTAATTACATATTTAAATTTTTCATACAAACTAATTCGATAAAAAGGTGAGTTTCCATGTAAAACGCCTTTACGTTAGATTTGACAACGTCGCATTATTGAACGTGATCATGAATGAAAGTTAGTACCTACCCTGCCACGCATTACAAATTTTGTATCCCGCTCTGCAAGCGTAAGTTGGGCAACATCTCATAAATTAGGACGCATCATACGGCAGAAAAATTTAGAACTATTTTTATTGTGATTGATGATTTCTCTAAAACTACGCATTTTTGAATAGATGTTCCTTGGACTTTTTATATTATTTTTAGTCATAGAATATAACCTTAGAGTTATGGGATATCAAAAGGAACACGTTGTATAGGCGATTTGTACAAGGTAAGTATAGCGTAACGAGAGTTGTGGTCTATTGAGGCACACACACAAGTTTGTATTACTGTCATTTTTCTTGATATTGTGTTGCGAGTGTTCATCCAGAACTATTTTTTAAGACAGCTTGATTAAGGTCTAAATCATGGTTACTTGAATAAAAGAAGTCTTATCATCCATTCACATATTCTTATCCGAAAGAAAGAGTTAAAAAAAATGTTTACTTACACAATAAATACATTTGCTAATTTAATTGATGCCAAAATGTTCGTAATTAGTACAGAACAGAAAGTGTTGACCTTTAGATAAACTTTTGATAGTAAGTAACAATACCTACAAACTTGTTTTGTTTTTTTTTTATTTTTAACCAATTACGCTGAAACCAAGACAGTTTGTCGCCTCTCTATCACCCCTCATTTAAAAAAAAAACCGATGAAGTTAAAAAAACATACCAATCAATAGTAGTAGTAGTTCACCGACGAAAGAAAGTGACCGGATACCGCTGAGTGTGCACTTGAAGATTTGAATTGTGTCGTGATAACCCGAACGCAGCGAACCCGTTTCAAATCTATAAGGCCATGTGGCCGTGATTCGAATTCGGGCGAGTACCAATGAGTTTTTTTCTGACTTAAGTACATAGGCCATCACTGATTTTGTGCCTCGGAGAACACGTTAAGCAGTCGGTCCCGGTTGCTGTCAATAGATAGCGGTACCGAAAGCAGCGAACCTGTCTCAAATCTATAAGGCCATTTGGCCGTGGTTCGATTCCGGGCGAGTACCAATGAGTTTTTTTCTGACTTAAGTACATTGACCATCACTGACTTTGTGCCTCGGAGAGCACGTAAGCAGTCGGTCCCGGTTGCTGTCAATAGATAGCGGTCGTTCGTTACAATCTGCCAACCAGCATTGGAGCAGCGGGGTGGATTTAAGCTCCCCCTGGCTTGGAGCTTAAATCCACTTGAGGGGAGGTCTAAGCCCCTGCAGTGGGGTACAAAAAGGGCTAATGGAATAGAATGGTGCATTTGAAGACTGACGCCGCAGGCGGAGGGTGTTAAACACACTCAGCGGGAATAGCACTTTCTCCAGAGTGAAGGAAAATAAAACAAATAAAATGTTTATGAATTAAAGTAAATATTAAAATTACTACAATCATTAAAACTTAAAGCAATGTTATTCCCCGGTTCCAACAAGTTGTCAACAGCTTGAGCAGCTTTTTTTAATTTTATTGGAGTCAACGAATCGTCACTATCGCTTCTAGAGAACATTTTCAGTTAAATTATTATGCAAATTAAGCAATTTATATATCACTAAAAGAAATTCGATCGTTTTTTAGGGTTTCGTACCTCAAAAGGAATAAAAAACGGAACCCTTATAGGATCACTTTGTTGTCCGTCTGTCTGTCTGTCTGTCTGTCTGTCAAGACACTTTTTCTCAGAAACGCGTGGAGGTATCAAGCTGAAATTCATATCAAATAGGTACTCAGGTCTACTGTCCCTTGGAGCTGTGAAAGAATCTAGAGGTATTAAATTTAAATTCATTCTAATACTATAAGGTCTATAATACCTTTAAGCTGTAACAAAATCAAACTTCTATGTCAACTACTCACAAGGGAATCAAAACCTAAAAGATACTTTCAGTCGACCTAGAGTCTTGAAATTTGGCATGAAGCAACGTTTTTATAGCACACATAAAGGAAAAACTTCGAAAACCTTAAATTTTTAGTTTTTTATATTGTACGGTAGAATGGGACCCTTCGTGTGCGAGTCCTACTTGCACTTGGCCGGTATTTTAAATAGATTGACGCAGTTTGACGGCTCTGACGTTAATAAGCTTTTTTTTTAAATTTTTATTCAGAATAAAAAGTAAGGTGCCAGTACCGTTTTGCATCTTCATATTAAAGATTATTATTTTAATATTAGAAAAGACAACGGGAGTAATGGATTTTCATACATTTTTCTCTCCCACGGGAATAAAAAACATACCGCCTTCATCTTCAAAAAGTATTAGAGCGCTTTCCGAGCAGGTGTAGATAATAAAGATTTTATTCAATTTCAGTGTTAAAAAACTGGTTTAAAAACATACATTTCGGATGAGACCTAGTTCGATCGACCGCGTAGGAAATCTAGACTCCCGCTCTTTTCGTATCAGAATACATTTCTATGGAGCCCCTTACCTCTAAAACGTTTTACACAATAAAGAAAAGCCCCTAACCATGATATGGAATATAATTTATTATAACAGGTATTTCGTCAACAAAAGAATCGAAAATTTCAAGTTCAAGGTCCCCCATTTTTCGCACCTTTAAAAATCTATTGTCTATCTTTTTTTCTTTTTCCCCTATCTATTTGCTAAATGGATTCAAAGTATTGTGTTACAATGTAAAAAAAATATCCCACGGTATTGGACTTTTTGATATGCAGTTGTTCTTTGGTAGTCTACTATCAATAAATTTAATTATTATTACTTATACATACAAAACATGAGAGTTATATACTAGTGTAATTGTGGAAAATAATTATCTATGATAATTATTACTCCGATCCCTGGTGAAGTCGGACCTTGTGTTTTGAGGTATTTGATCTAATAACTGACCTGTAAAATAACTGAACCGATAAAGAACAGAGTTCCTAGTTCCTAACCCTTTTGATTGATAACCCAATAAAGTACCTAATCACAAATTAACCTAACGATAAATTTAAATTTAATTTAAACTCATATATAACAAAAATCGTTTTAATTAATTTCTTTTCCTTTTACAACCACGAATGTACCAAGACCCACATAGAGATACCGCGTCGTGACCACAAAAATGTGAGCTAAAAATATACGCCGCAGAGAAATATACATCACTTCTGTGAAATAGAATTTTGTGTGACCCGCGCATCCGCGCATAATAATAATACATGATAGTAATAATAATAATACATGGGACTTCCCACACAGCGCCATCTAGTCCCAAAGTAAGCAAGTATTATGCTTGTGTTATGGGTTACTAGACAACTGATATACATACTTAAATATTCTTTATAATATATACATATATATATTTTTTTATTTTTTTATATATATAACAACTAAGACCCGGTATCAGTATCAATATTCATCATATTAATACTGACCCGACCTGGGATTCGAACCCGGGACCTCTAGCTTCGTAGGCAGGGTCGCTACCCACTAGGCTAAGCGGTCGTCAATATAATTAGCGTATATAATTTATACTGTTAAAGAGATTCTGAAATTACATTTCATGTGTAATGTGTAACTAACTAAATAAAAATTTGTATAATAAATAATAATTATATGTATAATTACGTACCTACCTACGGTTTAATCATTGGGTCTGTCATTTTGCTAATCTTATTATGATCTTATTTATACCTATATACTATATAAGTTTAGTTACCTATAAACAGTGCCTACAACCTACTATTTTAATATTATTAGACAATTAAAATAGACTTAGTATAATGAACAAGATGGAGCGTCTTTTTTATAATTAAATAAATTTTTTATAATTTTAATACAAAATATAAGAAAAGCTAACTATTATGAAGCAACGAGTTATAGGTATATGAAGGTCGAGGTAATGAAAATTTGAAATCGAGTTTCCCCGATAAACTTGTTTACCTAAATTTGTCCACATGAATTTATATGCAAATAAGTTATAGAATATTCAATACGTTCTACGGAAAAGGTGTATATTTTTAAATTGTTATAACTTACGAAAAAAATTGAATATAAATACTTACTTATCTTATTATTGACAGAAAGTAAATATTAACAAAATATCTCAAAATAAATGATATTTTCTGTAAAAGATCACGATATTTTGGTACTGTTTGAGAATCCTTTGAAGTAATAAAAAACATTGCTAATTATTATACCTTGGCATATTTTCTTTACTTATGAACTTTATCTACTTAATAGTAAGTAATTAATAAATAGTAGTTAACTTAAATAAAATACCTATACGAAATATTGCTATGTTACATTTATAGTGCTCGCACATCTTTAGTGAGCTTTAAATGATTTTGAACATTCAGTTATTACAGGAACTCAACATTTACAGCCACCGACAGCGCTATAAAAATGAAATTTAGGTCTCCACTACGGCACGGTAGTTACGAATATATACCTATGCTGCGACCGGCCAAAATAAATCCATTGCTATGCAAAGTTATTTTTGTTTTTAGTATAAAAACCGAGCCAACAGAAAAAAATACAAAAAAAAAAAAAACAATTTGACGCCTAAATATAAACTCCAAAGAAATGCACAGAAATTGGAAATTATAATAAACACTAAACCCACTAAAAACGCACATAGTTTTTTTCACTGTTATTTCAAAACGAAACACATTATTTTGACACTAATGACTTTAATTTTTTTTTAAATTTAATACAGGGATGTTTAATTACTAAAAAATCGAACCAACCGTTATCGACACACGACAGTTTCGACGCAAGGCGAGACTTGACTGAGTCGGATCGGACGAACGAAGGCGGTTATTTAGGCCGGTTGTCCATGGTCCGATATTTATCGCACTGTCGGATCCATAAATCGAAAATCTGAAATCGGCTACTTGCGTTTGTTCACGGTTCGTGAAATATCGGATCGCGGTTCGCGGTTACCATTTTCGTATTGAAATACTGTGGAACGCGTATATTTTCAACAATTTCAATTAAAGAGTTTGGTATGTCGTATTGAAACATTTTATAAAATTGGTGTAGCGATCACGGCTGACAAAATGTAAAATATTGAATCGAATACTCGTGGACAAGTTTGTATTGTGGCCATTTCGGCCAGATACTATTAATATCGATCCGATATAGCCGTTCGTCCGATTTAATAAATTGTTGCAGCGGAATATATTGGATGTCAGATACCGGAATTTATGCGGAGAAGCCCTGTATATATATTTGCTACTGCACATCGGTCCGATATATATCGAGCCGACAGTCCGATAAGTTGTCGTACCGTGGACAAACGGCCTTAAACATACCGAACACGGCACAGCTGTCTGACACTCTTTTTACGAATGTGTTGGACTGCCCATTCTATCCCTAAGGTTATTCATATTTTAGGGTGAACACAAATAGCAACTGGTGTTAGTGTCGCCACTGGCTATACCACGAACTAAAAGCACCTATGCCGGTCGCCGTCGTCGAGACGCTTGTGTGCATCTAGTGATGATACAAGGTAAAACTATCGATGATACAAGGTAAAACTATCGATGTTTGTTGCAGGGGGCCAAGGCGTGTACCAACTCATCTTGTCATGTGAGCGGTCTGTCTGAATCTTTCTTATTGTAACGTGAACATCGCTATATCTCTATCTTCAGCTAATATTCATCCTCAATTTACATTACATCTTATAATTATTATTTATTTAATTAGTATAGAAATTAAAAAAAAAATTTAATTGTGTTTTTCATACTTTTTTTTTTAAATAGTAATGCTCAAGGTTATTAAATAACAAGTTTTGAAATTTCAGCCTGAAATAATGCAGCAATTGGATGGCTAATTATCATGCGTCTTTTGATTGGGGCCGTAGGTGCAAAATCAGTACTTTAACATTTAGTCACCATTAACATCGAATTCACAGGAACTTCACGTCTTAATTGGTTTTTTAATAATTTTTTAAGTGGGGTGTCTCAGTTTAGATGTAAACGAAGTATAAAGTTGTTTAAAACTTTAAAATTTCTATATTAGACAGCTGTATCTCAAAAATATCATATAAATAATTGCACGATAATAGATAATAAGAAAAAGAAAGAAGGACGACCAAACTTAAAAACAGAAACACGAACAAGAAGGTTTCTGCAGCCATGACATGAGCTCACTCGGCACCCGTTGCGAGTGTGTGTGATCAGATCCACAACACTGGTTTTAGTCAGCCCCTACGCAGAGTGCGTCACACACCACAGGCATAATTCCAACTTCTGTTATTTATTCTAAGTTTATATTATACGAAATATAATATAATTATACGAAATTATTTGACGACAGTTTTCGCTAAAAATTAGTACCTATTAATACACGTTTGTGATTGCGAATGCATGATTTGATTCATTATTAAATTAAAATCTTAATACATTTCATTGTGTCTATTAAAAAAAAGGGAATTTTTGTTTTATGATTGAAATACAAATGATTTATGTTTGAGCTTAGTAAACATTGTTTAGATTCAGGAATATAAAAAATCCCATTTTACCACGTGTACTAAGTATATTCGACTCTCATTCTGACTGTAATAAGTACCTACAGTCAATGTTTTATTTATAACTAAACTAGAATCAATGGTATCAATGTCATGTATTAAAAATATTAAATAAAAATTCAAAACATCATTGTTTTATTGATTATTAAATCCCATAAAAGTAAATCTGAAAAGTTCAACCTATCTTAAGGATTCAAAACTACTTTTAAAGAGAAAATTATCACAACTTTTTGAGTATTGGTTATATTATGTATTCTATCACAAATACACAAAATACAATTGGTTTTCGAACTTTAATTCGTGCATTTTTTAAGTCATTTAAGAAATATGTATGTCTATTTTACATTAGAAGTTTAAGAAATATCGGATTGTGTACTTATCAATAATCTATTGTATTAATAGCAGTAAAGAAATATGTTTGGTCGGCTTACCATTGTTGCCTGGTGAAAATTATGTTCATCAAAATGATCAATTTGAAATCTGACTAAGATAGATTGATGGTCCATCATTTCAAAAAAAAATAGGTTAGGTTATGGTTTGCTTGTGATAATTCGAGAAGCGAAGCGGAGCGGAGCGACGAGCTACTAATAAGCCTTATAATTTTTTTTTCAATTTCCATAAAAAAATATTTACTGCGTGAGGTTCCTACACTCCTCCCTCATAAGCCTAATTAAACATTTTGTAACTTTTCAGCAGACTACATTGGAAAGCGCTACTATATGTTTATATAGTTTTGCAGATATAAATTGGAGAGAAAAAAACAAAGCCTTGCATTAGGGTCATAAAAATTATTGATTTACACTTTTGTATATTACTGATGTAACAGATGTAAGTTAGATCAAATGCATGATGAAATTGAATATGTGCGAATTTATCGATACCGTCGATACTCATCTCTACGCTAGCAGAGACACGACCAACTTTCAACAAGCAAGCGTAAGCTCTGTGCGTATTTCTTTTCTTAAAAAAAAAAACAATTAATAACTGACTAATGTAACAATGAATTTAAACTCCTAGGAATATAATGTTAGGATTAGGGAGTCAAATAAATAGTAGGTACTATCTTTAATTTATAAATAGTAGATACCGTTTATTTCATAAATTAATATCAATGTTTTAATTACGTACTGTTTTTATTTAAATAACGACACGACAATTTTTTTAAGAAATACAATTTTTAAAACTTCATAGGAAAAAAATAAGTACTTATCTATTATTAATTAATAAGAAATTGCCTATGAAACAATTCAACAATTAAAATAAGGTAAATAATTTTCAATTTAAGTAATTTATAACCTACCCATTTATATCAAAATTACTCAGTGGTAACGTAATCTATATTAATAAAATTGAAGTGTCTGTCTGTCTGTCTGTCTGTCTGTCTGTCTGTCTGTCTGTCTGTTCCGGCTAATCTCCGAAACGGCTGAACCGAATTCAATGAAACTTTGCAGACGTGCAGAGGGTATTACCGCGGGTAACATAGACTACTTTTTGTCTGTCTGTCTGTCCATCTGTCTGTCTGTTTGAGCTGATCTCAGAAACGGCTTAACCGATTTCGATGAAACTTGGCAGACGGGCAGAGGGTATTATCAGGTGTGACATAGGCTGTTTTTTGTTTGCCTGTTTGTCCGTCTGTCTGTTTGTTCGAGCTGATCTCTGAAACGGCTGAACCGATTTCAACGAAACTTTGCAGACGTACAGAAAGCATTACCGGGGGTGACGTAGGCTACTTTTTGTCTGTCTGTCCGTCTGTCTGTCTGTTCCGGCTAATCTCCGAAACGACTAAATCTATTTCAATGAAACTTTGTAGACGTATCTATGTGACCAGGTGACCAAATTTTTAAATGCATATATTGTCGAAACCATCAATCGCAGACCTATCGTGTTGGTACTCAAACTTGATGTTTAGACGAGATCTATGTGACCACGTGACCACATTTTTAAATGCTTTTTCGAAACCATCAATCGTAGACTTATCGTGTTGGTACTCAAACTTGATGTTTTGACGAGATCTATGTGACCACGTGACCAAATTTTTAAAAGCTTATATTTTCGAAACCATCGATCGCAGGCCTATCGTGTTGGTACTCAAACTTGATGTTCTGACGAGATCCGTGTGACCACGTGACCAAATTTTTAAAAGCTTATATTTTCGAAACCTTCAATCGCAGGCCTATTGTGTTGGTACTCAAACTTGATGTTTTGACGAGATCTATGTGACCACGTGACCACATTTTTAAATGCTTATATTTTCGAAACCATCAATCGCAGACCTATCGTGTTGGCACTCAAACTTGATGTTTTGACGAGATCTATGTGACCACGTGACCACATTTTTAAATGCTTATATTTTCGAAACCATCAATCGCAGACCTATCGTGTTGGCACTCAAACTTGATGTTTTGACGAGATCTATGTGACCACGTGACCACATTTTTAAATGCTCATATTTTCGAAACCATCAATCGCAGACTTATCGTGTTGGTACTCAAACTTGATGTTATGACGAGATCTATGCGGCCACTTGACCAAATTTTTTTATTTGTCTGTTTTTCCGTCTATTCGAGCTAATCTTCGAAACGGTTGAACCGATTTTAATGAAACTTTACAGATATGATAAAAAGATTATCAGGAATGACATACAACACTTTTTGTTTATGTGTTTGTATGTCTGTCTGTCCGTCTGTTTGTTCGAACTGATCTCCGAAAGGGCTCAACTTATTTCAATGAAACTTTCAAAGATGTGATTAAAAGATTGTCAGTAGTGACATACAATACTTTTTGTTTGTCTGTCTGGCCATCACTCTGTCTGTTTGAGCTGAACTCTAAAACATTGAAACCAATTTTAATGAAACTTCGCAGACGTGAAAAGACGGGTGTGAGAAGTGACATACGCTACTTTTTGTTTGTTTATTTGTCTGTCTGTCTGTCCATCCGTCCGTCCGTTTGTTTGTCTGTCTGTCTATTAGTTCATGCTAAACTTTAGAAGATTTTAATGAAACTATGCAGACTATAAAAATAGGTTGTCAAGAGTGATATAGGTAACTTTTTGTCTGTCTGGTTGTCTGTCTGTCTTTTTGTTCCGGCTTATCTCCAAAACAACTAAACCATTTCTATGAACCTTCGCAGACATAAAAAGAAGGTTATCAGGAGTGACATGAGTTGGTTTTTGTCTCTGTGTTTGTCTGTCTGTTTGTTAGGGCTGATCGTCGAAATAGCTGATCCGATTTTACTGAAATTTTGCAAATATAAAGACGGCGTTGTCAGAAGTGAAAAACATTTTTATATATATATCTAAAAAATCGTAGTGTCTGTTAGTCTGTTTCTCTGTTCCGGTTAATCTCCAAAACGGCTGACTGATTTTGGGACCGACTTGTGGAATAGCTATTCTTCATGCTAAAATGGCTAAATGGATTTTTAAGAAATTAGGTATAGAGGTTTCTTAGGTAGTTAAGTTTCAAAATGTTCTAGAAAGTGTTACAATGTTCTGCAGCGTCGCATTTCTTTAACTGTCCCAGTACAACTGTGGTTAACGCGAGCGAAGCCCGCGGGCGGAAAGCTAGTAGTAAAATAAAAAAACGAAATCTTCTAGAGAACAAATTTTTAAAATTACTCAATGCGTAGGTACATTCGCCGCGCTTGCTTGTCCGTAAGCTACTTTATGAGCTTAACAAAACTTTATGTATATTTAACTGCATTTTAATTTCTAATCTCTATTTCTCACTAACTAAATGCCCAGCTCATTAGAGATAAAGTTATATTAATAGAGGTACTTAAAGATAAAACAGCAGATAGGTACAGGAACAACCAATGAAGCACTGCAATGGCGACCGCGTAAGTATGTGAGTGGAACTTCGCAACGCACTGGCTGTCGGTAAACTTACTATACAATGAGTGTGTTCAAGTTGACGCACGCGTACATAGCCAGCTGACTTACTGTGCGTGCATCGGTAGTTATTAAAGCTTAATAAAGTCGGGCTCATACAGGAAGGCTTCCGTGCCACAATACAATGTAAAAACACACGCTTCTTGTATGGGGACCCCCTTAAATTACCTTTATTATATTTTTATTATTTGTTGTTATAGCGGCCATACAAGATAATTGTTTTTTTTTTCGATTTGGTGATTGGTGGTTATGAGATTAGGTATCGATTACACTTGAAATTTTCGTGAAGTGTGTTACGTCGAAAAAAAAACAGGTATCTTGTATGGAGATCCCCTTTAATTTTTAACCTTATTTTATTTTTATTACTTGTTATTATAGCGAGTATAGTAATATACACTCTGTGAACATTACAAGTGTCTACCTAATGCGGTTCAGACGATACGGCCCTGTGACAGACAGACAGACAGTGAAGCTCTAGTAATAGGGTTCCCGTTGGCATCCTTTGGGTCCGAAATCCTAATAAATGGATGTAGGTACTTCTTAGATTTTTTTTGTAATAAATACCTCATCTCCAATCACAACATGTAGAAGAACGAAGATTTAAAACGTAGGTAGGTAACTGTTAAGTTTCTAAACAATGTGTTACACTCAGAGTGTCAGATAATTTGCAGTCATATATAAGCAAACAAAACTAAAGTACCTACCCACATCGTAAACATGAAAGTTGGAGACACAATTACTAGAAAACTTGGAGAATTTTATTACAGTGTCACCTTTCTCGTAAGCAAAGGTATTTGATGTGCGGTTTCGTCGCACACAAACAATAAAATTAAATTGCCACTCGCAAGGGCATTGAAAAAAAAAAACTGTAATTATCCCGTGAAAAGGGACCTGGTGGACCAGTTTTTTCTATTTTTGGATAGTGAAATTTTTTACTTCATTTTAGTCTAAACAGAACGTCAATTAGTGACATAGTTGTTTAATAGTGAAAAATCACTTTCGTATCAATATCTGTCTGTCCGTCTGTCACAACCTATTATTTGTTCCGAATCTACTAAACGAAAAAAAATCTGTTTAGTAAATACAGGTTGAGATTTTAATGACTAGCCAAATTTTTATATAATGATCTTTGGTAGAAAACCGATAGTCGTCTTGTTTCCTTTTAGTATCGTTCTATAGAAAAATATTGAGATATGACTACAGAAACCTTTCCCGAGAAAACCAATAACTCTAGTCACCACTCATGCCCGCCGCCCCATTCCGTTTCAAGGCCTCGGGTGTGTACGTTTACTATAGCGTTAAGAAGGCAACCAAACGTTATAAAATAACATTGTAAATAAAATAATTTATTATGAAAATGTAACCCATATTTTTTATTTACGCAATGAGGTCAATTGGTGATACCTAACATCTAGAAAAAATTTTACTGGTTACTAAAATCTCATCTTGTATATAGAGGTACGATTTCCGTATGTCTATATGGAAATCGTTTTCAAATGAGCCGTCGACTCCGTCGCAGCTCATTACTTGTCTGTAAATAATCACGCCCAAGATATGATGCTGGATAGAGTCCTGTGTGATGACTGCGTGGTTCTGTTTACACATTGACAAGTGGTCGAGTCTACCACTCTCTGAAATAAGCAATAAGTATTTTTTAAACTAAATCACGTATATGCGAGGTCACTTCCAAGAACTTTTTTCTATGTCCTTTGTTATTAGTTATAATTTTATCGAGTTAATTAACGAGCAGTTAGGAATGCAATGTGTCAGTTACTTCGCAACACGAAAGTAGGTATATTTTTGGATATGACATTTTAGTATATTGTTTCTTATTTATTTTGGTTTATAGAATTTCATTATTTTAAGACACCATAATATTTTAGTACCTAATGAAGGTAAAATGTAATTGAGCTTACAGCACTAGGTAGCTACAAGAAGTAAGTTGAGTGTTTACCGTGTGTGAGTTGATAGAGACCATTTTCATTAAAAACTGTTTGTTGCTCTGAAAATTGTTAAGAATGAAACTAACAACTAAAACTATGTGACTAAATCGTGATTTCATTATATACTTGGGTATGAAACGTGGGTTTTACATAGAACATTCTGGAGCAGTTGCAATTGACAGTGGTTTTGCCAATATTATATATTAATTTTTTATATTATACGTAATTTTCATATTCTATAGAGCAACACTTGAAAAAATATATATTTATAATACATTCATCATCTCTTTCACACTTTCTGATTACATAATCCTTTAATTCCTTTCCCTATCACTGAAGTTGTGAAAATCTGTGCATCAAAAAACGAGTGTTTTGAAGAAAAACCGAAAAGTTCAGTACCTATAATTTATTCCCGCCTTTTCAGACAGCACTTATATAAGTTTATATAATCTCATTAATAACAGCAACGAATCAATATGCCGACACGTTCAAGTAGCAGTACTGCAGTTAGTATCCAGTTGTAGCTCTCCCCACTAATACTATTATAAATGACGAAATTATGTTCGTTGGTCGGTCCTTGAACGCTCGACGTGATTTTTTTGCATAGAAGTAGATTTTGGGCTACTTTTTATACAAAAAAAAATTTCAGTTTCTGTGGGACAGATCTGGAGCGTAATTTTGTTATTACCTCCTCGCGCTGCATCCCTTTAGTGGTGCCGGTGCAAATATATAATCTCTACGTAGGCAAAGCCGCGAACGTGAAGCTATTATACTATTCTGTATATCGCCTTAGAAGTTTCGTAAGGCAAGCGTGTGTATTATATAATATAATATGTCACCTCCTTTTCGAGGTGTGCTAAGTAATTTCTTAGCTCTTTGTGTCAGACGGACGCTCTAATTGCAATAAGGTCGTTAGATAACGTCAATTGCGTTAGCTTGTTAGCAAAATTAGTTCATATTTACAAGGTCGTTATGTCTCATTTTCAATGTAACGTGGATAACCTTAGAGAAAGAAAAAAATAGGTCATAACTTTCATGGGATATTAATTTTTGATTTAGTAGAAACCTTCACATTTTATTTTGGTTGTCTGTCGTCGTCGTCGTCGTCGCGTCATAGCAATTTCGACCCATTTACATTGGAAATACCTACCCAATGCAGGCAGGGGCCTAAGCCCTTGCAGTGGGGCATAAATGGATTGGTGGAATGGAATGGAATGGGATGGACATTGGAAATTAGAAATGTACGCACGCGTCAACTTGAACGCACTCATACCATACTCATACTAAGTCTCGCGACTACCTGCAAAGTTCTATTCAAACGTACTTACACGGCGGCCATTGCAGTGCTTCATTGGTTGTTCAGTGACAAGGAGTCTAAAGTTTTTAGTATATCTGTGTTCGACAGTTGACAGTCTGCCGAACTCATTTTGAAATACTTTTATTTTTAACCGAACTCAAAAAGGAGAAGGTTTTGTGTTGGTCTGCATGAATGTTTTTTATATATGTTCACCAATATTATCGTCAATTGTGAAACGATTTGGGAAATAATTTTTTGTTTGAAAGGATATACTTACTCCCAAAATTGTCTAATTATAACCATGTCAGGGTCTGATGATGCGGGATCTGATGATGGAGTCACAGAGAAACCGAGGGAGAAACTCGAATCTTATAGGCACGTATAGTATGTTTAAGCTCTATTTTTTAGTCATTCAAGGCTTTTAGTCTGGGAGTCAAAATCTCATGCTGTTAATCTGATGACGGAAGCTACAGTACTCCTTAAAATGGTCAGGGGATAGTACCTACTGCGATTTGGCGACAGCTTTTTACAAACGGTGCTGTCTCGTTTGAGCAGCGCGTTCAGATAAGAAGCCCTATGCGTAAATACAAACAAATTCGTTACTTATTACTAAAAATTTAAAATAAAACATACTTTACAAAGAAAATATAAACTGACTTCAAGTTCAAGAAAAAAGTTAAAAGTAAAATTTAAGAAAATGTTACTTTAACTTTTTGGTTTAGGTTTTTGAACTCATTTTTTCTAAAAATGTAAAAAGTTTCAATATTATGCCTTTTACAAATAAGTTTTAAACATTGGTTATAAATCAGTTAAGAAGATAGTTTTTTTATGAAGGTTCACTCAGAAAGGTTTTTTATAATGTCACCTATAAGTAAATAAATAACCCTACTATAGATTTGTAGTTAATACTTGATATTGAAAAATTTAACAGGTGTTCAACTACAAATCGAATAGGTATAACAATACCTATTTTAAGGCACACTTGTATTTAGTATTTCAAAAACCATAAAAACAAAATAATATCAAAAGTCATTGAAAAGAAATGTCTGTGTGAGGAAATGTGGTGGGACGAAGAAACAAGAGCATCGGTCAGGTGCAAACCGAAATAGCGTGGCGAGGGGTCCGTACTATAAATCGTCGCATTACCTACTTTCAACCCGACACCTTCATATATGTATAGGGGTTCCAACCACAGAGCATCAGAGTATGTTAGAGTTAGCATATAGGCGGTTACGCTGTCTCCTTAGACAAGAGACAAACCTAGACAGACCTAGAGACAAACATAACCTGAACTCTAAAACGTGACGTCGACTCATACCAAAGATGCAAGGGAAAGGGATGACCGATGTAAGCGCTTTCTAAGATGCTATAAATTTGAGACAAAACTACGTATACGAAACATTTTTAATTATATTTGTTTTGTGAGCAATTATTTTAGGGACACGTGTTTTTCAACAAATACAGTTACCTCACACATGGCACATCTAACATACTCGATTCTCTGTGGTGCCAATATGTGGTGCTACTACTTACTAGTAAGTAATCTTTTCTCGCTTGCGGGAGCAAAAAAGCTCGCGGGGGTAAAGGAAAGGGTTATAGTATGAATTATAATATGACACTCCTCAGATCAAAATGCTTAATTTTTACTGTACATTCCAAAGCGTCCCTACATGAAGGATTCCGTAGTAACCAATAGACTTATTGAATTTATAAGTACTCTGTGAAATTATACGCATTTTCTATTTACTAATGTTTTACGTTTCCCGTAGGAATTTTCCAATATTTTAGACTCGTAGTATCAATGATAAGGATAAAATTAATTGTCGTTTATTTGCCTTAATATCTTTAAATTATACATGTTATTAATTTTTACTGTTATGCAATGTTATAGGTACTTTAAAAATCTGAATTCGTTTATTTACGGTTTACATCAGTGATTGGATCACAAAACTGTTGATATACCAAACGACAACTTTTTAACAAGCTTATATTAGTTCCACCTGTATGTTTGTTCTTTGCTTGTTTGTTTGTTTGTTCGTATGTAATGGATTATTTGAACGCGATTTTCACCCACTTGCACTGAAGTTATCGGGCTAACATTTGGAAGATATATGTAACTTCGATGATAATCAACTAAAATTATAAACATGACCTAATGCTGCAGCCAGGGTTGTCTTCTCATGACGACGCTCTTCAACGGTTAGTAGCACGAATAAGAAATTTTGTATATACCTACGTTGCAATTTGATAGTTGACCATGATTTTTACGACAAATTGATGCTGAAGCCAATATTGTCTCCTCATGAGGATACTCCTCAACAGTCAATAGCGTGAGCACGAAATTTTGTATATACGTTGCATTTTGATAGTTAACCATGATTTTTACCACGAATTGATGCTGAATCCAAGATTGTCTCCTCATGAGGATACTCGTCAACAGTTAACAGCACGAACACAAAACTTTGTATATACGTTGGATTTTGATAGTTAACCATGATTTTTACCACGAATTGATGCTGAATCCAAGATTGTTTCCTCATGAGGATACTCCTCAACAGTCAATAGCGTGAGCACGAAATTTTGTATATACGTTGGATTTTGATAGTTAACCATGATTTTTACCACGAATTGATGCTGAATCCAAGATTGTCTCCTCATGAGGATACTCGTCAACAGTTAACAGCACGAACACAAAACTTTGTATATACGTTGGATTTTGATAGTTAACCATGATTTTTACCACGAATTGATGCTGAATCCAAGATTGTTTCCTCATGAGGATACTCCTCAACAGTCAATAGCGTGAGCACGAAATTTTGTATATACGTTGGATTTTGATAGTTAACCATGATTTTTACCACGAATTGATGCTGAATCCAAGATTGTCTCCTCATGAGGATACTCGTCAACCGTTAACAGCACGAACACAAAACTTTGTATATACGTTGGATTTTGATAGTTTACCATGATTTTTACCACGAATTGATGCTGAATCCAAGATTGTCTCCTCATGAGGATACTCGTCAACCGTTAACAGCACGAACACAAAACTTTGTATATACGTTGGATTTTGATAGTTAACCATGATTTTTACCACGAATTGATGCTGAATCCAAGATTGTTTCCTCATGAGGATACTCCTCAACAGTCAATAGCGTGAGCACGAAATTTTGTATATACGTTGGATTTTGATAGTTAACCATGATTTTTACCACGAATTGATGCTGAATCCAAGATTGTCTCCTCATGAGGATACTCGTCAACCGTTAACAGCACGAACACAAAACTTTGTATATACGTTGGATTTTGATAGTTAACCATGATTTTTACCACGAATTGATGCTGAATCCAAGATTGTCTCCTCATGAGGGCACTTCTCAATGGTTATTATATTAATTATATTTATTATCACAGATATTAAACTTTGTAAGGGACTTTTCATTTTATAGGTAATTAGTGAGTTACACCTTGTAAATTTACGTACGTTTGTAAATTTAGATGAAACGTAGTTTAAAAAATTTTAAGACTAAAAATGAAAAAATAAATTATAGTTTAAAAAAACTAAAAAAACGCGCTTTAATAGCAAATCGAACTAAAAATCAAAAAATAATCTTTAGTATAAGGATAAAGTTATTAAAACGAGAAAATTAATGTTATTGTGGAAAAGCGTGGAGTGCAATGAAATATTTATAATATAACTGATATCGAGCACCCCAAGCCTTTTCACAATAACATTAATTTTCTCGTTAATCACTTTATCCCTATATCCCTACTAAAGATTATTTTCTGATTTTTAGTTCAATTTTGCTATTAAAGCGTATTTCTTTAGTTTTTTAATTTCGTCTATCATATTAGGTGAAATTAAGCTGACAGATGGACGGACACCCATCAGAGTGATCCATATAGGTTCGGTTTTTCATCTTGGGAGTACGGATCCCTAAAAGTACTTAATATTCACAGCATGTCAAATTTTATGTGTCTAGGAACCCTATACAGCAAGCTAGGTCGCGTAAATTAAATATAATGATGTCATCGGTCAAAGTGGATTGTGGTGTCCATAATTTTGTTGAAATAATGTAAATAGGATAGCTGACTATTCATTTTTTTTTATGATTTTATATAAAAAAGTTGTATAACAATGAAATAATTTTAATAAATAAATCATTAATGACAAAGTTATGAATGTTTAAAATGTCCTGTTAGACAGAGAGGGCAATACCGAACGATATAGTAGCCTGTGACGTCAGGCTATTTAAAATAATGTTAAATTTCGTTTTGCTAGAAAGACACAGAGACAGAGATAAAATTTTAATAGCTTATAAGTTCCATATTCTTCAAACGAATATAATTTTATTTATGAATTTTATTGTCATATAAAGTCTATTTCTGTATTTTCAATATTAGTCAAACACCTTGTTAATTGTAATCTTTTCTTTATTGAAAGCAGAGGTCACTATGAAGATAGATCGTTTAATAGGTAGGTACACGTATTTAACGAATTAAACCATTGCAAAAGGTGACTGTTACTGTCTACGAAACCGACGAACCTGTATGTAGCGATTGATGAATGTGTTAAAGCGAAAGAGATATGTAAGGACCGCACCAGATTCGTACACCTTAGGCAGACGGGCATGAGCTTATGTGCTTTTATAGTAATCTTCGAATTGAAAACAATAAGTACGAGTAGTTAAAAAAATGGTTTTTGATGAAAGATATTAAAAAACTAAATTAAAGACGTGCATTAAGTATAGTTCCAATCAAACTTTATGGCGAATCGGAATACAACGCTTTAAGCGTGCTTGCGCAGGTTCAGTTGTATGCCCCTCGCTCCACTGCGTCCCGCTACACCTAAAACTGGTTACTGCGACGCGACATGGGCCTATGTTCACATCCGCCATTGATTGCAACTGTAATTTTTTTTTAAATTCATTTTCTTACATACAAAAGCCGCCATTTAATTGTATTAGCTGTAAATAGGAACCTACTATAAGATGTCGCCATTTCGTTGACAATATGTTTTACTGACGGCCCTTACCTATCCATCTTCCATTCTTCACACAGATCCGCTCTTATAGTTTTCACTCACACTACTGTCTTTCATCCTTTTCATACGGCTAAACCATCTCAACATACCATTTTCAAGTATAGACTTGAAAAAGGTATGTTGAGATGGTGATGGTGATGGTGAAAGAAAAAGTAGAGACTATAGAGTCTCTACTTTTTCTTTACCATACCATAAGCCCATTAATGGCCCACTGCAGGGGCTTAGGCTTCCCCTCGGAATGAGGGGGCTTGAAGCTTAATCCACCAAGTTGCTTTAGTGCGGGTTAGTGGATTTTAACGACTGCCATCTATTGAGGACAACCGGCACCGACGGCGTGACGCGCTTTCCGAGGCACTTTTTTATTCATTCTTTCAAAGATTTTCGTATATAATTCTGTGAAACCACATTTGAAATAGGTAATTGATAGATAACTAAATTATATAAAAGACATCATCCGTAGGTGCACGTGACGATGGCAAGAGACTCGACGGCATGACCGTCGTTCCCTGGAAGCAAGGGAGGTCGCTACTGTGGGACGCCACCTGTGTTAATACGCTGGAAGCGTATACCACATCGCTCCTGAAAATATCAAACGGCGCGAATTTGCTGCCTTAGGAAGAAGCTACAGATTTGTGCCGTTTGGGGTCGAGACAATAGGGCACAGCAATAGGGCAAAGCAATAGGGCAATGGAGACCCGAGGCGCGTCGGTTTGTACAAGATGTCGCCAGCGTTTTGGGCAATCTGCCGCACGGCACTGATTTAGATGGTATTTTTACCCGCCGATTTATTTTAAAATCTAGTCTGCTTAAACATTACCAATAATAAAAATCTTTACCAACTTGTTATGGCTTATTGTTATTTTCTAGGCAAATATGCCTACCAACGTACTAATAATTTATAAAACTTCTAAAAATATACTTACCTTATTCTACGACACCCCAATACAAACCATGACACTTTAAACTGCATTGCATCCAAATGTCAAGCACGTGTGTATTTTTCGGTTACACTGTTCCGTTGCGAATAAACCAATGCCATTCAAGATAGTGTGTCATCCAAGCTCAACCGTCTGAGTGTATAATTATAAGGAATTACGAACCAACAGTAACACATTGGAAGTAGGAGTGTCGTTAGTTATATTCGATAGTTGCAAAAATGTATACGGCCGTTTTGAACAACTTACGCGTTTTAAATATTAATGAGCAAATGAAATATTTAGGCAAAGATAGACGAATGTAATTTGGATTTAATTTTATTATATGATCCGTCACGTTGGTAAAACGCAGTCCGATTCAAACTGATTCAAGCCATAATGGCTGTGATTGAAAAAAATCGGTCAAGAGCGTGTGGGACCACGCACAGTAAATGGTTGTATGGTCGAGATGAAAGTTAATGTTTCAAATTCAAATAAATCTAAATATCTCATAAAATACTCAATATATTTTATTCAAAACAAATTATCTTGTGTTTTTTTATGTTAAATAACTTAAATTTTTTTCAGAATGTTCCACTTTATAGTTGTAAAGTTGAAAGGGTGGGACACATTTTTTAAGACTAGGAGCACATATCTCAATAACTATTGGCTTAAATATAAAAGTCATTTGAAACCTCTATATCATTCTTAAAAAGCTGTTTGTAAGTACCCCACACTCTAAAGAAAAATGTAAATATCACAAGAAATGGAAAACATATGGTAATCTTGTGACTATCGTACGTTTGCTTCTCTCAAAACTAGATTTCATAAAATGGAGCAAGATTGTCATAGATATTATATAAGACTTACAGAAATGTGCGGTGGAAATGATTATCTTCTTCCTAAGTTACGTGTATGATGTATTGTGATGTAAACCAATTTTTTTTCGTAATTTCTCTACATCATAGTATAGCGGTTCATAGATTGCTCTTAGGTAGGGGAGTAAAGGGAGAAGGTAATTAACATCTCTACAATTCCAAATGTCAACCATGCGCCGGATGGCGACAGAAGACAATCTTTCGTGGCAATCCTCGCTGGATAACCAACGAGGCTCTGGCGACCGAGTAAGTGGCGGTAACTACTTACTTACCAAAACTAGATGAAGCTATAACATACTTACCAAGACTAGATGAAGCTATAGCAGCCTTCAGGTCCAAATAATCTTTAAAGTACTGTAACAGAAGGGAACGGTAAGCCACTGCTACTGTTTTTCCCATGAGAGCCTTGGAAAAGTCTCGTAACAGACGATCCATGACCACGACCACTCCGTCAGGAGTGTACGAATAAGAAGAAAAAGATTATACTTATCTTCCGAGTTCAGCTATATCGTGCCAACAGTTTCCGAGTAAAATGTCTGTGACACAGACGGACAGACAGATGGACAAGGTGAAATCATGAAGGTTCCGTTTTTTTTTTGGCTCCGAAATTTTAAAATTTTCCAGTTTCTTGTGGCGCTTTTTAAACAGTAATAGTTACTTTACCGAGGGAGGGTTGATAACTTTCTTGGTAGCATTTTGACTATTATAAGGAATGCCTTGTAAAAGATTTTGATTTGATCTTTTATTCTAAAGGATCCATTTATAAGATACCTAGTACCATAGTACGAAGCATCGAGGTGATACGTTACTACAGACGCCTACCACAGGCGTTACCCATTTATATGGAATCTCCCGCCGATGTTCTAAATCTAGTGCTCTTAACACCGACTTAAACCTACCTAGGTAAATATAAGCCGGTGGCTTTTAAACAGAAGATTACAGGGAAAAACTGACAGAAAAAAGTACTATAATATAGGAAATTGTTTCTTGTATGTAGGTAAGATTGGAAAATATTCATATTCAATCAGTATGTGATTCGTATCCACGTATATTTATTTAAAAAAAAAACACGATCTAACAAAGAAATTTTTTACTGATAAAAACACAACGAAAAGCTTTAAAAAGTTACGTCTTCCTACGTTTTTGATGCGCCATATTGACATAGATAAGACAGACTAAAACTCGTTTGTAAGATCCGGGGAAGGCTACTACGTGATCCTACACTACCTATACGTAGAAAAAATTTACGTAGTAGTTTTTTTTTCACACTCCCGTTTTGGTCGCAGAGAGCTCAATTTTTTATCTACATATATTTTTTTTATTTTAGCTTTTTTTAAATTTTGATACTTATCTCCATGCACCGAACAAAAAAATCGTTTGCATATTTTAAATAAAAAAATCAACGGATCTCCTGCTTTCGCACGAACTTCTTACGACATTGGAAATGAACCTAACGGAATAAAGTAAACACACAAATTTTGGATAACATTTTTCGAAATAAATTTTTTTGTCAAAAAAATATCACAACTGTATTTGAATAAGCTTAAAACTTCGAAACATAACATTCTATACGACATTTTGATCGAACAAACCGAATTAGTACGAAATGTAACACCGACGCATATCTGACTTCCAAAAAATGACACCTTTAACCACTACTTCCGGTTGTCCAATTCAAACAATTTTAGTCTTAATCGATCCCCCGTCTAATTACCCCGAGCCGTTTTTTTATTTTTTTCTTATTCGAACCAAGTTCTCGAGACATCGGGCCCCTAAAATGAAAATCGGGGAAAAAAATTGCAATTTTTTTCGTTTTTTGCCGATAATTTTTTTGTTTTTGAATTTTTTCCCAATTGTCTTTTGCCATCTTGTAGAGCTCGCTGAGCTGCGTCTTTTGACACCACGTTCATCCCGATATCTTTTAAACTTTTCGTGCAATCTGCCTGTCTCACAAAGCTCTCAAATGACCCCCTATACTTCAACGAAATGAAAGTCATTTCCAATGACAAAAGAAATTCACAGATATTTTTATTCCTCAACTCTCGATTAGCATAGTACGCAGAATTTTTCTACGGTTTTTGATAAAGGGTTTCAAGCAAGGTGTTAAAATTATTTAATAGGTATTAACCTAATACGCATATTATCCAGATTGATATTACTATTCCATTCTTATCAGTCTCTATTGAAGAAACAACGTTTATAGTAACTACGTGAACATTTATGAATAATTTAGACATAAAAGTTGTAGTTTATTTGAATAGGAAAGACTACTTGACTTTAAATATGACATTAGAGTTCTGGGCATCGGTATATTAGAACACGGTTAGAACCACAAACTTATATATTGAACCAGTATTGATATTTCAATGAATTATGAATAGAGTTTGTGTGTATTTATTTTAATTTTTCTAAATATTACTTCAGAATCTTTAGGGAATTTTTCAGGCGACATTTCTTTCTTCGTTGGCTATTTTCAAAACGCGTTTATGTTTATTTCTTACGATAGAAAAATAAATCAAGAACACTCTATGAAAACATTTTGTCTAAAATTCCAGCGAAAGCCTAACTCTTTCGAATAGCGAAAAACTGACAAATAGACATATTGAGTATCTAGTTGGCTAGTTAAATTACTTCAACAAAATTATACTTTTGGTAAATTTTAATAAAGACGTATTGCTCGCATCCCAAGTAACATTTTTAGTTCTAGGAAAGTCTAGGTTGGTTCCTTTATGTTAGAACCTTTTATTTGAGAGTTGGGTTATTTCCGCTAGATCAGAGGTCGGCAATCCGCGGCTCGAGAACCTTTCGATGTAAAGCTGCGGCTCTCCAGTTCCACACGCAAAATTGATTATTTATTATCAAAACCCTTAAAAATCACGCAATCGATCCACGCGGGAGTACCACGTCTATCTCTCAGCCACTCAAGCGTTTTTTCCATAACTATAATAAAATGTAAAGTAAAAAGCCAACTAACAAATGAAAATCTAGAGTCGTGCTTGTAATTTAAAAACAAGTTATGCGTCAGATTTAACCAAACTTTCAAAAGGCACGCAAAGCTAAATGGAAGTTGAAAACTAAATGGCTTTGATGGAAGTATCTGTTATTCAATAACTGTAGTTATATTATTGGCTTGATTATTTTATTATTTTGGCTAAAATACTTTAATATGTTTTGTGCTAAAAACATTTGTATGAATAAACACTATTACATATTTAAAGAATTTTATTTTAAATCTAATATATATTATTATAAGCTAATAATAATAATATAATAATAATAATAACGTACACATGACAACATCGTCTAGGCCCCAAACTAAGCCTTAGCTTGTGTTTTGGGTACCAAGCGAAGACACCACATACATATAACAACCAAGACCCGGTACCAGTATCAATATTCATCATATAAATACTGACCCGACCTGGGATTCGAACCCGGGACCTCCAGCTTCGTAGGCAGGGTCGCTACCCACTAGGCTAAGCGGTCGTCATTGTATTGATTAATACTATTGTAATGAAAATTTTTAATGGCTCTTCAAAAACTTTTGGCTCTTCCATTTTTTGATTGACTGATTGATTGATTCGACATGCTAAACAATGGCTTTTAGATCAAAATACAAGACAGTGTGCAATATAATCCGAATTATTCAGTTTTTATTAAGTTAAATAATAACTATGACTTTTAATAGAATATTTTCTCTAATCTTAATCGTTTTAGTTCAATTACAAATTGTAAATAAAATAAAACGTGAAAGATATTTTATAACGAAATATGGAATCTCACGGCAGGACTGGTCAACAAATTTAAAGTCGTTCAGCGTGCTAGAGAGCGGGAGCGGGCTATGCTCGGTCTTTTTATGATGGGTAAAATCAAGAACACTGAAATCCGTCGAAGAACCAAAGTTGTCGACATAGCCGAAGTGATTAACAAGCCGAGTGGCAATGGATCGGTCACATTTGCCGTAGAACTGATAACCGATGGGGTAGACGAGTTCTCGAGTGGAAGCCACACACCGGGAAGTGAAGCGTTGGACGCCTCCTGTCATGTGGACAGACGACCTAAAGCACCATACCGGGGGTAGTTGGATGCGAAAGATAGAGGACCGTGTGTGGTGGCGAGCCTTGGGAGAGGCCTATATCCTGCAGTGGAGAGACACGAGCCGATGATGATGATGGAACATGTCGTTCTTGTGTGTTATTATTTGTGAACAATACGCAAAGATCCTACCTATATATAGATAGATAGATACCTATCCGGACTTTTTCCGGATTGAACAATTATCTATCTTTCATTATATATATGTATATAACCTATATCTATCTGGAACGATGCATCTCTCTATGGTCAAAGAATCTCTCAAATAGATGTAGTGCCAGAGATTTCCCTTCACATACTAACACATTTGCACTCTCCCTTTATAATATTAGTATAGATCAAAGATTGTATAGATTACGATGAGCCTGTAAAAAGCGCATGCTCTCGGTTATGTGCATATTTTATATTTTGAAACTATTACTAGTTTGTCATTGAAATAACTAAAATTATCTCAAATAGACTGTTTTTATTTACTACGACCTACGACCGCCCTACGACCCGTAAATATCTATTTATTCAATATGATGAACTAGAAAATAGCTGACGTTGGAATCAAAGCTTTTAAGTTGTACAAGCAATTAAATCACTACCTACTTAAAGTATTAAAAAAACCGGCCAAGTGCGAATCGGACTTGCACACGAAGGGTTGTCACGAAACTCTTTCCCAGGGTTTAGAATGAGGTGATCAGTTAAAAGATTTAGTAGGTTCGTAAGACTATTTATTATCTACTTACATGTATTTACAGCAGGCTATTAATAAAATTAAAAAAATATGTACTGAAACAGATTTGAGATAACTAAGATAAGAATTTACAAAATTCAGTTTAACAGGCTTTAGTGGTTTTAATGGTTAATAATTTTTAATTATTTCGACCCGAAACACAGAGACAGCAGTATCAGATGTAACAGCACTTACAGTTTGGATTATGGCTAAATATTACCACAATAATACCGCCGGAAGGCCGGACAGACGGGGAACCGACTGGTCCGAAAACGTGGTCGACGGCAACGACCAGCCCAGTAGTCCCGCAGGTTCTCCGGCTAGGTCGGCAGATAGTGACCGAGGAACAAGGCAGGTTGACCCAGAAGAGCGTCCGATCTTATGACTAAGCCAGCAGACCAGCAGCAAACCTGCAGAACATCAGAATGGTCCGGCAGTTTAACAGACCCCCTTTTAACTAGGCCAGTAGGCTAACAGCCACCCATCAGCACATCAGAACGACCCAGAGTGACAGTGGATCAGCAACAAAACCGGGCAGGAGTATTCCACCTAATTACTTCGGTCTTCTAAGCCAGGACTCGAATCCAATCCAAATCAATGTAGTTTTTTATATCGGACACTGAAAAGCTAACTCCAATTTTTCTCAGCCAGAATTCTCCTCTCTACTCAAGTCCTTTTCAACCATAACTTTTCAATTTCTTTCCAATTTCAAAAACCCTTCTCCTGCACCTCTCCTGACATTGAACATCATGCCAGAAACACAATTAAAAAATCACGAATGTTTTCTCTAAGAAAATATTCGTGGCTGGAATAAAGAAAAACTAATCTGAAAGCTACGAAGAAAAGAACAAATAATTTTATTATGACAATTGACATGTTTTGATAATTTGTATTTTTATGGTGAAACTTAGATATTAACAATTTATATTAATTAAGAATCAATGAAATTAGGAAATGTGAGTTACAATATCAGTGCTAGTAATATTCTACCATTCATAACATTCAATAATAAAATATAAAGACTTATATGGAGCACATAATGAATGGAATACAGAAGATTGTAATATTTACAATATTTCTAGCAAGATAACGACGTAAATAAGATATAACAGGATTATGACAGGTATATAAGACAGTTGCCTAGAAACAATATAGCTCCAGCTAGGTCTTAGTTAGGTAATCTAAATTAAATTACGTGTCTATCATAGACTTCTATGAGTAATTAGACTCCTAGTTAGTCTATAAAAACCGATTTATGGCACTCTAACGTGGCAGGCTTCCGCACCACCATACAATATAAAAAAACGAGCGCGACGTTAATCGAACTTAAACATTAATCGTCATTATTTTGTAATTTAAGAATTATTGTATAAATGTATTAAATTTTTATTTCGTTAGTTATTTAGAAGGCGCTCGATCCTCTCTGGCTAATCCGAAAAGTAATAACATGAGTGCACTGATAGCTAGAGACAATTTTTATTACTTATTTTATTACAGTGAACCTTTCACTTTTATTATCGATTGTGAAGAGAATAAGCTCTGCAAAGGAATGCAAATAACATTTTCTATGGAATTTTTACAAAATTTTTCCTTATAAAAGTACATTTTATAAGTTACTCTATTACACGTTAAATAATACAATCTAGTTAGCTGTGATAGCTTTCCTTTTAACCACGTTATTTATATACTTCTGTCATAATCAAATCGTATATCTAAAAACAACGGTTTAGCTGGTAGAGGGTGGGGACAAATGACTCTAACAAAAATTAGGACTTTAGGAGTGCATATCTCAAAAACTGTTGACTTAAATAAAAAAATTGCTTGAAACCTTGATATCATTTTTCAAACCTATCGCTCGGTACCTCTCGCGTTAATATACGATGAATTTTTTTACGTACTTCAGTTACATGTATGGCTTGGCTACTTATCACAAAAAAAAATTTTTTTTCTTAATTTCACTACGTCATTGTGTAGCGGTTCATAGATTACACCTACCTTCCAAATTTCATCTATATATTGCCAATAGTTTCCGAGAAAAACCCCAGACAGACGAACAGATAGAAAGCGAAACTATAAGGGTTCCTTTTTTGCCATTTGGCTACGGAACCCAAAAAACGCGTGTTATTACCAGAGATATGAAGCACATGAGCAATATTCAGTACCATTTTGTGACACGTAGTGGCGTACTAACTCCGTTAATTTGCTAATAAGTCGGCAACCCGGGCTGTGTATTTCTAAAATGCAAATGACGCGCCCCGTCGTTATCGTCAATCTCAAGGGAGTCAACTAGACTAGAATGTAGGTATGTAGGTAGGTAGTATAACTACGGGAATACAGAATACAGATAGACTCCAAACAACAATCACTTTGGCAGAATTTTCATACAATCGTAGTAGTGATGATGGAGTATATTTTGTGATTGGATAAATCAATCGGAACATTAAAGATCACTCCTGTGACTTCGCAGAATGATGCAAGAATAGATGCCTTAAATTTATTTACATTAAGAAAAGTCTTATTAAGAAGTAGAGCGTTAGCCAAGTCAAGTTTGTTAAATATGATACCAATTTTCTGTCTGTTAATTCTCTTAGTTGAACGATTCCTTGTATGCTATGTTGTAAAATATTTGCCAAAGACATATCTCTGTCTCCGATTGGTTTTTCTTGCAAGGTATAGTTCCAATCAAAGTTTATGGCGGATAGGAATACAACGCTATAGGCATGCTTGCGCAGGTTCAGTCACATGCTCCTCGCTCCACTGCGTCCCGCTACACCTAAAACTGGTTACTGCGACGCGACTTGTGCCTATGTTCACATCCGCCATAAAGGTTGATTGGAACTATATTTTCAATGAAGACCACGAATTCTGTTGCTTTTGAATCTCATTATAGATTCTGTGGTAATTCGGAACTAAAAACGGTGCGTATTTGTCAACAGTTAGCTCAATAGATTCAGAGTCCGAATTACCCGTTTCAACAGTATCAGTATCGCCCTCATCAGTTTTCTTCTCTTTTCTTTCTTTTTCTCATTTTTCTTACCCCAAAGAAAATAATTTAAATTTGAAACTATATTTTTTCAATTTCACAAAAAAATCCCGTCTTTTCGGTTAAGCTTCCCGCGCTCGTCCTCAGAGCCATAATCCCATCAGCCCAAATATTACACAAAAAATAGATGCATATAAATTAATTACATTAAAAACATTTAACACGCTTTAAATACCAATAATTTTACAAATGAAATCATATATTATATAATATAATTCTCTATGTTTTAAAAGACCTTGCACTGTAGTTGGAACATAGTAAGTAGTCCATAGAGAAATATTAACATTCTATTTTATTCTTTATGGTTTTTCGTCAAAGTCACAGAGTACTTTGTAGTTATCAGTAGTTATTGTCAAAGTCAGTCAAAGTTTTCAGCACATGTTTTCAGTTTCATTTTTTTTTATTCTAAGTGGGCACGTATCCACCTATTTATTTTCTTTTTATAAATATAGACTTTGAACTGATACTATTATAAAATTCTGTGATAAAATTAATAACGCAAGTAGGTGCATATTGTTTTGGACTTTATACCCAGGAAATTGTATTTAAACCATAGACATAATTTAAACCTACTAGAGAGGGAGACTTTGTTTAAGTTCTTCATTATTTGGACTTCGTTCATAACTTTAAATTTTATAAATAACGTAACTAACTACTATTTAGTGTTTATTTTATAGGAATAGGAAAATCAGATCAAAATGATGCCAATAATAGCAAAGTCAGTCAGTCAAACCGCTAAGAAGGTTCTATCGTGTAAGTAAAGTTTTCATTTTATTTTCTTAAACTTTTTTTCTTCATCATGTGTGAAACATCATGGGATGCAAACTTTGACCCTTTGGTCATAAAATTTTTTTCCTACGACGAAACTCTGTTGAGATTCAGGGTTATGTCTGCTTATAATCTCTGAAATCAAAATAAAAAACATTTTTGAATCAATTTTTCTAGTAGGTAGCGATTTCAAATTACAATTACAGCTCCGGTGCTGCGGAAAGTGTAGCCTCTCCACCCTTGCTCAATAAAACATAAACAGCCATACTCATCTTCGTAGCCTCGGTTTTTACAGCTCAGCACCAACCTTAGCCACTATGGGTCACACATAAGCACCCTTAGGTGTACTTTCCTACAACTGCCCTGACTTCGCACCTCTGGCTTTACAAAATTTGGGTAAAAGCAATGCCAACTTTTCCATTGGCTACTATGGGCTAATGTTCACCCAGGGCCGTGAGTTCGAAGGCCCCCTAGTTCCCGTTAGATGACCAAGTGATAATGGATATTATCTAGGCTTTGATACTTAATTATCTACATCTTTAATCAACATATATTTATAAGTACTTACTAACCTGCAATATAGCAAATGTTAAAAGAATTACTTTCCAGATTATATTATAATTACCTATTCATATAATGTGACTCCATTATATATAAGTGTCTAGGACCACCGATAAGATTGAAACAGGTCTGAATAGAAGCGATAAGTTTTGAAAATTTTCAAAATTGCTTTTAGCAGGTTTTGCACAAAACAAAAATAGGTAAGTATATAGGTATGCCCACATATACACTCAATTTTGGGATATCCCAGTATTTTACAAGCTGTTGACTTATTGATGATTGATGATATTGAACAAGAAAAATAAAATAAATTATGGAACCATGTTAAGTTTATACGTATAATTTAGAAAATATCAAATAAATCAAACTTAATGGCCATAAAAGGAATAATACCTGGGATACCCTACACAGAGCCATCTAGTTCTACAAATCTACAAAGTAAGCAAAAATTATGTTTGTGTTATGGGGTACTGGACAACTGGTATAAATATATAACTAGCACTGGACTAGGTTTCTGAACTGGACACTTTAGGTCCTTCAGATTTCTTTCATTTGATCAACATTCATCAATTACTTATGCAGAATTGTCGGTTTCAGGTTTTTTAATGTGAAGTTTTATTGTTTGCTTCAGCTACTGCAGTAAGAGCATACTCATCGAAATCTGAAGTGCCAACCTTTGAAACATTAGCTGTGTCGGTACCAAAGCCCCATGTGTTTCACGTCGAATTGAATCGGCCCAAAAAACTTAACGCATTCAGTAATGCTATGTGGAGGTGAGAGTGATACCTATATGATTTAAAACGGAAGATTTTTTTATTATTCTAGTTTTAGCCTGCAGCTTTGTTGGTGTGGACAGACAGAATGTCCTTATAACTATTTTACTTTTTTTTCCATACAACTTGAAGCATCTTAGGTATTTATTTGGGGTGGGGTTGCCCTAAACTGTGATCTATTGTGTCCATACTATGACTCTACAAATAGTCAATTCTCAAATACACTTTGAATGGAAGATATAATTTGACTATTTTGCGGGTTGAAGAAATCATCCGGTTTGTGATAGCATACCCCCAGATGCTTCATTCGTGAGGCCCCTAATGCATCATGTTCACAGAGGTTGTGTAGTATAGTCTCCTCCGCAACTCAAAGCTGAAATAAACAATTGATTGTCCCATGTTTATTTCATGGGAACCTATGACAGACAAAATAAATCTATGTTACTTTCTTTTCCTTCAACTATATATCATCAAGAATGGTTTGATGGTTTAGTTGTGAAAAGGTTGCAAACAGTCACACTTTTATGTTCAATAAATTGGTTGGGTTTTTTTTAATATTAGTCCCAAAGTAAGCAAAGCTTGTATCATGATGGGTACCAGACAACTGATATACATATTTAAATATACTTTTTTTAATAATATATACATTTATAGGTATTTCACGTCCGGTTACGGAACGAATAGACATGTTCATTCACACAACTATTTGTCCCGGGCGGGAATCGAACCCGCGACCGTTGGCACTGCAGTTAGGGTCTCTAACCACTCGGCCAAGCAGTCATCTCAACTAAAGGAACTTAACTAAAAGCTACAGTTGTGTAACAATGTATGATAAAAATTAATCTCCATGATAGTGCAGTGAAATTCATTGTATTAATATTTTTTAAAGCAATTTGGAATGCGTAGTAACTTGCGTTTGAATAGAAATAAGTATGTTATATAAAGTGCAAATGTGTTAATCAATTTTATTCATGCTTGTATTTTAAGTGATGTCAAATATTATTAAAAATTTTTTGTATATCTTCACTAACTTAAAACATAGGTACAGTTACAATGAAACTTAATGGCGGATTCGAAAGTAGGCAAAAATCGTGACGCAATAACCAGGTTTAGGTGTAACGGAATGCATTGGAGCGAGGGGTATGACTGTACCTGCACAAGCACGCCTACAGCGTTGTATTCTGATCTGCCTTAAAGTTTGAGGCGATCTGTAATAAGAAATTATCCACATCCCTTAAGTTCTATCCACCCCACCGAATTTAATTCCAGATTACAAGACCTTTCACTATGTGAAAATGAAAAATTCTTAATCTTGGACTTATATCTATATCCGCTGCCCTTGATGCCTAATCTTTATATAATACCATAAAGAATTTCACCATTTTTATGAAATAATATGTATAATTTAACAAAGTTAGATACAATTTACATTTTGCCTAATTGTCTAATTTCAGAGAGCTGGCACAATGTTTCACATCATTGAGTGACAATCCAGAATGTCGCGTGATTGTACTATCTGGACAAGGAAAACATTTCACTGCAGGTAGAAATACAAAAAAAAACCAAATTCAATCATACTCCACTTCAAGTCTGAATAGAACTCTAACTTAGCAGGCACACAGTTCAATGTGCAGATCTACTCTGAGCGACATCAAACACGCATGTAAACTACTTATGGGCTGGGTTGCCAATGGGCTGATGATATGGTATGGTAATCTGCCCAACCGGTGAACACAAGTGCATATTTTTTGATTAATGAAAAGTATAATCGCGAAAATAACCACTACTGTTCGCAAACCAGTCCCTTAAGAACAATGGAGTCTCACAATCAGGATAGATTTTCATTCAATTGTTGGTGTACGGTATTAGAGAGTAGAATTTCTGCCGTTCACTTAGATGAAGGTACATTAATATAGTAATTAATATGACTTTATATTTTACTTTTTAAGTAGTTTTAATAAGAGTTTTAACAGTGCTTTAGATTAAGACAGAAATCAAAAGATAGCATAGATCGGTTAACACATCGTACAATGTCAATAGACTAAGAAACAAAAGCACACCACAGACAAGTTGATTATACAGACAACTCGCTAGGTGGTGTCAGTAAGCTGTATATTAAAACAACTATTTTCATTCATTTACAACAGTTAAACACAGATTTTTATAAGTTATAATGTTTCTATAATGAAATTCTTTAATTTCTGACATACACTAGTTTAGTAATTGGAGCTTTTTTTATATAATCATTTTCTCGAGAGATGGATAGCACGTATGGCTCTAAAAATGGCCGCCACGATCTCCAGAAGTGACGCCATTGTACTTTTTATTTGGGGCTATTACAAAAAAAACTGGCCAAATGCGAGTCTGACTTGAGCACGGAGGGTTCCGTACAAACCTATTGGTATATAAGTAAATGTAAGCTTGATTTTGTTACAGCTTAAAGGTATTATAAACCTCAGAATTTGATATGAATTTCAATTTAATACTTCTTACGCGTTCATGAAGAAAGGGGTAGTAAGTTTAAAATTATTAAAAATATTTTTATTATATGATGTAACTAAAAATTTATGCTTTTCGCAATTTTTTCTTTATCTGTGCTATAAAACGTCGCCTCGTACCAAATTTCAAGATTCTGAGTTTACGGGAAGTACCCTGTAGGTTTTGATTCCCTTGCAAGTATAGAAAATTTGCAGCGTAAACGGCTGTATTCTTTGATTGCGTTGCCTTAGAAGTTTGATTTTTCACAGTTCCAAAGAACAGTAGCCGTTTTATTTGATTATGAATTTCAGCTTGATACTTCCACGCGTTCCTGAGAAAATGGGTCTTGACAGACAGACAGACAGACGGACAACAATGTGATCCTATAAGGGTTCCGTTTAATTGTGTCTTGAATATTATTAACAATATTCTTCACCGGTCGCTACCAAATGCGACGCGTGGTGTACTTAAACGGGGTCGACTGTGTTTTCGGGAAAACAGGAGTTACTTTTTAGCACTTATTGTAATATTACTTCATCGTCTTCACCGACTAGATTGCAAAAAGTGTTATTAGAATTTTTCGTAATAATTATCAGCTGAAATAAAATTCTACGTGTGAACAAACTATGCCGATTTTCATATATTTTTATAATTTATTAAATCTTTGTGCTTACTTCATTGCATAACTCATGAATAGTTTTTTTTTTTTTTTTAATTAACCAACTTCCTGTGTTTTTTTAGTCCATTAGAATTGTTCGTGGAAAAAAAAGGAGTTGAATGGCGTAAAGAAATTCACAAACTTCACGAGTTATCTCGTAAAAAATCTTCACTAGACCAAAAAACTAAATATGCTAATGTAATGTTTATCAAAAAATAGCTAGAGTTTAAAAGAATAATTTTCTTATTTCTTATGGTTAAGTAATATGCCCATACTGCGCCATTTTAGAAAAACACTACAGTATGGTGAAATACATCCCTCGTCCGTTTTCCTGATATGCTTTCATTATTGATTTCTATGTTCTGATTTCCAGGCATAGATCTCAACAGTTTGTTGGAAATTCATCAGAAACTTAACGAGATCGAAGATGTGGCTAGGAAATGTCGTTTTATGGCTGGTTATATAAAAATATGCCAGGACGGCATAACGGCTTTGGAAGACTGTAAGAAACCGGTGTTGAATGTTGTACACAGTGCTTGCGTCGGCGCTGGAGTAGATTTGACGACAGCTGCTGATGTCAGGTTTGTGATTAATCATGTGTAATTTTAAGTATTCCGTATCACATAATGATAATAACGAATACATCACAACAACGTCTAGGTTCCAAACTAGGCATTAGCTTGTGTTTTGGGTACCAAGCAAAGACACTACATACATAAACAACCAAGACCCGGTAATACCAGTATCAGTATTCATCACATAAATACTGCCCCGACCTGGGATTTGAACCTGGGACCTCCAGCTTCATAGGCATGGTCGCTACCTACTAGGCTAAGCGGTCGTGGATCATACGAATTACTATATCAGCAAGTTGAAGTGACAATGACCAGGCTGCATTGCTCGCGGAACCAACTGTTTGGTAGAAAAGTTTCTCAAGTAATGACCACAAACCGAATTTTGATCAAATATAAATACTGGTCCAGAATAAAAATATTTACACCGAATATTCACAATAGCGTAATTATTTAAGAAGCCATTAAAATCACCATCACAAACTCGTGGCGCTTACGTTACGATCTGTCAATGTAGGTTAAGATTCTTGCGATAAATAGGCGACACAAGTGGGAAGAAGCGGTGCGGTGGGGCAGAAAACGCTTCCCGACGATTACTACCACGAGCGTCCGAAGAGCGGACAAAAAAGATTCAGTAATTTTTTTTTTAAAAGGTACGGTACGCTAGGTAAAGGTTTAAAATGTCACAGAAGTTTACGTGTGTCTAATAGATTTGATATATATGCGAAGCTACGAATAAAAAAGATATTTGTTCGTAGCTACGTTATGTCGACATCCCTACATGTGTGTCTCGTACTAAAAAAATATAGGTACGTAAACCGGCGTTAGTATCAAAGATGACTTACTTACTCGGGCCGCGCGCTCCATGTACTTTGGATTTGGTAAGAACAACGACGCTTGCGCCATCACAGGACCGCGGCGATTTCTTCGCTCGCACCTAGTTTTGTCTCTTTCGCACATTTTTAAATGACACACATTATGACTTTTAAAGCTTAAGCCTATAGCATTAATTGCATTGATTTGTATTGGGAAATAAAATCTTAAGAATATTAGCAAGTGTTTACACCGATGCTGGGATCTTTGACTTGTTGGTGTTAATTTACTAGTAGATACAGCATGTAGAAAATGTTAAAAATGAAAAATTATATTCTGTGACTAAACTATAGAATATTTTTGATAGATTTTTTTAAATGTAGACTAGGAGCGTTACTGCACATTCGAAATTTAATTTTTCGTCGTATTGTCTCATATTGTATACACCCAGCACAGAACAATGGTGATACACACAAATATTTGTCCTGGACGGGTATCGAACCCGCGACCTCTGGTTCTTCAGTCGGTTTCTCTAAACACTCGTCCAACTGATTGTCATAGTTTAATAATTTAATTGCTTTCATATACTCTTAAAAAATTGCCTTCCTGTAAGTTATAAAAATATAAAATATAGATACAGAAACGTCAGTAAAGATATTTCATTTTATGTGACTAACTGAAACTGACAAAGTCATGAGCAAAAATTATTTTTGTGACATTTTATGTATTTTTATTTTCAGATATTGTACCGAAGATACTTGGTTCCAAATCACAGAAGTGGATGTAGGGTTGGCAGCTGATGTTGGTACACTGCAAAGATTTCCCAAGGTAAATATCCCAAGTTTTTAAATATACCATACCATATCAGCTCATTACGCCGCATTGCAGTGGCTTAGGCGTCCCCACAGGATAAGTGTGCTTGGAGTTCAATTCACCACGCTGTTCCAGTGCAGGTTGGTATATATGGTAGTAAATCAGTAGCTCGCTCGGGTGATTTGGTTCTCTTTCTTTGGAATTGTTATAATCATTACATTTATATTTTAAGGTGCAAGTTGTGTGGTGACGCTATTACATTACAAATAATATGTAATTTAAACAACGTTAGGAAACACAGATGGAGCCATTGATGTGACTTATTTGACGGCTCGTACACACCCGCTCAGACATAATGGAGAAATTTACTAAAAAAATTGTATTCGCTATTATTAAAATTTAAGCTAAATGAAACTAAAGTGTGAAAGAATCATGAAAATATCTCTACAAATAATGAACTTATAGGACATTAAAGTCGCGCTTGCAAAAATAATTTCGCTCCGTGCGACGGGTAAGCGTGTGACGTCACGCTGCCCGAATTCATTGGCGTTCAGTCTGATTCAGTCATTCGCGCACTAACGAGTCGCAGTGTTTTGATTATTTCTATAGAAAAGAGTAATTTCTCGTAATGACTGAGACCATTGAGACAAAATGTAAGTGTATAAATATTGTAGGTATAGTTCCATTGTGTAAAAGTACGACAGTTAAAACTCCAAACGCCTACACAGCGGGAACAGAAAGAAAACTTTGCTAACCAACAATCATAGAGTAAATAAATTTGAATGCAGCGTTGTGCCAATAATGTAAGATTTTAGTGAAGAACCTAACATTTTAGGTAGGTAGCTTACGATTACGATGAAAAAAAAATAAAGGGTAAAAAATATTTTAAAAAGAAGCTTTTATTGCATTTTATTGCTAATAAAAAAAGTCAATAATAATTTTATTTTTAGTAATGTTATTCTTTAGTATTTATGAGGTTAAAACAAATTATTTAATGCAACAAAGCTAAAATTTGATATGGTTATTATAGATATTTGTGTACCTATTTATTTTTATAATAGTTTACCAACACCCTAAAACCAGAGTGCTTACATAATGAGGAATCAAACAAACCCAAACCCCGGACAGATGCGAGTTGGCCTTGCCTACTGAGGGTTCCGTACAAAGTAGCTCAAGCTCAATAGCTTATACCTATAGTAACTTGTTATACAGGAAGAAATTTTAACAACCATCCAAATTTTTCTAGATGTTAGGTATCACCAATAGACCTCGTTATATAAATAAATAGTATAGGTAACATTTTCATAATAAATTATTTTATATTCAGTGTTATTTTATAACGTTTGCTTGCCTTCTTTGTGATGAAGCGCCCGAGACCTTGAGGGGGACTAGAGTTACTGGTTTTTTCGGGAAAGGTTTGTGTAGTCATATCTCAATACTTTTCTATTGAACGATACTAAAAGGAAACAAGACTACCATCTCTTTTTTACCAAAGAGCATTACATTATTTCGATGGTTGTTAAAATTTTACCTTATATATTCACGAAATAACCTAAATGGTGTTTTTGGATTGACTACGAAATTCATTTTGTGTATTCTAACACACACTTAGTTAATTTCTTGCCTATGTTCACAGGTGACCAACAATATGTCCATAGCCAGAGAGTTATGTTATACAGCAAGAAAGTTCGATGCAAAAGAAGCAAAGGATTTGGGATTAGTTAGCAAAATTTTCCCAGACAAAGAGAGGTAAAGTAAATTTAATTTTTTTATCAATATCAACCACGCGAAATCGGACGAGCCCGTACTGGCACCATATGGCATGCTAAAACAACGGAGAGTGTCTCAGTTCACCTCAGTTCAGGGTCCTGATAAGATTAGCACTTGTGGGTGTGTCTCATATGGCTTAAATGAGGGATAAACTAGTTATAATAATAATAATACCTGGGACATCTCACACAGCGCCGTTGTTGTTTGAGTTGTTTGACGCAACTACAATATAGCATATTTAGTTACGGAGAAGCCCGTCTGCGCGTCTTCTAATTATCTCCGATATCTACATATCGTTATGCTATCTAGGATAAGATTATTGCTTACTTTGGGACTAGATGGCGCTGTGTGGGATATCTCAAATATTATGTAAGTCTCACTAAACGGCAACGATTCGTTCAAACAGTTGGCGACTTTTCATTGTTAATTATTATATTAATCACAGAAAACCTGTCATTCACTATAAAAAAAACTTGTCTAAACTGTGACAAGATGACGCATGTAAGGCGCAACCTATTTCCTGGCGTCACCTTATAAAGCTCCGTCATCAATCATTTTCCGTGTTTATTTCGTTCAAATTTGGGTTGAAAATGGTTTTAATTAATGCCCTTTCAACTAGTAAATTAATTATATTTAAAAAAATTTCATTTCTGTTATTTTCACAACACATGCGCGCAAAGTGATATTTCCGCTGACGTGATGAAGTTTGACTGCTTAAATAACATAACATACTACACATCACAACAAACGTGTAGGCCCCAAACTACGCATTAGCTTGTGTTTTTGGGTACCAAGTGAAGACAACATACATATAACAACCAAGATCCGGTGCCAGTATCAATATTCATCATATAAATACTGACCCGACCTGGGATTCGAACCTGGGACCTCCAGCTTCGTAGGCAGGGTCGCTACCCACTAGGCTAAGCGGTCATCCATGTTTCCTTGTCAAGCATGTGGTCTTGTCAATGTGTTGTCAGTGCCAGCTTTGGTTGGATTACCAAGTTATTTCTAGTGAACTCTCAGTGCATAGGACTTAAACATAAACATTCGCTCACACTACCTCGCCACGGCGCGGCGCTGTCGTCTTTCAGAGAAATAGTCAAAACGTATTCCATTCCTCCTATGCGGACACCGCCCGCCATTTCCCTCATTTACCTACGATGGTTGAATAAAAGTGAGACTGAGATAGATACTCTTTGGCATGAAAAAAAAATACTGGCAGGCATAGCCTAGACATTGGTTGTAATAATAATTTTATAACTTATTTTGTTTTTTAAAAATATTTTCGTTTGTTTCCTACGTATTCTCAAAAATGGAGGAAATTAGGATTCCTGCGGTAAAATCTCTGCTTAATTTTTTTTACTTTGGAATAGGTAAATCAAAACTTCTTCTTCTTACTTAATGGCGTTTTCTGCTTATAGCTACTTCGCCAGAGTCAAGTTTGTTACTTTCATATGGTAAATCTAAACTACTTCTTTTTAGGCAACGTAGTACGGTTAATATGGAGTTTTTTTTTTTCAAAATACGCCACCAGGAACTACGACGTTCCACATGCGCCATTTTGAAAGAACTCTAAATCAAGATTTGTGAGGAAAATTGTGCGTCCATATACAAGTTGCTCGTTGCGCGCGACCATAGAGTAAATAAATTTGACAGCAGTGTTTGGTTTTAATAGAGTCAGAAATGTCACTTCACAGTATAGAAACTGTCAAACGAGGGTGAAGGCTGGCACGTGGGGAACTCGTGGACTAAACTCAGACTAAAACACGCCATCTCGCCGAACGGGTACACACCAGCTAGCTAGAGTATGAGTGGTTAGACGGTAAGCGCAGAAGAAGGCTTCTAGTCAATTCGTACTTTTATATGCGCGACCGAGCGATCCTTCTGGTTTGTGGACATGCGTGTGTGTGTGTGTCGTATCTCCACTATATTATAAATACGAAAGTGTGTGTCGATTTGTCCTTTCACGCAGTAACGGAAATAAGGGATCAACGTAATTTTTCTTTAGATATAGTTTATGAGCTGGAGAGTGAGATAGGCTGCTTTTTATCCCGGAAAACGGTTTTCGGAGATCACTATCTTCACGCTAAAACAACTGAACGATTTTTGATAAAAATTTGTATGAAGGTGTCATAACTCTTTTAATAACACCCAGGATTAATTTCATTCCGGAACAATACTCGGTTCCTGTGGGATAGCTATTCTTCCATCTAAAATGGCTAAATGGATGTTGATGAAATTGATATAGAGATTTTTTAAGTACTTAAGTTTCAGGATTTTCTAGAAAGTCTCAAAATGTCGTGAAGCGTCACCACCCTTTAGCGGTCTCAGTACAATTTTAGGTATAGTCAACCAATATAAAATGTTTGAAATTTAAGTATGAAATAAGTATATTAGTCAATTGGTAGTGATGAAATTTCATACATTTGAAAGTTACATTAAATATCATTGTACAGAATTCTAAAATGTCCATTTATCTCAAAAATGTTGAAATTATATTGGTGTAATTGAATGCAAATGTAACTTTTTAATAATAATATTTACTTTTTTTTCAGTGCCTTGAACAACGCGTTAGATGTAGCAGAAAATATAGCATCAAAGAGTCCAGTAGCTGTACAAGTCACCAAAGAAAGTTTAGTTTATTCCCTGAGTAGACCCAACAAAAAAGGTCTTCAACATATCGTGAGTATTGCTGCAATGTTATTATAGTTCATAGTGAAATAAATCAACTAATGCCCACTTCAAATCTGACGTTTCATGTCGAACTGACACTTCGCTTGTCAAGTGTTTTTTACAGTATACTCGAAGGTTCATACACCTTGTTTCCACCAAGTATAATACACTGTATTATACTGTCATATCCATATTGTATCACTGTATCATACAGTGTATTATACTTGGTGGAAACGAGGTGTAATGTTCATGCGCCTTTCAAAAACAACTGCCAACAAATTAATTTTTTGAACGCGATGAAATTTAATACAAACTACTCCGCAAAACTTGGCATTAAAACAAAATATACTTTTAGTTTGTCTTTGATTCTAATTTTTTATTTTCCAGGCTCTTATCAACCAAGCCATGCTACAAAGCGAAGATTTAGCGAAATCAGCCATGGCAAAAGCTACTAAAGGAGAGCTGCCGGAATATGAGAATTTTTGATAGATTTTAGATAATAAGTTGTATTGTATTAAATTAAGATACTAATAATAAATACATGCGACATCCCACACAGGGCCATCTAGTCCCCAAGTAAGCAATTATTATGCTTGTATTATGGGTAACTAGATAACTGATATGAATACTTACTTAAATACTCTTTTTTTATAATATATATAATACATATACTTTTACACCCAGGCACAGAACAAATAGATATGTCATGCACACAAATATTTGTCCCGTGCGGAAATCGATTCCGCGACCCTTGGCTTCGGAGTTAAGGGCTTCAACTATTTGGCCTATCGGTCGGTCAGGAATATATAATAAAAATAATAAAAGCGTTTATTAGAACATAGAGAGTACAAAATAAAAATATACAATGTAGCAAATATTTTAATCGATTTGTTCTGAAAAGTTCAGACTCAGCATGTATGTTCTAACCTCTTGAAGAAAAAAATATATGAGGCCCTAGCTAACGGAAGCATCTGAATCAATTTTTACGCACACAGGAGATATTGAAAAATATCCTATGTAATTTCATCAAACCTAATATTTGCTATATAGATTCAATACTAGTAATTTCAAAAGGCATTCAACAAAAATCACTGGGGTCCCGGATCACACAAATTTGAATCAATTTAGAATATATTTCGTTTTGGTACGACTGGTAGTGCTGAAGGGAATAGCAATTCCCCAAGACACTACTGATATCGCATTATTGTGTCATTGGAATTATATATTTCCCTTTGGCACAACTGGTAGTGCTAAAGGAATAGTGGTTCTCCAAGCCACTAGTATTACTATTACTATCACTTTACATCGGCCCGTCGAGAGTTTGCGTTGTGAATTTGTACCGTCTATTATCGTTTACATGCATGAATGACACAAAATTAATTTAAAAATTATATTATTATGTCAACTCAGAAGAAACATGTTGTTATAGTTATAAATCTCATATGTCAGGTACGCTAACTCTCGACGGCCGTTGTATAGGAATATACCTACTAATGTCACGCGGTTGGGTCGAAAGGTGAGAAATGCAAAAAAGGGTAGTGAAAAAGCTTCGCAAAGTGTACACGTTTATTAGATTTTTCTTCATATTACAGCGAGCCAAACTTTATGACTGATCCGAACACTACATCTGCAATAGGTTTAAAATTGATGTATGATATTTGAAATGTAATAAAATGTAACATCCATACAATACAACTGCAATGATGTCCACGGAACATGTGGTTTGAAAATTTACTAAAATAAAATACTAAATTGTTAGGGTTCCATAGTAAAAGTTAAAAAACGGAACTTTTATGATTTGTCCTATCCGTCTGTCACAGACATTTTTTCCGAGACTATTAGCAATATACTATAGATAAAATTAGGATGGTAGGTGTGATCTATGAATATACTTTGGGGTAGCTTAATAAAGTTTTTTTTTTTTTTAGTAGATTGCCATAATATGTATCCGAGGGATGAAACTTCCAGCGCTTATTATTAACACGTGGGGAACCTATAGATAGGTCTTTAAAAATAATTTTCATTACTCATATTCGGAAAGTACGCTTTAACTTACCTGATCAGAGTGATGAAAGTAGTTTCGTCCCTAGGAAACGATTTTCCCTGCTGTCAAAAAAATTAAAAAAAAACTATGCAAGCCACGTCCCAACTTTTTATATAGCCTCTGTTAAATCGCTGCGTAAAATTGTAATAAAAAGTGACTTTTTACTCGTAATTCACTTTTAAATAAATTCTCATTTAATTTACATAGACTGAGCTATATTCACCACACAGACAAGTCAACCTTTAGACCACGCTTTAACAGGGAGTAGCATTCGGCAAGGCTATGTAGTGACACTACGTCACTAGTGAGCCGTCAGTTGGAAGCAAGTCGGAAGCCATTAAATTGTTAATTTTGACTGAGCCAATGAAAACTAGCCGACCTCTCCCCGCAACCCGCCACTTTTTGGCGATTTCATTTTCGTACTGACGTTTATTAAAGCGTGGTCTATACATAAAGGTATATATACTAGCGTAAGAGAGGAACACAGTGTGCGAATGACATCCAGCTCTTTGCGGAAATCCTACATGCGAGAAAGAAATGCAAGAAAATCTGACGTAAAACCTCTTTGAACACATTTAGTCTTCTTTACTCACTTGTCAAAATAAGGTCCAGCTTTGTTTTCTATTTTGTGTTATAATCGTTTTGAATTCTACAAAAATTAATTCTTGTGATAAAAATGGTGTAGTGTTCAGTTTTAAATTGCACTGTAACATATGTTAATAATCCAAATAAAGAGACATTTCACCGGTAAGTACTGCCAATAACATATTGTTATCTTAATGCTTATTTTTATAAAAAGCGATCCTAAATTTACTTGGTTATACATGAGTAGTATACGGTAAATACTTTATTTTGTAAATAATTTGTTATTTTAAACAATTATGTGTACGATACAAAAATATTGTGTAAAATTACAATCAAACAATTAAGCATAGGGATTGCACAAAATCTATCGATATGTCGATATTTTCAAATATAAATATTTTGTAAATTTGATATTACCTAATTGCACCTGTTCCACTGGAATGATGTCGTTAACTGTTTTTAAACATATTGTGAGGTTTATTTAGCCTGGCAGCACATTGTAAAAGAAAGTATGACATCTATACATATATACTACATATAGGGTATATATGTAAATACAAGAGTTTTTCAAATGAAAATATAAGATATATACACAATTAATTTTAATCGTTATTTATTTATGATTTAAAGTCTGACGTTCTATCTGTTCTCTGATTATGAACGTCGTAAATAATTTAACTTTGAATGACAAAACTACTGTATACAATAGTTTCTCATTTTCCTCCAAGAAACTGCAGTGTTAAAAAATGCTTCCTGATAATGATGACTCTTTCATAATATCCAGGTTTCCTGTAAACACGGTTAGCATAGAACAATGGAAAAAATGTTAAATAGAACAGGTGGGACTCCTCGAAAACATTCTTTGGTTTGCAGTAGACATTTTACGGATAACTGTTTTGTCTAACTAAATCACCGACGACTTTTGAAGAAAGGATCTATACCTACTGAATTTGTGCCGTTAGGGGTTTCTTTTTTTTCATATGTGCTTACTAAGTATATTAAGTAATATACTAATAATACTTAATATCTAAAGTCAGAGCATTTATGCCAACTGTAATTTCTGTACAGGTCAATCTGAAGACCAAGCGATCGGTGTCAGCGTACGTTTACCGGGATATATCACCAGGACCTTCAACTTTAGAGCCTAAACCTTTATTTCAGCACTAATATAAAATTGATTTGAAGAAAAAGTCCATCACAGTGAAAATATCAATTTTAGGCAAATTATCACTTTGTCTTTTACAGAAACTTGTTCCTTTATCTATATTAATAAAATTGAAGTGTCTGTCTGTCTGTCTGTCTGTCTGTCTGTCTGTTCCGGCTAATCTCCGAAACGGCTGAACCGATTTCAATAAAACTTTGCAGACGTGTAGCGGGCATTACCGCGGGTGACATAGGCTACTTTTTGTCTGTCTGTCTGTCAATCTGTCTGTCTGTCGATCTATCTGTCTGTCCATCTGTCTGTGACCACGTGACTAGATTTTTAAATGCATACATTTTCGACACCATCAATGGTAGGCCTATCGTGTTGGTACTCAAACTTGATGTTTTGACGAGATCTATGTGACCACGTGACCACATTTTTAAATGCTTATATTTTTGAAACCATCAATCGCAGACCTATCGTGTGGGTACTCAAACTTGATGTTTTGACGAGATCTATGTGACCACGTGACCACATTTTTAAATGCTTATATTTTCGAAATTATCAATCGCAGACCTATCGTGTTGGTACTCAAACTTGATGTTTTGACGAGATCTATGTGACCACGTGACCAAATTTTTAAAAGCTTATATTTTCGAAACTATCAATCGTAGACCTATCGTGTTGGTACTGAAACTTGATGTTTTGGCGAGATCTATGTAACAGCGTGACCAAATTTTTGAAAGCTTACATTTTCGAAACTATCAATCGCAGACCTATCGTGTTGATAATCAAACTTGATGTTTTGGCGAAGTCTGTATGACCACGTGACCAAATTTTTAACAGCTTATGTTTTTGAAACCATCAATCGCAGACCTATCGTGTTGGCACTTAAACTAGAAGTTTTGATGATGATAACTTCAATGAAAAGATTTTTAGGAGTGGCATACAATAATTTTTGGTTGTCTGTCTGTTCGTTCGTCTGTTTGTTTAAATTGATCGCTGAAAGGGATAAAATGATTTCAATGAAATTTCACACATGTGATTAGCAGATATTGTCAGGAGTGACATACAACACTTTTTGTTTGGCTGTCTGGCCGTCTCTCTGTCTGTTCGAGATAAACTCTAAAACATTTACACCAATTTTAATAAAACTTCGCACACATGAAAAGACGGGTGTGAGGAGTGACATACGCTACTTTTTGTTTGTCTGTCTGTCTGTCTATATGTATGTTCGAGATAAACTTTAAAAGATTTTAATGAAACGATGACGATATTAAAAATAGGTTGTCAGGAGTGTCATAGGTAACTTTTTGTCTGTGTGGTTGTATGCCTTTTTGTTCCGGCAAATCTCCAAAATAACTAAACCATTTCTATGAATCGTCCCAGACATAAAATGGAGGTTATCAGGAATGACATAAGTTGGTTTTTGTCTGTGTGTTTGTGTGTCTGTTTGTTATGGCTTATCGTCGAAACGGCTAATCAGATTTTACTGAAATTTTGCAAACATAGTGTGTCAGAATTGAAAATTTTATATACATTTAAAAAATTGTGGTGTCTGTTAGTATGTCTGTCTGTTCCGGTTAATCTCCAAACGGCTGACTGTTTTTGGGACCGACTTTGGGGATAGCTATTCTTCTTGCTAAAATAGCTATATGGATTTTTATGAAGTTAGATATAGAGATTTCTTAGGTAGTTAAGTTTCAGAATGTTCCAGAAAGTGCTACAATGTTTTGGCGCGTCACGTTCCTGTAACTGTCCCGGTACAACTGTGTAGTCAACGCGAGCGAAGCCCGCGGGCGGAAAGCTAGTATTTAAATAAAACTTAATTACCTATTACATAAAGAAACAAAAGATATTATAGACTAGTCCAAGGCATCCAAGGCATAATTTGTGGTGCAGTGAGACGACGCGACACTCAATCGAGTAGACAATGTGACGTCATGGGCAGTAAGAAGCCACCAGTCAAACCGCACGAAAATACATAATAATAATAATAATAATAACGTGCACATTACAACGTCGTGGCCCCAAACTAAACATTAGCTTGTGTTTTGGGTACCAAGCGAAGACACCACATACATATAACAACCAAGACCCGGTACCAGTATCCATATTCATCATATAAATACTGACCCGACCTAGGATTCGAACCCGGGACCTCCAGCTTCGTAGGCAGGGTCGCTACCCACTAGGCTAAGCGGTCGTCAAATTAATAAATATCAATAATTTATTTCTCAGTCATTTATTGACGAATTTAAAAAAAAAAAACTTTCACTGTTTTATTAGTTTTGGTTTATCTTTCAATTCTATCGAGTTAAATTGTATATTTTGAACATCATGAACTTCTCCATTGTAAATGTTTTTGTTTTGTACATTCTCATTTTTTTGTTTACAAAGAGTTAAAATTTTGTTGTTATGCGTTGCAACGTGACGTATTGTCATTAAAAATAAAAATCGTTTATTTATATTGTTTTATTTATTACGTGGCTTGTATTCAACTAAATATTAAAATTTCCATAATGATGTTAACGCTTTCTTTACTTCTGCAAATTTTTTATTATCAACTGTTAACAAAAAAAAAAAATTATTGGAGTAAAGGAAATGGCATTTGAATTGACTGATTGATGATTTGTCATTTTAAAAAACTGAAAGTTAGGAAAAGTAACTCAAAACAAAAATTATGTAGTATAGCAGATTCAAAATAATAAATAGGATTGCCGATTGCGACTTATGATAACGCGGTAATTTCAACGACACATTATCATGAAAGTACTACGTGCTATCGATAATATAAAAAACACCCATGCACATCACTAAAACTGGCTCAACCACATGTGAATTTTGCACACATACTCATTTCCGTTTCGGTCATGGGATGTTTAGATGTCAGTTGGTCTCCTACGCTAGTATATATATGTCTATGGGTCTATAGGTTGACTTGTCTGTGATTTACCATTATCAATAATAAAAAATACTGGCTGGTAGAATGCGACAGTAAAAGAAATACAAAATAGGCGAGAAAGCGGCAATTCGGTCTTCAGTTGTTTTGTGCTAATTATTTACATATACAGTTTCAGATATGGATTTAACGGGCGTTTCCTCGTGATCCTACTGATTTGTCCTACTAGTATTACGGAGTAAAATAATTAAATGAAATTTTTGTGATCCCGTATGTATAAAAGTACAATCGAACCCGAACTTTCTATACAAATATTTCAGAACGAATTTTTTTTGGTCTATTTATGTTTTATAATTAATTATTTGACATGACATAAAATACTTAAATAGTTAGTTATTTGTTATTTATTCGTACTTCGAACTAAATTTTTAGTTTGATGGTACTTTCAGTTTTCATACAAGCCGCAGATTAATAATGATAGGACCACGAGGAAACGTCCAATTTAACGCGTTTTTTTTGCTTTCCTTATATTCGTACTAAAAAGCAGAATGTTTACCTCGGGTGAAAGACCTATTTAGGCACTCGAACTATTGGGGTCCTCGCTATGCTCGTGCGCCAAACCATCTCGTGCCTAAATAGGTCCCTTTCACCCCTTGTGTAACAATCTACTATTGTAAGTAAATAATTATTGAGCTATATATGTTTTAAGTCCTAAAAGTGTCTCCTTTAACTTTTCAACTACAGGGTGGAAAATACTGCAAAAAAATTAAATTGAAAAAAAAGATAACATTTATGCAAAGCCGTAGGCAAATACCATGTCAGTTATACATATAAGTCAGGGAATGCGTATAAAAGTAGGTATTACACCAATAAAAGGCATCACTTTTATCATGCCCTGATTGTGTAAAGAAAAAAGTATGTGCTAACCCACATAAAAATATATATTTTGTATTTGACTGTTAAAAGTATTTCGAAAGAATTTAATAAAGTCGATTGTTTTAGATGGATTGTTTTATTTGTATAATGTTATTACATCGTACCAACTTTACACCAACCTGAACTCATATTGAGAGTGAAGACCACTTGTCGTGATAGCCGTGTGATGGTGAGCTCGTTTCTTGTTTAGAAGGTCGTGGTTCGAATCCCAGGGCATGTACCAATGAGTTTTCTGACTTATGTAAGTACACAACTATCATTGACTCCATACCTCCGAGAGCACGTTAAGCCGTCGGTCCCGGTTGCCATCAACAGGTGCAGCCGTTAAAACCCACATTAGAGCTGCGTGGTGGATTAAGCTCAAGCACCCTTATTCCGAGGGGAGGTCTAAGCCCCTGTAGAATACGTGCTTAGTAAAATAATTAAAACTCTATATATTGACAGAATCAGTCTTTTTATTCGATTTCTATAGATAACGCAGTTAATCACAAAGTCACGACATCACCCATGACAGAAACAGTCAATTAGGTATCCTTTTTGGATGGTCGAGCTAAACTCGGTCTCTTGTGCTCGAACCATCAGAACTAACGGACGAAAATCGACATCATCGTCGCCAGCAGCCTCTCAAAATCCACTCAAAAAATCGTCATTTAATTTGTATGTGACAGGGTGACATACGACTCGCTAAGTATGCCTGGACGTAAGACTTGTAGTGAAGTTGTGACTCTAAGTGGAGTCGTGGACTGTGAACGTGTTAAATCTAGAAAAAAGTTACATCAACTGTATCAACTTAAAAAGTGATTACGTTGAAAAATAAGTTTTATTAAAAGACTAGCGGTCGTACCTGGCTTCGCCCGGGTGGACTACGGAAACGTTCCTCTTCCCGTTCCACGCATTAGTACATTGCACCCGTGCGAAGTCGGGGTGGGTCGCTAGTCCAACCATATCGTATCATTACACATTACACTATGGTATCATCGTCATAATCCAAACAAAGAAATTCTCTGACGCGTCTAGCAACAAATTGGATTGCCATAAAAAAGGATAGTAAGTCAATCTTAAAAGATACACATATGATGTCGCGGACTTTTGGTTAGAACTTTTAAAGGGGAACAATTCCGTACTACATGATTTTTGCTTAACATCAACCGTTTATGCAGCACGCGTAACGGAAGCTCTCAAAAGGAATTATCTTTCCCATTTTTGCAACATTTTTCATTGATGCTCCGCTCCTATTGGTCGTAGCGTAATGTAATAGTAACCAATAGCCTTCCTCGATAAATGGACTATCCAACGCGAAAAGAATTTCTCAATTCGAACCGGTAGTTTCTGAGATTTGCGCGTTTAAACAAACAAACAAACTCTTCAGCTTTTTAATATTATATAGATTAGTATATTAGTATAGATAACTGCGTCTTAGTCATTCTCACTTTTTATTGGGACAGCCCTCGTAATGTCATTCTATTATTTAAAGCCGGTAATACACCTGAAACCACTGCTTTCAGACCTATTTCGATACTCTAAACCGTTCGGTTTTACCCAGGGCCGTTTAACAACTGATCTGGCGTGGAATTGACCATCATATCTTTAAAATCCAAGAGGACTCGGGAAACATTGTAGATGTCTTCTGTGATCTTCTAAGGCTTTGACGGTCCAACGTAATCTATTTGTCAGGAGACAATATCAATAACGGGTTAAAGACCGTGTACTCCATCTTCTATAGTCGTACTTATGTAACATAGCTCGGAGGGTTACAGAGAGGTCACTCGGATAGGCGTCCCACAAGGTTTAATTCTTGGTCCATTTCGATTTTTATTCATGTTAACGATTTACCTTATACTCAATACTTTATTTGTTTTTGGCATTCTTGGAGCACTTAACATTGTCATCACTTACAATAATATACATTGTTTACATTTACAAAATCAACTGCAACGATATCTTAATAAAGTAAAATAACCATTTTACTACAGTATATTGTAGAACTACGGAACAATGAGGATGAAAAACAAAAAACTATCGTCCCTAATACCTTTTAAAAAATAATCACATATTACTTATTTAGTAAGAATTCAAATTAATTGAAAGCTATTTACCTATGACGATGTAAACAATGCGATCTCCGAAATACTCGAAAGGTTCACGGTCAATAATTTCTTTTAAATGTAAAAGAAGAAAAAAGAAAACAAATGCATGAGATTCCCGCTACCAGATCATCATCATCATCAGCCCGTTTCACCCCACTGCAGGGGTTTAGACCTCCCCCCCAGGATGAGGAGGGGGTTTGGAGCTTAAATCCACCACGCTACTCCACTGTGGGATGGGGATTGTAACGACCGCCATCTATTGACAGCGTCCGGGACCGACTGCTTAACGTGCTCTCCGAGGCACGGAGTCAGTGATAGTTAATGTACTTAAGTCAGAAAAACTCATTGGTACACGCCCGGATTCGAACCATGGCCCTATGGCCTTATAAATTTGAGACAGGTTCGTTGCGCTCTGAGCTATCACGACTACCAGATGCTAAACAGGTATCCCCCGGTATTTATTAAAAGCGAGATATTGGACCTTGTAAATTCCACTGTTTCCTTGTGAATTACTTTTGATGTGAAATTGCAATGGGGTCCTCATAAGAATTCACATCTTTTCAGACATAGAAACCACGAGACGTGGGTATTTTTTTTTTGTGATTTTACCTGTAGGTATCTTCCAAAAACTTCGTTCGAAACGTGTTCTAAACAAACAAAATATGGTTTCTTGCTGAAGAATTGAAAATTCTTGTTGAAGTTTTAATTACTCTGTATATTTACACACAAACTGACAGCAGAATTTCTCTGATCTGATGAACTATTTGCTAATCACTAACAAATCAGAAGCTCGCAGGGCGAGTTCCACTACAGCCTGAGAGTCGAAACGATAGCTGTAAATCAAGTATTTACGCTTCAAAATTTACGATTTTCGGATGTACCGTAGGTACATTAGAAAATGGCTTCGGCCGACGGTCTAATAAGACCTCGTCAAATCACAAAAAGCCTTGACAATTTCTTATTTTTACCGTTAATTACCCAAAATAATACACCTTCATTATTAGCAATTAGGAGCCATAAGATAAAAAATATACCTAGATAAGTATATAGCATGCAGAATGTCGTGATAGCACGAACGTAGCGTACCTGTTTCAAATCTATAAAGCCATGGTTCGAATTCGGGCGTGTACCAATGAGTTTTTCTGACTTAAGTACATTATATACCACTGAGTCCGTGCATCGGAGAGCACGTTAAGCAGTCGGTCCCGGTTACTGTCAATAGATAGCGGTTGCTACAATCCGCCAACCTACATTGGAGCAGCGTGTTGGATTTAAGCTTCAAGCCCCCTCATCTTTAGGGCAGGCCTAAGCCCCAGCAGTAAGCAGTGGGGTTAAAAAGGGCTGATGGAATGGAATGGAATATAGCATGTATGTATATTCTCGGCTCCGCCCTGTTTGATTTACGTCATAAATGCTAAGAAACTACGAACTACAGCTGTTTATTTATAGTGCTCTCGTTATGAAAAATTTCACACCTACATTCGGCAATTTATTGTCCCATTTTTACCTATTTTCATTCATCAGTGTTGTAAGTAATTGATTACTGACGTCACGCGTATCTAGGTCACCACGGAACTCAGCATAAATAAACCCGAAATGTAGTCACCTTACGAAAGATATTAATAGAACAATGTAATATAGGTTCGTTCAATCAAAATTGTGTAAGCATTAAATTTTTATAGCATTTCATTAATTGTTTTTATTTATAATTTATATTCTAGTTCTTTTTACTTAAAAAAATACCCACACCATATTTTTTTACCATAAAATACCATAAAATACTAACACCTAATTGATATGGTCGCCTACGTGATTTATATTCGTACCAAACAAAGGAAACTAGGTTGGCTAAAAAAGTTGGATAAAACTTAAAATCGAGCGACACGCCAAATATAGAACGGCTAAAAATAGAATTGCAAGGGGTGAATGGTGCATTGATGCAACTAGGGCACACTGCAATGATTTGACCTATATATTTTTCAATGAGTTGCATGAACGGGGCTGAGTCCATTCCGAGCCCCGTTTCATTCAGTAACAAACGAAGGTTTGCTCGAGGTCGTCACTCGTGACCTACATTCAGCAATTCACCCCGCTGCGAATCTGTACCAACATATTTTCAGTGTTTGAACGTTAAATATGTGATTCTGTGTGTTTTCAAATACATTTTATCAAAGTACTTAAAATTAAAACAACTATATAAACTTAAAATATATTTAAAAGAACAGTAGTAAGAAAAGCTCAGGGAATGCAGTTCATTTAAATATGCCGCGTTAAGCTTAAAACATCTGTGATTGAAGGGCTATCATTTTAGCTTCGCTTTCATTGGTTTAAATCGTGCTAACCTAGTAAACTTCCAATTACATTAGAGTTATCCGCAATCACTGAATTCTGTATCTAACGATGACAAATGTGTCACATATAAATATGTGTGCGTAAATTTACATTATTTATTTCATACTGTACTACACATTACAGAGTGTAAGCTGATAGTACACTTTGATAAATGTTATTTCTTGGTCATGGTGTTTCGATCGCCGCGCCACCTGTCGCTTTAACACGCGTCTCCATTGAATAGTGTTGAATACTTGAATAGCCCGGACTGAAAAATAACGCACGCGCACTGTGGGCCCGACAAAGGGCCTAAGAAACGGGTCCTAAGTGAATCTGATGTATTTATGTCATAAAAATGGTGAAATCTGTGAAGTGGCGGGTCGAGATTAGGATATTCGACGTCTCGAATCATGACCGAGGCATATGAAGAGTAAGTTTTGTCTAGAGGTTCATAATTTGGTGTGTGTAAAACCCCTACCTCCAGGCAGGGCTGGACCCCGGCCATTTTCCGCAGCTCATAGAACGAGAATATGAGATTTTTGTATTTTCTCAAGTCTTTCTTAGCTTATGCCAACCGTGCCTATATCTGTAACACTTTGAAAACAAATAAGGCTTTATTAAAAAGAAACGTAAGACCCGCCCTTGCAGGGTCAAACTGTGTTCAATGGGCTGTCGTTTCATTCACAACACAGCTTTGGGGTCATATTTCGAGCTATTAGTATTGATATATATTAGTATATGAATAGAATACCTATACTAAGAATATAAAATTGTAGGTAACGCTACTTTGTTGAACTAATAGAAAATAACAAGGCTTCTTGTGACATTGTTCTATCGAAAAATTATTTTGAGAGATTCCTAAATACCTAAATCACTGTTGACACGTTTTAGAACAGCCTCGTATTTTTGAGTATTTAATTATTAAAAATCCGGAAAAAAGTAGATGTTGGATAAAAAACGCAATAAGAAGTGCGCTTAGTAACATTCAGTTGATATTTACGTTAGTGTGGAACAAAATAAGTATTTTATTATTAAAGTCTAAGAATTTTATTATAAAAGCCATTTCTGTTTTTCTAGTTAATTCTGATGAATCACAAATCAATGACAAAGTGACTTTTACACGAAATCCACCCATGTCTTCTATAATTAAATTTTTTCCTTCGCCATCCTTAATAGGATAGGCAAAGGTCGGAGCCCCGTACAGCTATTTCTTACATCGTGACACTGATGCAAATACCGTATGCAAAAAGTCATCAATTCGTTTCCAATCATGACACAAGTATTTGTTACGGTCGTCAATACAGATTAAACAACACTTTATGACCAATTTGAACGTAGCATCATGTAGCATTGCAGTAACACATTTTAGATGTCAGCACTTGTGAGCAAGCCTGCTATACCACCAAACTATGATTCATTTCATATTCAGATTGGCTTAAAGTTTTACTTTATGTACTGTATGTCTTGATCTATACAACCTTGTTTGTCATACAATCATTCAAAGAAGTGTAAAGTGGATGTATTGAAGGCAAGCTAATTAACATCCAAGTATTTGTTATTTAACTAAGAATAAATACCTTCCATTTTGACTACTATTTCCTATGAATAGGTAGGTAGGTAGGTATATGGACTATTTGATGTAATTTTCACATTTTCAGAAATTTTAAATTATCACATAGAAAATATAAACTGTATGAATAGTCAGAATAGATCAATTTAGTCTATTTGAAGACTGTCTTGCATAGAATAAAATGTCTTATGTGATGGATTTAATAAATATTGGAACAAGCTGATAATATTTCAAAAATATTAGGTTTTGAAACTCTAAAAAATTTATACAAAAGACTAATCTAGAATTTCACATTTAAAACTTCTGGGTATACCAAACAAACAAAATGTATTTTATAACATACTTTGTGATTTGTTTTTATCGAATGCAAAGAAAGCAATAGTGATTTTAATTGAATTCTATGAGTATAAGAAACATATGTAATACCTATAACATAAAAAATTTTTGTCCAAAAGATGGTACATACCTACCCCTTTTAATATGATTTTGGGGTCAACTAATAATTAATAATAATAATAATAAATCGTTTATTTTACCTCAAAATTTACAATTTTTAGTTTTTACATTCTGCCTTCCACACTAGGCTTTAATCCTGTGTCGTGGAGGCCGAGCCAGTTAACATTGTGAAATTTTACATGATCTGTACACAACTAAACAATCACGAAACTCTTACACAAACATGTCAGCACTAGCGCTATCCACAACAATTACAACAACTTAGAAGGTATAAAAAAAATATAAAGAGAGATATTTTGTCCCACCAAATAATGGCCAAATGGTTCAAAATGATGTCAACAGCTGTCAGTTGTATCCAATGTAACTTAAGCAGTCAAAATGATAAAATTGTGTAAACCTATAATAACAGACAAAAACATTTCAGATTAGTTTTCCCAGGGAGTTGTTATTCATACTAAAATCAATAAAAATAACATGGTGGAGAGACGGACAATATCAAAATCTTATACCCAAGTTTCTCAAATGTATGTATCAGATGCATAATTCAAATGTCGTTAGACCCGTAACTAAATTTTTTTGATGCCCTAACAAAAAAGGTTGCACTTCAATAATTGTGCATTCCCAAATTTAAATTCCATTATATTTTATTTCATAAGAATAGACAATTTTAAGTAGTTACTTAAAATTGTCTATTCTTATGAAATAGATCTGTATTTACATAGATATATTATAATGATAATGATATTCTTATAGCTTGACGTCATCAAGTGGAATTATAAGTTTAGCCATTGCCATTGCATATTTATAAAAACAATGACACTATTACTATTGACAATTTTGAGACTGACATTGTTTTTATAAATATGCAATGGCAATGGCTAAACTTATAATTCCATCTAATGACATCACGCTATAAGAATTTTCAATATAACATAATTTGATTTTTTTCTCTTAGATCAATATTTACGTAGATATGTTATATTGAAAATTCTTATAGCGTGATGATCAGATGGAATTATAAGTTTAGCCATTGCCATCAAATTATAACTAATTTGATTTTTTTTCTCTTAGATCAGTATTTACATAGATATGTTATATTGAAAATTCTTATCTATACTAATATTATAAAGCTGAAGAGTTTGTTTGTTTGTTTAAACGTGCAAATCTCAGGAACTACTGGTTCAAATTGAAAAATTCTTTTTGTGTTGGATAGTCCATTTATCGAGGAAGGCTATAGGCTATACTACATCACGCTACGACCAATTGGAGTGAAGCATCAATGAAAAATGTTGCGAAAACGGGAAAAATTATTCCTTTTGAGAGCTTGCGCCGCGCGCGCTGCGTAAACGGTTGATGTTAACCAAAAATCATGTATTACGGAATTGTTTTCCTTTAAAAGTTCTAGCCAAAAGTCCGCAACAGCATATGTGTATCTTTGAAGGTTAACTTACTATAACCTTTTTTATGACAATCAAATTTGTTTTAACATAATGTACTATTTGCGAAGATGTTTTTAAACGTGATATTAATCCTTTTCAAATTAAATACATTAGTTGTCTTAAGCATTTCATGCATATTATAATTGCCCTTTGCACCACACAATTTAAATTAATATCTTAGCAGTTTTTATCGAAATTAGTTTCTTTAAATTGTTTATTTTTTCGAAATAAAATATAAAGGACCTTAGTTCAAAAATATGGGATTGGTCAATTGTACGTAGACAATGGTGTTAGTTATACTAGTTAATACAATTTTCACTTACGCACGCACTCTTTACATTTTAAAACCTGTCTGCTAAACCCGATCTAAAACAAGCCATGGACTTGAATTATAAAATTAAAGTAGGCACACATAAGTGAATGAATTAATGCCCTGGGAAGACCGGTTTTTATTGGATAAACTATGTTTAAGTGGTCACTCGTTAAATTGCTGATAGTACGCAATAAACAGCTTCAGTGTTTCCTTTGCCCAGTTGTTAAAAAGCTAGTTTATAATTAAAAATGTAAAAGTCATTGCATGAAGGTTTTTAATTAATCAGATTTCATTATTCGTTTATAAATAAGTTTATTGTTGTGTTTTAAACATGTAGACAAAAAGCTTAGAAGCATAAAATTTTAACAAATAAAATTGTTCTAAAATTAATAAACAATAAATTTAAATATGGTTTCATTTATTGGTTTTAATAGTTAAGTAATCTGACAAAGCCGTGATAGTTTCTCCATTTCTGTACTGTGGTATGATTATGCACATTTATAAACACTAAACACTCCACTACAGTGATGCATATTAAAATCTTAATTTTTTCAATAATGCTTTTTTTGTCATGCAAAGTAAAGATTTTTACCTTTACATTTTGAGAAAGTGACGTGCCTTCCCTTTCCCCCCTGAAACAAGTTCATGCCAGCTTCAACAGCATCTTGTGATTTTAGTTGATAAGGAAAGGGGATTCTCCAATACTGAGCCATTGGCTTATGTAACTTTGTGTAGTCGTATCACAGACGATTGTATGTAAGTTTTGAGTAGCATTTTCGGATTTCGATAGTCTCTTATGCATTTTATTGTGTACCCATTCCTAATTTGTGTTGTTTAAACTGATTATCTTTTACTGCATAAAACATTTCTTTTGTATTGCTTATTTATTTGTATTTATCGTCTTTTATTGTAGTGCATATTTATTTAGTAAGTTTTGCGAATTATGTGAATTGTCGCGATAGCCGTGCCATGGCGAGCCCGCGTCTTGTTTAGAAGGTCGTGGTTCGAATCCCAGAAATACAGGCATGTACCACTGAGTTTTTTCTGGCTTAAGTACGTAATTATCAGTGACTCCGTGGCTCGAAGAGCACGTTAAGACCTCGGTTCCGGTTGCCATTATTAGGTGGCGGTCGTTAAAATCCACCAACCCGCGCGGAAGCAGTACGGTGGATTAAGTTCCAAACACCCTCATCCCGAGGGGAGGCCTACGTTTCTGCAGTGGGATATAACGGGCTGATATAGTATACGGATAAGGGACTTGTTACCCGAAATAAAGTGTTATTATATTATTGGCAATTGTTGTGAATAATCTCCTGGCATGAACACTATCGCTCGGCCGGCGGTTTTTCCCACGCATCAAAGGAAATTATTGGTTCGCAGTTAGTTTTAACTTCGGTCATGTTTCCACACCTGCGTCGTTCGTTGAGATGAGTGTGTAGTTTGATATGAACATAAATTTACCATTTTCGCTTTTTATGCACTTTTTCATGCTTTATGCAATAATGAAGATATTTAATACAATGACATCGCTACAGACAGCAACAGCCGCCTTTGAATTAGCGCATTAATAGATTTCATTGGCAAGTCAAGTGTAGGACCTTGAATTATCGCGTTAACTATCGACTTATCGCGATAAATTAGCACAAGTAGCTGAAGCTTCGTCACGCAGGTCTGGGAGTACCATGAGTTCCGTGCCGTCGGAAAGAATGTACGTCAAAAACTATGGTTGGGCCTTGCCACCTTGTTAATAATTATCGAAGTCGATATATTAGATTAAATTTTAAAAGAATTACAATTTTTATATATGTCAAACAAAATGATATATTTCTAGATTTTAAATTCAATACTTTATTAAAACTGAGAATCACATCTCCCATATTCGCGCACTTTATTAATGTATTGTTACGGGCTATTTATCCAGATTTATGAGATGCATTAAAACATCGATTTAATTGTACTTTATTTTATTATGAGGAAAAATCACAGACTGATTTACTCACAATTCACACAGATCACGAATTATACTGTTGTCGCACTTTATACCTCACAGTTAGTCGCATTTGACTTATTAGTAAACTGACTGTCCGACGTCGCGTCGTCGTCGTCCTTTTCATACCCTCAGAAATCCCTTCACCAACAGGCATCTCGAACATTGCATCCTCGAATATTCTATTTCAAGATTATAATCTCAATTTAGCGTGGGAAAGTTCTGGCGCCGGCGCTACTTAGACAATTCCGTCTTGAATTGTATTTTTCGAAGGCGTAATTCTCTTTAGGTAAAAAGCCGCCTTTAATATGAATTTAATTTGTAGAATTTATTTTTTATCTCGATGTTTCTGTATTTGATCGATGTGTATGAATACCCGTGTGATCTTTTCGAGTACATTATATGACCCATCGACGTGCTTTTTATACATAGACGTCACAGACTATAGTGTAAAGTTGAATGAATATGAAATTATTTTTAATTTAAACGAGTTTAAGATTTGGAATTACTCATTCTATGTTCCCACAACAGGGTACAGGTCACAAAAATGTGACTACCTGTAGCAAGGGCGAGTGTCAAAAATCGTTTTTGAATTTGTGTTACGTAATTTATGGATGGCCTCAATATTACATATTCTTGATATATGATGTGATATTTGTCAAACTGCAATGCATAAGTCCGGACACGTCAAGAGAAATGGAATCCTATTTCAAGTTAATATGCAAACAAACATCGAACTTTGAATGCAGCGGTCTAGAAGGCGCATGCTTGCTAAACTCGAATCAAAACTGATTTTTGTCAACTTTATTTACTTTAATTTTTTTAGCGGTATCTGCCTTTCATTTAAAAGTATGTAACTAGTTGTGATGGGTAATACGCAAAATCCTAAGCGCAATATCTAGGTGACCAATCGCATGGCCCATGCGTGCGTCCCGCCACTCTCCCTTCCTCATCCTATGGCTCAAATGTGATAACTTTAGTTTTCGAACTAAACGGCCAGCATTACTCCTCTATTGCACTAATTCAAAACTCGGTGGCTAAAAGAATACAATAACAAACTGTATCATTTACCCTAATTCCCTTCTCTAGCTCTTGTCCATTTCCCCTCGTTTAGGGAATCTTCCTTTAATAAAGAAACACTGCGGAGTCACGTCAAGTAATATTAGATTATTACCGATCGGGAATAAATAAAATTCAAATAGGCGTGGTGGATACAATACAAGTCCGTTATGTCTTATGGTGATGTTTCAGTGACTGGCTGGTGCGCGTGCGGGCGCAGGTGATGTGCCGCGACGAGGGCACCGGCGGGTGGGTGGCGCTGGGCGGCGGAGGACTCGCCAACGTCATGGTTGGTCGCCGCCCCAAAGCGCCACCGCAGCCCCCACACAGCAGGCCTAGCGGTAACTAACTTCATTTGATACATCTACTGACTTCTTTAACGCCCGATGTTGAATAAGCTCAAGATTAGAAGTCGCCTCCGATCATTTTGGGAGGAAATTAATTTAAAAAAACTTGTTAAGTGCATCATGTGACAGATCAAATGAAAGTACTTGTTATGTCAAATACACGTTTTTTTAAAATAATTTTAGAATACTATTAAAGAAATTAAACATGATTTCAACCCCCCCCCCCCCCCCTCTTATTTCTGAAACTGCTGATTATTTGTATTAAACATTGTAGAGAATGTAATGATTTATAATACGGAACCCTTTCCTTGCAAGTTTGACTCGTACTTGACCGGTTTTTCTTTTCGTTTATAATGAAGCGTCAAACTATTTTGCTTGATACGATTTACCATCTCCAGTCCTAAATGTTCAAGACATTAAGTAATGCATATTGACATTTGTTTATCCTGTAATAGAACTAACCCAAAAACATAAACTACTTTGTTCAAAATTATTAACTAAGTTAATTAAGTTTCACTGGACTTGCTAAGAAAGTTTACATCTGTTTGACTAATTCACTCAATTGAAAGGACAAGGTTGTTAAGCTCGCAGTTGCGCCTCGCCACAGTAGAAACGATGTGATGACAATTGCTTCCTTTTCCTGCTTGTGGTAATAACCACAGTTCGATGTAATAGGTGGTTTTTTCCCCACATTCTTCGCATAATTCTTCGCGCAGCACTGGCGGATAGCCAGCCTCATGGAGAGTAGCAAGAAAACTACTTAAAGTTGGTGACTACACGAGGATGGCTACTTTATACCCAATTATGTGGCATAAGCATTTTCCTGCAACTTAAATATTAAAAATTGATATAGTAGTTGGCACCAGTAGGTACACTGTCGGCTAATGCTCCAACACTGGTTACCATACAAGATTTCCAGCCAATCCTTGCAAGAACTTGCCAGAAGTTAAGACAGGTAGTCCATTTGTCGCCAGTGCACTGGTGGGATGGGATGGGAAGATGGGAATACAATTTTATGAACTATGCCTTGGGTCTTTGTCAGCAAATATCAGATTTGGCAGCTATTGACAACCTGGTTTGAATTGCAGGCGGCGAGAGCAGTACGGAGGAGAGCAGCTCGCGGCCTTCGCACGCACACGCACCCAACTACGAATACTTCATATACGGGAAGCGCATCAGCGATCAGACTGTTAGAACTTTTATTTACACTTTACGTACTGGTATAGTAGATTGGGCTCCCGCCGCATAAAATCCTTCGTCATAAGCTAGCCGTACCAAATCTTTATTGTGGGATAGTAGAGATAATTGACAATCACACCATAAAAAAATTGTGTGCCGCCCGGTAATCTTGGAGGGTTCCGAGTTCGCACTCAACTTTGCGTTTGACATCACGTACACAAGTGAAACTTTGACACGTGACACGCGAGGTGTGTCATAGATCGCGATAGGTGGCGCACATAATAGCATTTTACGTAACCCCTTGGGGGTTAAAAATAGTATCTCTTTCTGCGCGATAAGTACCTAAAATGCTTATAAACGCACTTTCAGCGAATGGGGTTCAACCATATTGATATTGAAGATATCGCAAGGTTCTCTAAAATCGTTATAAAAAGATTTTGATTGTTTTTTGGTTTGAGGCCTAATGGGCATTGATTAAAAATTTTGTCATATATTTTGGTCATCATCATCAGCCCATTTTACCGCACTGCAGGGGCTTAGGCCTCCCTCAGGGTGAGCAGGGGGTTTGGAGCTTAAATCCACCACGCTACTCCACTGCGGGTTGGGCATTTTAACGACCGCCATCTATTGACAGCGCCCGGGACCGACTGCTTAACGTGCTCTCCGAGGCACGGAGTCGGTAATAGTTAATGTACTTAAATCAGAAAAACTCATTGGTACACGCCCGATTCGAACCATGGCCCTATGGCCTTATAAATTTGAAACAGGTTCGTTGCGCTCTGGGCTATCATGGTATATCTGGGCTATTTTAGTAATATGTTTTAATTTTATGTATACATTTTCAACGAATAATCGATTGTTAAAATCTGATGGCTGATGACGTCACTAGTACTATTATAGATACGAAGTTCTACGTGTTGCACTGTTTGTATGGCCGTAGCCCGCTGCATGTAGTAGTGACGTCACATTAATGTTTTACCTTTTTATATCTCTATTATTACATCTCCAAAAAATTTCATAGTTTTCCTGTTGGACAAGGTATTCCTGTGAATACAAAAATTTTAAAACCATATTGCAAAATTTTGAACAATGCCCATTAAACATGATTTCATTATTATTATCATCTCCATCTTCTAAGAAGTTTAAGACAACTGCATCCGCCGGCAAGATCATGGGCTCTTTTTTCTGAAACAGTCAAGGGGTACTAATGGTTGAATATCTTTATCATAAAGGTACTAGCTCCCGCCTCACACTTCTTAATGCCACAGGTGGTGTTATCGTGCACGATAAAGAAAGACTTCCAGTACAATAAGGTTATGCCGACATTCCACCACTGGGTGACCGATGAAAAAAGGTTTGGACTGACCTTCCAAACCGCTGCAGATGCGAGGGCCTTCGACAAAGGGGTCAGGACAGCTATTGAGGAGCTGCTTGACGGTGAGTGCAGTTTATTCTAGACACGGCTTCATCGTATATTAACGCGAGAGGTACCAAACGGTAGGTCTTAAAAAATTATATCAGGGTTTCAATTTTTTTTATTTAAGTCAACAGTTGTTGAGATATGCACTCCTAAAGTTCTAATTTTTGTTAGTCATGTCGTCGTCCCTCTACTAGCTAAACCGTTGTTTTTGGATATGTAGAAAAAATTTTATTTGTAAAATGTGTTTTAATTATAAATTGTTGTCCGTGAACTAATTTATCTAATGTGTTTTCTTCTTTGCCTCCCTCTACCGTATACTGGATTCCTACATGGTGAGTATGGGCTTATATAGTATAACTTAATTAGATGCTATAAAATTACAGCTTGTGAGTTGCCAGGTTTCATTAAGACGCTAATAACAACAAATTTGGCTCTTAATAAAAAAATCACAAGACCTATATAACTGAAAACAAGAAAAAAATATATGCATTTATTGATCGTATTTTAAAAACCTGTCAGGCTCTAAATCGTGTTTTACTAAGATTATAAAAAAATATATTAGGCACCCCTTATAATACATTTTCAATGAATATATCTTTGTAAAATCTTATTGTATCTTGTTGAAATTAAAAAAAAATCTTATATGCATTGTTAAAAACTTGGCCGATTTATTTACAATTATTTTCCAAATCACTCTTATACAAATCGACAGTGGTCGGTGAGGCACGCTGCTAGATACTGCTCAAGGCCGGCGGCTATTGTCAGCGTCTTAAATAAGTTGAACGAATAGACAATTACTCCTATTATAATATTAAAGTAACTAATCTTTTCCTTAGAAGAAATAAGCCGTTTTACCATAACCCATAGGGAAGTGTGCCATCATTATTCTATTGGATAAAATTTGGATCTATCATTTTAGCGCATCTTATTAAAAGTTATACTATATTTTAAGTTGATGAATGATATGTTGATGAATGGTAGAGGTGGCGTCATGAGAAGCTGGCGTTTCACGCTTTGCTTCGCGCGTGATATTTTTTAAAAAGCCTGTAAATGAATACGTGAGACGTCTCGCCAATCGTAAGGCCATAACCAATGATATTTTGTTTTTATAGATACGTTACACACGCTAGTAAACGATGACCCAGTGGACCACCGTAAATTACACAAGCGTACTGATTCTGCCAACAAATATCGTTGCTTCATTGGCTACATCATCTCATATACGATGAAATTGTTTTTTAACAGAAATGTTTAGTAACTGGGACGTCAGGTGACATCATGCAAATGGCGTCGAATTTAAAATTAATAATGACACCAATAAAATTTCAAAGTTTATATAATTTTCATGAAAAATTAATATAATTTGATTCCAGATTTATATTAAAAATTCTGTATTAATATTTAAATAATATCAAAAGAGACATTCTTGTACAATAGCGCACAGACCGAACTGAACAGTCAGATATATAGTTTGAGGTTTTAATGACCAGCCAAATTTTAATATAATGCCCTTTGATAAAAATCCGTTGGCCGTCTTGTTCCTTTTTAGTATTGTTCAATAGGTAAATATTCAGTTAAAACTACGTAAATCTTTCCCAAAACTACAATATTACTAGTCACCGTTCACGAGAACGCCAGTGCACGTGCACGCGCCCCGACTATATGCCCCATGCCCCGCCCTTTCGTATATAAGTAGAAAGTAGCCAAATTTTGTTAAAAAATATATAGGATATAATTATTGATTATGAATATTCGACCTATATTTTTATTTACGTAATGAGGTCTATTGGTGATACCTAGCATCTAGAAAAATTTTGGCTGGTGATTAAAATCTCACCCTGTATAGTGCGGGTGTGAGCGCTATGAGTGCACTTTATATTTTTGATCTGTCATGAAAATTCCAACACAGTACATTTCCAATGTTTTCCGAGTATGCATATATAAAATGCATCGGATCGGTCAATCGGATAATATTTCTCTATATTGTATTGAAGTTCACGTTTGGGTGATTACATCTGGGATCTCGACTGACAATTTTTTTTCTTTTTGTAGGTCTGGGTGGGGCGTGGCCATCGCTTCACGCATACAAAAAACACAATCCAGCGCCCCGAGACGAAGACGAAGAGAACAATATATTCGAGGTAAGTGAGCATGCATATACAGGGACGAATCAAATGAACAGACTTTGGAGGTAGCGGTGAAAAGGCGTAAATTTTCCAAAAAAAAATTTCATTTTTTAATATGTTTTTTTAAATTTTAATTGGGCTTAGAAGTTTATACTTAGTGACCCACATCTAGCTGACTGGGAAAAGAAGGGATTCTGCTGCTTTCGGATTTGAATGCTTCCATATTAATATTACATTCATTTCCACGTTTCTAGTGTCTGAATCTACCGTCTGATTCGAGATCAAGTTCGGAGAATTCGACAGCATCGCGCTCGCATCAACAACATCAACACCATAGGCATGAAGACATTACGCAGACCCCGATCCTGTCGGCCATCACGCTGCCAAGAACCAGGAGTCCTTTGAACAGAGGTAATTATATACCCCGAGACCTCCTGCACATTACAAGAAAGTTTCTTGTGCAAATTTTTTTTTACAGATTTCGCGCTTTTCGCAACTATCTGAGTGCAGTGGTTATACTAGTAGTGTTTTGTATCAATACAGGGTTTTTAAAGGATTGGTTTTTGATGTGGCGTTTCGCTACCTAATTGGCTTGACGTGTATAACGCGTTATTCTTTGGGCCAATCGGAAATCATGTTGTGTGAAAGTCCGTTCGGATTTAAGCCGTCCGATGACCGACCTGCTGAGGTAGCAAGAAATTATTGTTTTTTCCATGAATCAATGACAGTGTGAAAATACCAAAAACTACCATAAAATTTTACTGAAGTAGCGAATTTTGACTTAGGTATAAGTGATCATTAGTCTTATATGTGTATCATTTACAGACCCTTCACAAGCCAACAAGGAGCTGATTCTAAAACAGAAGATATCCGGATCATGTAGCGACGAGCCGGACAAAATGATATATCTGGACGAGTGCACGGACGCCGACAACTATCCCTATGTGCATCTTACTGCGGTGAGTGTTGCATGTTTGTCATCCAATCACGCTTTAAGTGGTCGACGGATTAAGCCAAAATTTCAGCAGCATGTTGTTTTTTTTTTAATACAATGTAAAACAAAAACAACAAGGTCATCGAGCTCCTCTTACTGTATTTCAAAGATCTCAGTGGGTGCGTATTTTTTTCTATATTGAATTCAAATTGAAAAAAACTGCTCAATGGGCATTGTTCAAAATTTTGCAACATGGTCTAATTATTTTTTTTTATATTTAAAGGAATGGGTCTCCTTATTGAACAGAATAAATTTTAGGAGGCGTAGTTACAGAGATATAAGAAAAAATTTAAAACATTGATGGGACGTCCTTATTACATGCAGCGGTCGACGGCTGCACAAATAAGTGCAATACATACACCATCGTAGCTATTATTATTAATAGTGACGTCATCACGTATCAATTTTGTAGTCAAATTATTACTTGCAAATCTATACGTGAAATTTACAAAAAAAAATATTAAAATACCCCATGTTGTCTATATTTTCATAAATAAGTATAATGTCAAAGTTTTTGGCCAATGATACACTTGTGTTATGTATTTTCCAAAAATGTTGTGTTTTCTAAGAACTAGACATTGCAACAACTCCATAAAAAAATGCTCTGAAACTTACAAATTTGATGGGCCCCCATTTCTTTATTTTTTTAAATAAAAAAGATTACATAAAATATTTGTTTCAATCAATAATTTCTAACCTATGACATCCTACATGTCACAGTGAAAAAGTTGAATTGAATATCTGATTCAATATTTTGTACTAACAATAATAATATCTGGGACATTATACACAGCGCCATCTAGTACCAAACTAAGCAAGTCTTGTATTAAGGGTACCAGACAACTGATATACATACTTGAATATTCTTTATAATATATTAGGTCTTAACCTATGAAGTTGCCGTTTTGTATGAAATAATTTAAAGTATTTTTTTTAAACATCTTTATTTCTGTTATTCAAAGTAATCACCCGTGCAATTGGCGCACCTTTGCCAATGCAGTGGCAGTTTATTGAGGCCCTTGTAAAAATCAACTGGATGGGAGGCAACAAACTCTTCAAAGGCATTTTTTACTGTCTCTCGGGAATTAATTTTTTTCCCTTTAAAAAGTTGCCCAAATTTTGAAAAAAGTAATAGTCGGTAGGTGCAAGGTCTATTGAGTATGGTGGATGAGGGAGAACTTCCAACCCCAACTCTAGCAGCTTGGAGACTGTTTGTTGTGCGCGTTGTCGTGAAGGAGCAGCGGGAACGACCGATTGACCAAAGCTGGTCGCAGACGTGCGAGCTTCTCCATCATTGTCTTCAGTTCTTCACAGTACACATCTGCAGTAATGCTCATCCCAAAGCCAGCACTAGACCACCAAACAGTGACCATCACCTTTTTAGGGGTTATTTTTCGTTTAACACATTGCTTTGATGCTGAACCAGGATCTAACAACTTCCGGAACAGAATCCATTTTTCATCACAGGTAACAATCCGGTTCAAAATTCCTTCATTTCTGTGCCTGTTGAGCAACGCGAGGCAGGTCTCGACGCGTATGTTGCGCTGGCGGTCGTTAAGTTCGGGGGATGCTCATCTATCAAGCTTTTTTACTTTGCCAATTTGTCGCAAATGGTTCAATATTGTTTTGATGCTAACATCAAAAGCTGCTGATAGTTCAGCTGTAGTTTGAGTATCATCAGCTTCCACAATCGCCTTCAATTCATCATTATTGACCAAAGTGTCCGGACAACCACGAGATTCATTATTCAAGTCATAATTTCCAGAACAGAAGCGGGCAAACCAATAACGGGATGTCCATTCGTTTGTTCTCTCCGTAAACTTTGTTGATGTTACGTGCCATTTGTGCCGCATTAGTGCCACGGCGGAACTCATATTCCATAATTACAGAAATTTTTAATGTGTCCATTATGACGAAAAATGTTCAAATGTAATGAAAACACAACGCTAATCAATAAGCAAAAGACTGACTGTAAAAAAAATGTCATGTTTTTAAAACAAAATTAATTTGAATTTAGAATTCACAGCCAATCAAATTTTTTTTTGTTTGAAATAGCCAGTACTGAAGAACGGCAACTTCATGACCTAATATACATTTACACCCAGACACGAAACAAATGGACATGTTCATGCACACAAATATTTGTCCTAGGCGGGAATCGAACCCGCGACCCTTGGCTTCTTACCACTCGGCCAATCGGTCAGTCAACATTTTACACAAAATATCCAAGCAAGCCTGTAACTCATTCTGTTGACAAGCCAGAAATTCGTGACATGTCAACGGATGGACGGACAGTATAGGCAATGAGCTTTGTTTTGCCCTTTGGGTACGAAATCTTAAAAATTGTTACAAGGACTGTTGCGGATATTCCAGCTGATAGCACTATTGTAGTGGACACTGGAGCTAGAAATATTTTTTGGGTGTGAACCCTAAAATATAAAAACAATTGATCAAGTGGCCTTACATAATAATTGAAGTTTTTCTTATCATCAACAGGTCCACGAGTACACGTATCCTCAGGTTGGCGCCGGCGGAGTGGTCAGCTCGGAGAAGTCCTCGCCCAACACCAAACCGCCGCTGATGACGCGGGACTCAGGTGACAACTTTTAACTAGTTTTCCGCCCGCGGCCATGCCCGTGTGGTCATTATTATTATTATTTCTTTTTTAACACATTTGTCTCTTATTTTTAACTCTTTATTCCCTGCTCCCCTTGCACTTTCAAAACTAAAACGAAGAACCCGTGATAGCTACTTATAATTTTTGTGCCCCCCCTTTCGAACAGTATTCTCAATTTATTTTTCCGTATTATACCTTTTTTTTACCCTTTAGGGGTTACAAATCACAATCCGTTACTAAAGTACTTGGAGCGCGCGGCCAGTCCCGACTAAATAGACATCTTCCCTACTAGCATCGTTTCACTAAAATTTAGCGAGACGCGTGTAGGGATGTCGACATCGCATAGCTACGAACAAATATATCTCTATTGCGGGAGCGCGTGAGCCGCACGATGTGTTAACCATAGTGCTAACTCTGTCTGCTCCGCCGGAGCTCGCCATAGTGATCGACGGCAAGCCTCCTCTACCCTACTGCACCGTTTTTTCCTACTTGTGTCGCCTATTTATCATGAAGATGTTCTACTTATAGAATATTATCCTACTTTGCCGTTACACAGTATGTATATGTTTTTCTCAAATTCAAATTCAAAAGTTTTTATTCAATATAAGATGTTTACACACACTTATTGAAAGTTGAAATAAATTCATTAAGTACCGGTTCAAAAACTAGAAGGAGAAGAACCGGCAAGAAACTCCCCCCTGTTTATTTTGTTTAAATATATGTTTTACATCATTGTTTTTTTTTTTTTTAATTTAAAGTGCTTACGACTATTAAAATGATGTCCATGTGCAATTATCATTTAAATACTCGCTAATACAATAGTAAGCTTTTTTCATGAGTTGGACTTTAACTCGCTTTATAAATTGATTAGAATTCAAGTCTAACATTTGTTTTGGAATTTTATTATAAAAACGGATACAATTTCTCATGAAAGAATTATTAACCTTTGAGAGTCTGAACCTGAGAATTGATAAAATATGCTTATATCTTGTATTTAAGTTGTGGCCATCACCCACCCTATAGAAAGCATTTAAGTTTTTATGTACATAAATTATGTTTTCATAAATGTACTGACAAGGGACTGTCAATTACTTTCTCTAAAGTGAGCCTTTACACTATCTCTAGATTTTAATTTATATATAGCTTGAATAGCCCTTTTCTGCAGAACATAGTTTGAATGTCAGCCGCCTTGCCCCATAGCAGAATGCCATATGACATTATGCTATGAAAGTAGCTAAAATAAACCAGCCTCGCTGTAGGCACATCGGTTAGTTTTCTTATTTGCCTAGTTGCAAAAACAGCAGAGCTCAGTTTACCAGCCACCCTCATAGCATGAGGACCCCATTGTAAATTTGCGTCGACAGTAATGCCCTAGAACACAGTTTCATTAACCAAACTTAATAAATCTCCACTAAGTCTCAAATTGACATCAACTTGTCTTACACTGGGCAATGTAAATTTTAAACATTTTGTTTTTCGTCACCACTCATAAAAATACTTTGGGAGCCATTCAAGTATTACGTAATTTTGACGTCATCAAAGAATATAGTAGTGAGCAGACCCACAACATAAACAGCAAACATCTAATGTCATAGACGACTAAGGACATGGATTCAAGTGTTTTGAACTTTGAATTGTGTTAATTAAATAGGTCGTGACCTTCGATCTGACCAAATATGGTTAATGAGCGAATAGGTTAAATCTTTAGATAATTAAAATATTTAAAAAGAAAACAATAAATAAATTTCACATCATATAATTTGTTTCATTAATACTTGCTTGTATATAACAGTCTAGGAATTAAAGATTTCTGTAAATATTATATTATAATATGCTTACATAACCATAAAGGGAGGTGGGCAGTGGTAACTTTTTAGTTTCGCTGGAAAGGGACAAGGGATCAAAAATGGCTAAAACTCTGCTTACGTAATATTTGAACGGCCTCTTACTGCCACCAAGTTGTTTTGTAATCTATTATCGTTTGGCGAGCGTGCGCCGTGTGCGAAAATTAATCACGCCTGTTTCGAGTAAGAGCACTGTTTCTTTGCAGGTTCGTTCAAAAAACGCGCGCCAACGCCGCCACCTCTTCCAGACAAGAAGCCTATAAAGCCGCCCGACACTTTCCAAGCAAGGGTTAAATGCAGGTCAGTAAAGTTGCGCGAAATACTTTTGATTCAAATTTTATGATTTTCCATTCGACGGAGTTTGATAAACATTGAAAAAAAGTAGTGGAATTCCGCTGGAGTAGATTAACCATCCAATGTACACAGTGAAATAAACTGAAATCGAACTGGTTGCTTATATTTTACCATAGATGGCGCTATCTAACTAGTTATTATCCTTTGATACAGATAGCGCTATCACTAGAGCTGTCTTAAATAAACCTTATTTATTCAATTTTAAACAGAAATTATTACCTTTACGCAACATCTATTATCTTTCGAAAAAATATGTAATGCTGGAATAGAAAACATTCAAATGCAACTGTGTAACATGTAAAGATGGCGCCACATGTATAAATAATAATATATATGGATGACCGCTTGGCCGAGTGGTTAGAGACATTGATTGCGGAGCCAATGGTCGCGGGTTCGATTCCAGCTTGAGTCAAATATTTGTGTACAGGAACAGGTCTATTTGTTCCGTGTCTGGGTGTGAAATATCTATACCAGTATACCAGCATGTATACCAGTTGTCTGGTACCCACGATACAAGCTTTGCTTATTTTGGGACTGGATGGCGCTGCATGGGAAGTCGCAGGTATTGTTATTATATATTCCAAAAAAGACGATCTTTTCAATGACATGTTTCAACTCCATATAGATCGTCGGCAGAGGCCGTTTTTCTTATCTATCGTGTTGTGCCTACTGACAAACCGGCACATTTGTAAAGCCCTCCCGTCATCAAATTATGCTTTTAACAATTTTTTGCATAAAGATATAGATTCGTCGTATATTTATTAAGTTATTGTTTGTTGGTCCAATAGATAGCGCGGAGTCACCTACCGCTGGCAAAACCAACGATAAACGGTTGGGGTTTTTAGTGACTAAGTTCAGGTTTTATTTTTGCAGACACTGCCACGAGTGGTATTTAGAAAGCGCGAATAGAGCAGGTGCATGTGAGTTCGCGCCCGACTGCTTCCGCTCCTGCATAGAGGCTATCACTTGCATCAAGTGTGCACAGGTATTGGTTTCCACCACGGATTTCATAAGCAATATGTTTGTTTTGAAATAACATCCCACTAATATTACAAATGTGGAAGTTTTTATGATTGTATGTTTGTCAGTCAATCACGTAGCAACGGATCAACATGATTTTATGAATATTGTTTATGAGCTGGAGAGTGACATAGGTTTCTTTTCACTCTACTTTAAGCTATTTTAAAAAGAATGGCACAGTTCCTGTGGGGTATAAACATTTCTTATGTGGTTAGGTTTCAGAATTTTCTTGTAGAAAGTGTCACAATTTCCTGGAGCATCGCGTTCCTTTAGCGATCCCGCTACAATATGGTGTTTTACTAATATTAAATATACTATTTTTATTAAGAAAATATTAATTTATAACCGAAATTATATTCAAGTGAAAAATATGGAAATTGTATGCTATTAAAATTCTATTTGTCTTTTTTTTTACGAAGTTTAACATTATTCTAAATGTTCTAACGTCACAGGCTAATACACTCTACGGTATGATGGCCTTCTCCGTGTAACAGGACATTTTAAACATTTATAACTTTGCTAATAACGGTTTTTTTTAAATTTCTTTCTCTGTTATGATATATTTAGAAAACTCTTTCATAAAAGATAATTGAAAAAAATAGTCAACTAGCCTATTGTCAATACACATAAATACTTGATACTTAATTAATTAATTACTTGATAGTATAAGAGATTTTTTAAAGGCCTAGTCTTTGACCCGTTTGTGAGCAAGAGATGACAGAAGCAAACTCTGAAAAATACAAAATATTCGCCGAAATTGTAGGTGAAAACCGTTTTCCCCAATAAAAGCGCCACAAACAAATTTTTAGGGTTCCGTACCTAAAGGGTACCAATGGGAACCCTATTACTAATGCTCCGTAGTCCGTCCGTCCGTCCGTCTGTCACAGGGTTTTATTGTCTAAACCATAATAGGCAGACACTTGAAATTTTTAGTATTACTATGGCCGCTATCTTCACTTCACTCATCAGCCCATTTTCGTCCCACTGCAGGGGCTTAGGCCTCCCCAGGGTGAGGAGGGGGCTTGGAGCTTAAATCCACCACGCTGCTCCACTGCGGGTTGGGGACTAATGGGCGCTATAACAACAAATAAAAGAAATTAAAGTTAAAAATTAAAATAAATAATAATCCTGTACAATTTTTTTTTTATATAGCACGATGGTACGGATCCTTCCTTTTGTGTGCGAGCTGACTCGCAATTGTCCGGATTTTTTTTAAATAAAACCCTGTACAGACGCCTGCGCTCGAATCTGAACACTTTGTATTTCGGGCACTTTCAAATAGCAGCTAAAATCGTGAAAAAGACATAAAACGCGCGTGCGGGCCTCTACAGTAAGATGGGGGAGTCTGTCTGCTACGACTAGAGTGCAGGTTTGAGAATGGTAAACTTGTTGGTGAGATGCACTTCTTGTTCGCCCGTCGACCGTTTTGGACGGTGTTCGGATATAAGAGCAGGCGTCTGTACCTATGTATCTGTTTGAATTTATAAATAACTAGCGACCGCCCGCAGCTTCGCTTGCGTAGATTACACATTCCTGTTTTAGGTAGTATTAACATTCGAAATGGTTAATACGTAGGTACTTTTTGCTAAAACTAATATTGGGTACACCCATTCAAACTTTCAATCTTCATTCTCCCCACTCCTTTAAGAAAACCGATACTCCCATACTTTTCACCTCCCGTTTCCCACCCTTAAAATGTGGAAATCCAAAAACCCTGAAAGACGTCATTATATATTTATGTTAAAATTTTTATGTTTCTCACTTTAAAGAACAAAGACTCATACGAAGCCCCTCCATCCCTTCCTCCTTAAATTTTAAATTTCAAAATATTCCTTTCTTAAAAAATTAATACTCACGTTATAAAATAAACCACTGTTCCAAATTTCGGCTTCCTAGATTTAGTAGTTTCGGCTTTATCTACGCTGATAAATCAGTGAGGACAAACGACAGACAGCCACAAAAAGTAACTGATGTCACTCTTGACAACCTTCTTTCACGTCTGCAAAGTTTCATTAAAATCTATTCAGCCGTTTTGGAGATTCGCTCGAATAGATACATAAACGTACAGAAAGACATACGGATAAAAAGTAGCGTATGTCACTTTTGACCACCTCCTTTTCATACCCGTGAAATTTCATTAAAATCGGTTTAGCCGTTTTAGAGATTAGCTCGAATAGACAGATGGACGTACATACAGACATACAAAAAGTATATCATTTTTGACCACTTTTTTTCCATATCTGTAAAGTTTCATCAAAATCGGTTTAGCTGTTTTGGAGATTCGCTCGGACAGACAGACAGACAGATAGTATTATTTTATACATATAGCCTATAGCCTTCCTCAATAAACATACTATCCAACACAAAAAGAATTTTTCAATTCGAATCAGTAGTTCCTGAGATTTGCGCGTTCAAACAAACAAACAAACAAACTCTTCAGCTTTATAATATTAGTATAGATTCCTATTAGAATCAAATTCTCGAAAGGGTAAACCGTTTTAAGTGCGTTTATATCTGGTTTAAGTGTTTTGGTTCTTTACTTAAGTACTTTTCCCTGTCCGTCTGTATATTAGCTCCTAAATGGATGGCCTGAAGTAAAATTTTGAAAATCCCCGACACAAAAGGAAACTCCTTATAAGAAGTATGAAATGATACTTGTTTGTTTTTTTTTTTTTTATTTATTTCCAAATGATCTATAAATCTTCAAAGGCGTCGGTGACAGCTAAATAAATATTTTATTGTGACGTTGTGATATTTTCTTGAAATATATTTTCTGTTGGGGGATTAATTGAATATTAAGTGATAATTTAAATACATCTTCTTGCTATTAGTTTTATTTTGAGACACACATTTTCACAAAACAATGTTATACAAAAAATTCAATCATCTTCAGTCAATCAATCTAGTCACTCACCATAGACTTAGGGTAAATGACCAATAGATAAATGACCATAGACCTCAAATTACATACTTAACATTTTCAATACTGATTAATGATTTACTGTTTAATTAACTACGTTTTGTATTGTGCAGTGTATGTTGTACCACTGCATGTCGGACGCGGAGGGCGAATTTGCTATGCACCCCTGCGCATGCGGTCCACCGGACGAGGCGTGCGCGAAAAGGTATGCGACTCGCATATAATATATTAATCTTAGTACGAGAGCCCGTCGCATGAAATACTCCGCGGTTCGATTCTCGCCCGGGACAAATATTTGTGTGCATGTCTATTTGTTCCGTGCTTGGGTGTAAAACGTATAAGTATATATTGTAAAAGAATATTTAAGTATGTACACTAGTTATCTAGTACCCCATAATACAAGGATAATATTTGATATATTACCCCTAATAGAAGAAAAGACTGTTTTTTTTTTCTTTAAACAGACACCATTGCTAGTTTTAAGAATGACTAATTCTATTAGAGGTTTCATGCAGCCGGTACTTGGACTATCTTGAGATTAGTTGTGCGTTAGCGATCAAAGCCAGCGATACGAAAGTGCTCTCATGTCATTACAAATTGTTACAAACTCGGGTTCTGTGTGTGCTCGTTAAAACGCGCAGCGAGTTCTTTATAAATTATTTCGATTTATAATAATGAGAACACTTTTTTTCTGTCACTACGCGTCGCTAGTTTCAATAAAGGTATAGGCAAGGTTAGAGAGATGCTACATCAATGGGTATAGGTATCTGTCAAATTCATTAGATTGTTTACTTTTAATAATATTTGTTGCGATTTTTTAATATTTTCATGTGTATTTAAATAAAAACGTCTTTGATTATATAATGTCTGGATAGAGAGTCAAAAAATATCACCTAACTAATTGGTTATATTATAATACACGCACACAGACACGGTTTGTACATTGTACACGGTTACTATGGCGCAGCGAATGTTTTGGCCTGTACAGTCATATGCACAAGTATGTAAAAGTTGGCCCGTCATTTTTGTTAACATTCTATTGTAAAGGTCCATCCAGACATATAATCAAAGAAAACGCAAAGAAAAAGTCTATATCATTTCGAAATTAACGCACTTAACACTTTTTGACAATTGCTTTCTTTTTGAAGTCGGTCACATATCACTCGAACTAAAAATGTCATCTAAACGCGAAATCCGAGGATTTTCCTACGTATAGGTGAAATGTGATTGTTCCAGATAAAGTCAGAATGGTCACATCAAATCTCTGCACGTTTGTTTTGTTTTTCGTCGAAAGATCTAGAAGAATTTAGTGAGGGGAAACATAAACCAGTGTTGTGTTTTATCGACATTGAGGACTGGCGTGTAACAATGTGTATATTTTTTTTTTTCAGATGGCTCTGCATGAGTGCTCTGTCGGCTTTAGTTCCTTGTCTATGCTGTTATGGACCACTAAGGGCGACACATAAAGCGGCGCGTGCCTGCAGATTGGCTGGAGGGCAACACGCTCCGGATATACATAAGTAGTGAAAAGTTTTAACTGTAACTTCGTGCTAAGGTGATGGCAGGAACTAAACGCGAGGTGGAAAATTGTGCTTCGTCCTAGAAATGGACCGTGTGAAAAAGTTTGGACTCGACTGCTAGAATGGGGATTCAAGTTCTAGAAAATATGGAAAGTTATCAGGTCAAATATAGAATGGGTTAGATTGGAACGCAAAAGAAATACTAGAGAAAATGATAAGTGCAAATGGAAAAAACAATGCACATATATATACACAGAACGTTATTCGAATTATACTGTAATATGTTTTTGACGTTTCGATTGTCGACTCGTGTAATTGTCGACGAAATGTAGTTTGAAAATTATGTGACAAATAAATTGAAAACTGCCAAAAGTGTCACACGTTATATTGGATACGTTAGCTTGGAATCCGACAAAAAAAAAAAAGATTTTTTATAAAACTGTCTTCGTCTCAAATATCTTGTCTCAAATACAGAATAAGCGAAAGTTACAAAATGGTAGATATTAATTGGGTTATTGAAAAAATCTATACAGCTGATATTCCCTGTAAAAAAAAATAAAAAATTTGCTTACAAATTTAATCAAATTTATGTAAAAGTATCAATAAGTGTACTGAGTCTCATTGTCTCTTATTAAACAGACACTCGGACAAACAAATTCAAAGTAAATTTAATCAAATTATTACATCTCGGCTCAAAAGTTGCAATTCAATAGAAGAAAATACTTAGCAGATTTTAAATATATATAGTCACAAATAAAACCTGATATTATATCCGATTAATTTACATAAAAATAATAAAGTATTTATCCATTTAAAGAAAAAAAAATAATTAAATTAAGTTAAAAAAAATGAAAGTTGTAATTACAGATTATTGCGACGTCCTCAAAAGACGCACACGTTTTTTAATAAAATATTTACATTGAAAAGTTCGTAAAAATTGGTATATAATTTTTAAATCTATGATTTATAAATTTTTTAGTTGGTATAATCTTTCAATAATCTGTCATTAAAATATAGTTAATTATGATTCGATTCATAAAAGGCTGATCCAAACGAGAGATTACACATTTTTATTTTATTCCTTTTATTAACGTTTAAAATGCATAAAAATTATTTAAAAAAATAAATAGATTTGTGAAAAATGTTGTGACTTATATAATAAATAAATATATATATTCACATTTCTAATAATAGGTTGTAATCAAAATAAAAGCAATAGAATAATTAAAAATACAACTTTTAATTTGTGAATGTAAATCAAAAATGAGAAAATGAATACATGAATTTCCCATTCTAAGGAAATTAAAAATCTACATCTATCATAATTAGAATAAGTGAAATAAAAACAATGAAAAATCAGTGTTTAGTGCCAACTGTGTAGGAACCAAAACGACAGTGGTTTTCATCATATTTTCAAAAAAAAAAAAGAACCCAGTACCAAATTGTGTTTTACTACAAAAGCAGGTATAAAGCGGCAGCTTTTTTCTCATTAAATGTATATATAAAACATGGATAATTTAGTTATTTTATAATTATAAAGTTGTATGTGCTATGGTCCCTTGTCTTGAATAAAAAAAAAAAAAAACTGTGCCATATACATAACAGTATGTAACTATGTCGTCCTATATAAATCTTCATTCATGTTTGAAAATAGTTCTGGATGAAAAGTACACAAAATAACTTTTTTTATGACAAAAGTGTTATTTATTGTGACAAAAGTCATTTTTTTTAGTACTGTCATAGTTAGCTAGCAAGCAAGTAAATAGAGCAGCATATTTGTCATAAAAATTACCGGCCTTTCTTATTTAGGCTGTGACAGAACTTTTAAGCTGAATGGCGATTTGTATGCAGGATCAATATGTATTTAATTTTGTAAGTCTTCCATTAAATAGCTTTTTATTTGATTTTTTAAATATTTTTAATTTGGCTGCTTATCGTATTAATTAAGAATTTATATAGAAAATGTTGTTTACATATCTCAACAGGATTGTTGGTGGTGTATGAGCTGTTATTAAGAAATGCTATTTCAAAAATAAAGCTTTAAAGTCGCTAAAAAAACTATCTATTGCTACTCTCGGTTGTATAGTCACTTTTTTGGGGAAACGGGGGTCCAGTACATTGTTTTTTTTTTTTTTTTTTTCATTTAACGAAAGCTATGAAAACTATGGGCATTAATTCCAAATATTAATTAATTTTATCAAAACGATAAAGGCACATTTATTGGAGAAGAAACTTGGATAAGTAACCATATAGTATGGATTTAAGGTGAACTTTCACGTTATTAGCGATCGACGTAGCAGTAATATGACCACAAAATTTTTTTTTACAAAATTAAAAACTTAAAATTCGCAATCGTACGTAAATATTATACATTTTTTTTATCTCGTTAAAGTTATAATCGCGTTCGGGTTTAATATTTTTTATTAAGAACGACAAAAAAAAAGAAAATGTAACGTAAGAATTTAGCTTTTAAAAGTAATGTCACTTGATTCAATCATATTTATAACCTAAATTTAGATAATATCCATTAAAAAAATGATTAAAATTTTAAACATTTATAAATGTTCATTGTGAATTTAAAACATTTAAAAAATCATATAGGTTAGTATATAAGTATTACGCATTTTTTTTAAACATGTTAATAAAGAATCATCTAGTCTTATATGCATTCTCTAATTTTGTTTAAAATCTCATTTATATTCCCAAAATGACCAAACCTCTTTGTAAGTATAAAGATTAATCTCGAAACGGAACGTGGCGATTTTTGCGTTTGACTTTCATGGGGGGATAAATAGTAAAAAAAAAATTGGGTGGTAAACATTTTCTTAAAATCGAACAAAGTCTACGGTTTTTCTGAGATTAAGGGCTCACTTAGGAAAATTTTTCGACTTTGTGTTGTCAAATTCGCGTAACGATTTTTAAACAAATCGGTTTTCGCGACTTTGCTTTGCAGTGGAATAAATAAATACAAAATGGAAACGTAAAAGTCCCACGACCTTTTCGAATATCACTATAAATATATTAAAAAAAAAAACGAATGTTACTCCATATTACCGTTAGAACATTTAAAAAAATATATATGTATATCGATTAAATATGTTAAAAATCTTCTTGATAAGTATAATTTTTAAAAAAGGTTATGAGTGTTGCCATCGATTCCAATTTGATTAAAATTTACAAAAAATCTGTTTATAATTGTGAGAATGTAATTAATTTTATTAATAAAAAAATCGTGTGTTAGAAATTATTAAGAGATATTTACTAATCGGTAAATATAATATAAGGCTAACATTTAATGAAATGTCTGTGTTTAGTGTTGTGTAACAGAAATTATTGTATATATACATTTTGGATGCGTTCGTGTGAAAAATGTATATATAGAATATATTATACATAAAGAGATCGTATATGATGTTAAGCTTGTATTCTATGAATCACAATTTAAAAAAAAAAAACCAAAGTTTTATGTATAACAATGTATTGATGGTGGCAAGTAAAGGACACCCGTTTGACTTGTGGCCGGAAATGGTTGTTTAAAATAAATGTATTGATATTTGAAATAAATAATCGTAAATACGTGCATTTTATTTTATTTTTGTGACGGCTTCGAGGATGGATGATGACAGATATTGAGTCAAAAGCAATTTAATCGCAACCACTATTCGTAATTCAAACAACGTTAGCGAATATGGACAGAATGAGCTGCGACTAGAGCGGCGGCTCGCTGCATTTAATCGATTTTCCGATTTGTAATAAATATAGGGGTTATGATGCTTATAATTGTCCGCCGTTTCCGTCGATGGTTATATAAATAGATTTGGAAATATAAAATAGTAGAATAAAAAAAGTTTAATCCTTAAAATGTTGTCACTAAACAATAAAAACGATATATACTCGTAACAGTGATTACAAAATGGAGATGTTAAAATAACTGGGATAATTTCCCCAAAGAAAGTGATTTGATCCAATCCCTTAAAGTTCATCAGCCGGTTTCACCCCACTGCAGGGGCTTAGGCCTCCTTCTGGGTGACCCTCCTCACGGAGCTGGGGCTTAGAGCTTAAATCCACCACGCTGCTCCTCTGTGGTTTGGGATCCCTTATACTATTTAAGTGGAAATATATATTGTTTTAATTGAAAAACCAGTAGCTGTAAGTGGAAGGTTTTCCACTTATCCCTACCAGTAGTATCCCGACCTTGGTATGGATAGGTGTACCAGCCCAAAAATGTGTACCTTCTTTTTATTACTATACAAAGTATATTATACAAATGCATGATTGATATTAAAATACTTAAAACTAACAGAAAATTGCTTTTACGATGTGCATATTGTAGGTGGCTTAGGGTGGATGATTTTATATAAATCATTAAAGCAGCTAGAAATTATTTAATTAATACTTCACACTGTATTACATGTTTCAACTAAATAAAATAACTACATGTTATCTCTAGCAGATAAAGTATTTTCTATTTTAGCTAATTTACCCAATAAAAGACTGAAATATTATTGCAACTGCTAATCGTATCTAAGCTCTGATTCGTTTAGTCCACGTGGACTAATTCACACATGCACTGAGATGTCTTTATACAAATATCCGATGGACTAATTATAGATTATTGCCATTATGTATGTTATAAGATATTGCTTGTTGATTCATCCAGCAAAAATGTAATCAAATCCTGAAGTGTTTTACATTATTTATCTCAACTGGCTGGCTTTCCTAGAGTTTTTTGATTATTCGAAATTAGAATTAAAAACCCTTCATATAAAAACATTGTACCAATTTTACCATGAATGTTCAAAGGCTTACCGCGTTCTGGGAACGAAAATATGAGAAAAAAATATTCACCATAGACCAAACATGCACCAGTTGATGTTTTGAAATATTCCCTATAAAGTAGAATTTTGTACGACCCACATATAAAATTTGCGTTTACCAACCACTCAAACTCTAGCTAGCTGGTGTAAGATGGCCAGTTTTAGTCCAAGTTTCAGTGCGCAAGGTCCCCGCGCGCCTCTCTTCATCCCCGAGAAATCCCCGCTAACCCCGCTAAATTGCGTAATGTCACTTCGATACTGTGAATTGACATTTAATATTCTATTAAAATTAAAATATGATTAAAACGAAACGCTGCTATCAAATTATTTTACTCTATGACTTTGAGTACCTACCTAATTTAAAAAAATGTTTGTTTTCACCTCTGTATACTATACGTTATTATCAGAGTTGGAAACATTTTGTTTGTGTTCAACCGTGTTCAACCATGGAACTATTCGTTCCATGTGTTCAACTACATTGTCTGAGTGTGACATTTTGCATTTTGTTCGCATTAATCGCATTTGAGATCGTTTCGAAGTAGGTATAAGGCGCTCCATCCTGAGTATTTTACCTGTTATCTATTTTTTTTCTTGTCAAGAATAAAATAAATGTTGTATACCAAGAGAAGAGATGACAAATAACTTTATTTCTCTTAAAACAATATTAACCATTAAAAAGTGAAATCAGCTGAGCAATCGCCATGTTATGGAAGTAAACAAGATAACGGTAAACGTCAAATTTTCCCGCGCACTCGAATCCGGATACGCTGCGGTCTGTTCGGAAACTTGTGCAAGGGAAGTATCAGTGCTTTGTTCTTCCGGTTCTTCTAAAATGGGAGTCGGTAGTTCGCTGTAGTCCGACGTAGATGGTCTTGAACGGGACACTGTAAGGGAAAAATATATTGTTATACACAAGGAAGAATATAATGGCGTCTTTACTACAGTTAAGCAAAAAATAATAATACGCCAAGACGTTTGATGATTTTTGATGGTTTGATTTTCCAAACGTTATTATAATAGGTTTGTACATTCGTCCATATTTAAAAATGCTAGAAATAATAATTTTCAGATCAATTTTTCACTCGTAGAAATGTGACGCGACCTGTCGATAAATCTCTAGCTTTTTGATGGCCATCTTATAATACGGTCTGTAGTGTTTAAGTAACTTCCACAATGCCTTCAATAGATACATACTGTTCACATTTGTAATTAATTTCTGAAAGTATGCATGTCTGAGGAATGAAAAACCATGTGTGCTGCTATTCTTAGAAAAGACTTCAACATGATGCAGATCATGCAGACTAATTTTTTACTAGCTTTACCAGGCACACTACAATATTAGGTCATTGTAATATTTATAATCAGTTAATTATTGTATTCATCATCATCAGCCCATTTTTACCCCACTGCTGGGGCTTAGGCGTCCCCCAGGGCGAGGAGGGGGGCTTGGAGCTTAAGTTCACCACGCTGCTCCACTGCGGGTTAGGAACTGTAACGACCGCCATCTATTGACAGCGTCCGGGACCGACTGCTTAATGTGCCCTCCGAAGCACGGTGTCAGTGATATTGTGTACTTAAGTCAGAAAAACTCATTGGTACAAGCCCGGATTCCAACCATGGCCCTATGGGGCCTTGTAAATTTAAGACAGGTTCGTTGCGCTTTGGGCTATCACGACACTATTGTATTCATACTCGTACTTAATACGTAAATTATTGTAAAATGCTTTCGAGACTACAATGTAAATGTACTGTTTGACATCTGATATAGTAGCCAGCATACTCATGATAGCCGAGTGGTGGCGAGCCCGCTTTTTGTATAGAATGTCGTGGTTCTAATCCCAGAAACCAGCTTGTACCAATGAGTTTTTTCTGAATTAAGTACATGACTATCCAACACTCAGTGCCTCGGAGAGCATGTTAAGCCGTCGGTCCCTGTACCATTAACAAATGGCAGTCGTTGATATCCACAAACCCGCACTGGAGCAGTGTGGTGGACTAAGCTACAAGCATCGTCATCCCGAGGGGAAGGCTAAGCCCCCGCTGTGCCCCTGCTGTGGGGCATTATAGGCTGATATGGTATTGGTAGCCAGCGTCACAAGCGCATCTACTTTTAGCTTTTCAGATTACCTGCCATTGCACAGTTTGTCCCCCTCCTCCCTACTCCTTTATCCGTGCCGACGAAGGGCTGTACTCCCCGTAGTGGACACAAGCCTAATGATGAAAAACAGATGATGGTCTACTTATTTCTGGCTTACCTCCGGGCTCTGTTGCAAAATGTAACACAGACGACGGTTTGCTCCATCCGAAACTGTAAATAAAATACTAAATTAGGTAAATGAAGTACCTACCTAGATATTACATCGTTTAAAAATTTTTTCAATGGACGATCTCATTTGATTCATTCAGTAGAACAGAATTGATTTTGTACGTGGAATATAAAAGTGTAAATAAATAATTATAATTTGATTTGATTTGTTTTGAATTTTTTTTTCTTTTAACATAGGACTAGGTAGTACCTACATACTACATACATAAGTAACTGTGGGTGATATAATTTTTTTGCTCACATTTTTGCTGTCACAACGCGGTATCTCTATGAACATCTATGGTGTACTTCTTGTGACAGACTTTTAAAAGTTTAGCCAATGACACCATTTGATAGCAGTTTATTCAGAATAAGACGAATAAAATAGAATTATATCTGACAAACGTAATGGAAAATCCCCATTGAAACAAACCGCGCAAAGTGAAGCCAACTTTGAGTAGTATCTAAGTAAGTATACGAAGTTTAAAATTTTCTTAAGTTATTTATTTTTTTTATTAGGGAAAACAGCTTTAACAACAAGATACAAAAATCATAATCAAAAAAATTCACAGCCAGTAACTGTTTCCACGAATAGAACCAAATAATATAAGTACCTAATTAATAAAATGAACAGGAATATCAAAATAAAATTACACAAGCTATTTAAAAATTATAATTACCATAAGCGCAGAGATGAATAGACAAGATGTAGTAAACCACAGAAAACACTGTAATCTTTTCTTATCTATTGCACACAATGTATAAATCCCAGCACTGGTCATTACTCATTTTTTCAATATGTTTTGATATAGGTTTAAGTTAGGAATATACAAGATGAAATTTTAATAACCATCCGAAAAAAATATAGATATTAGGTATCACCACTAGACCCAATTCCGTAAGTAAAAAATATAGGTTAAATATTCATAATCAATAATTATTATATTATATACACGGGACTTCCCACACAGCGCCATCTAGTCCTAAAGTAAGCAAGTATTATGCTTGTGTTATAGGTTACTAGACAACTGATATATATACTTAAATATTCTTTATAATATATACATATATAAATATTTTTGCGAAGACACCACATACATATAACAACCAAGACCCGGTACCAGTATCAATATTCATCATATAAATACTGACCCGACCAGAGGGCCAAGCGCGAGTTTTTTTACTATTAACTGTGTCGTATGCGTTTTCCGTAATTTATATGGAAACTCGTAGTTACCTAAAACGACCGCTAGATGTGCTGTACGAGTTTCAATACAAATTATAAAAAACGCAAACGACACAGTTAATAGTAAAAAACTCACACTTGGCCCTCTGGGATACGAACCCGGGACCTCCAGCTTCGTAGGCAGAGTCGCTACCCACTAGGCTAAGCGGTCGTCGTATCGTATTATATCTTAAATATTTTTTAATAAAACTTGGACACTCTCTACGTGCATAGGTACCTACCATTTCTAACAGTGCCGCGGTCATGTGGGTGGAGCGTGTGCACGTGAATGGTGACTTGATGTATTGGTAGTTTTCGGAAAGTTTTGTGTAGTCATATTTCAATATTTTCCTATTGAACGATACTAAAAGGAAACAAGACGGCCATCGGTTTTTTACCAAAGGCCATTGTATTAAAATTTAGTTGGTTATTAAAATTTCACCTTAAGTATACAATAGAAACTTACGTATTTCTAGACGTAACCATTGCTTCGTATACGGTCGAAGGAGTTAGACCACGCACCGTGTACAACGCACTGTGTATTGGCCCTGGAAATGTTAAAAAACTGATCAAGTTAAATGGTGAATGGTAAACACAGAGCAATCTTACCATCACCATGGATATCAATGGTGAAATACCACCGCAACAGTCCATAACGGAAAATTTATTTATTTCACAAGTATGTATCTAGAGTTTAGGTACAAACAGTATAAACAAAGCTTCGAGCAACTTCATAACTCTAAACGACTTTAGATTACATACTTTGTTATAAATGGAAACACTTTAAAAAAAATACCCACCATCAGTGACGTCACCGGGCACAACGACCTTCCGCCATAGGTTAACCGGATGTTCCGTAGAGAATGGGTCGGAGTCCGACTGCGGAATCCGGCCCAAGTACGGGCGAAGCCATAGATTGTACTCTGAAATAACAAAAATATTTGTGTGTTCTTGTGCTTATAGTTCGAAACCTCTATACCGCGCCTTAGGTATGTGCGCGGCGCGGAGGGAGGCAGATCTGCTCTGTCAGTCCGTCGTCAACGCTTAGGAGCTGCCTTCCCTCCTCGCTGCGCACATACCTAAGACGTGGTACAGCGGTTTCGGGCAAACTATAGACTAGTTTTTGGGTGTATCTTTATAAGTACGGGCGGTAAGTAGGCGTGAACCAACTCCGCGACGAAAGATAGACGCGTCTCAAAGTGTTTTCTTTCATAGCTAGTGAATAAAAGCGTTTGTATGGGCTATCTATAGATAGGGCTATCACACGGAAAGCCCCTTCTTAAGAGGGTAGGCTTTTCATACAATAAGAGGGTTCGGCCCATGTTTTATCGTCGTTGCATTTCTGTATCAATATCAGTGCTTCGTTTTTGAAAATAATGAACCGTGAAGTCGATATTAATGCAAATTAAAAAAGAAAAAAAAACAAAGCGTACCGCCCTAGGGACATCCTTTCTTAATGACCCTGCAAATTTAAGTTTCAATCCTTACACATTTAAGGAGTGAAAACAGTAACGGCCCACAAGCTGTTTTGACGGGTATTTTATATGTATTTTTAGGAATTTGCTCTTACCATCTCTGTCACTCGGGAACAGCTCGGAGAAGAAGGATTGAAACGGAGGTATCGATGCCCATTCGGAACCGCGGAGAGAAAGACTATCCCCTTAAGTCCTTCAGAGAGCACTTTAAGCTCTCGGTCTCGTCTGCCAATAACAGTCGTTAAAATTCACAAACCCGCCGCGTGTCGGGTTAAGCTCCTAACACCCTCATACCGAGGGGAGATTTAAGTCCCTGCAGTGGGGCATGCAGAGTCGTGATAGCCCAAAGCGCAACGAACCTGTCTCAAATTTATAAGGCCCCATAGGGCCATGGTTCGAATCCGAGCGTGTACCATTGAGTTTTTCTGACTTAAGTACATAACTATCACTGACTCCGTGCTTCGGAGGGCACGTTAAGCAATCGGTCCCGGACGCTGTCAATAGATGGCGGTCGTTACAGTCCCCAACCCGCAGTGGAGCAGCGTGGTGGATTTAAGCTCCAAGCCCCCTCCTCACCCTGGGGGAGGCCTAAGCCCTTGCAGTGGGGTAAAAATGGGCTGATGAAGTGGAGTGAAGAGTGGGGCATAATGGGCTTGACATTTAGGCATTGACATGGCATTTAGATCAGAAATCAGATGGCGCCATATAGCAGCTTGTAAACTAGCAATCGTTTTTGCTTTTAATAATGATAATTTCGTATCAAAACACTTTTTCAATTCACTATCTATACAGTTTTCAACAATATTATGGGTTTGACGGCTTATTAAAACACTATTGAAATTATCAAAAAGTCGCATTAGCGCCATTGTGACTACATTCTTACCAATCACAGGAGCGTAAGAATCTACCTCCCAGACGAGAGTGAAGCTCGAAGCTGAAGGTTTGTTGATGTGCGGGTCCACTTTGAAGGAAGCTACGTTAGGTACACCTGAAAAATATAACATCCACACTAATATACTTACAACGTAATAGTTATTCAACTGGAAACTTATTAAGTCATTTAGCATAATATTTTTAAACATGTATAAAACGAATTTAACAATTATTAACTGTACATAAAAATTGTTATTAATAAATTATTTTGTTCATTTAAATTAAGAAAAAAGCCCATAGCGCTATTATGTCACTCCGGCAACACTCTAAAGCAGCATTATGTTACATGTGAGAGCGCGCTATTAGGATAAATATAAGCCCCCGTGTTCTTGGGCACCTAGTAATGCGATATGCAGCACCGCACATTAGCCAGTGTGTCAAAGGGTGCCTTTGAGTCCTTTTCACCAACAATCCTGAGCGGGGCAGAACAAGTTTCGTAGCTCGAATTTTACTCTGAAACACTCTCGCATCGCGAAATCTCGCACTTCTATCGAGAAGAGTACTTACTTCCCTGTGAAAAGCGAAGAGGCAGTGTTGGATCAAACTAGTGCACGCTTTTGATCTGACGTCATCATTACGCTCTGTCCGTATTTATCATAGTTATTTAAATCATATCCGAAATCCTCGAATAAAATAGCGGCTGGATAGAATCCGAAGACTTGTTCAGAGTAGATAAATGTCACAAAACAAATACAATAATAATAACATCTGGGACATCCCAGGCAGCGCCATCTACTCCCAAAGTAAGCAAGTATGATGCTTGTATTATGGAGTACTAGACAATACGTAAACATACTTTAATATTAATTTATAATATACATATATAGATAGTTTAACACAAAGACACGGAACAAATCGACATGTTCATTCACACAAATATTTGTCCCCGGCGGGAATCGAACTCGCGACCCTCGGCTCCGTAGTTAGAGACTCTATAACCGCTCGGCCGACCGGTCAGTCTACAGATACAGATTTTAAATACCACATCACGAAGCATAGAAAGGCACTGGAAGTAAATCTGCGGAGCAGGCGCATGACGATCATAAAGCCAAATGCTCGTATGCGTAATCATTGTGCATGGACCACGCATGGACACACGGGAATTACTTATGTGACACGGGTGCACGAACCCATAGTCCTAGAGCTGTGTCGGTCACAACCATTGCTTCTTTCCTAAACAGCAGTATCCTTTTATCTTTTTTCTTGAATTTCTGCCTCATCATCCTTTTTTCGGAGAACCTGATGACAAAACTCAACTGACACGGAGTCGAGCCGTAAGCTCGATTGCTGCGACTAAGCTCACCACCCATTACGCTTAGCCCCCAAGGCAAAAAGGCGGAATTAGAAAATCCGTTTCTTACTTTTCATCAAAAAGAAAGAAGTCTCTGTCTACCCCATAAGTGAAACATGCGTGAACTTATGCATACTGTAATGCCCGAGGTTCGTACCGTAGGAAGTAATTTCCATGTTAAAAAATAGTGTTTTGCGATCTCATTTATAGTTATCGATGTATTAGAAAACAATAAAATTATAAATAAACATAAATGTGTTTTTAAACATTGTTAAAGTAGGTATTTATTTAAACATTACCTTAAAAAATCGGATTAGGAAAGTAAATGAATTATAAAATGAAATAATCGATACACAAGGTGCTGGCATCAAGGCAGCATTTCAATAAGGCAAGAGGGTTGCGGTGCACGAGCATCAAACATCTCGTTGCATCACATCAAAAGTCGACGGCACGGAATTCTGGCGCCTTGCCTAGAGTCCTGCATACACAAAAATCATGAGTATAATTACCAGTAAGTCTGAAGGAGACGTCGGCCATTCCCAATTTGTTCTCAGCTCTGAATGAATAGTTCCCGAAATCCCCACGCTGCACGTGTCGGAATATCAGCTGGTGGACTTTGTCTTGGACCATTATTTTTATTCTGTGGAAACAATTACTGTCAATTCACGTAACCCTTCGTCTTTAAATCATTAATCTCTGGATCATAGAGTAAATAAATTTGACAGCAGCGTTTGGTTTTAATAATTATAAATGTCACTTCACAGTATCGAAAATGTCAAACGCAATTTCGCGGGAGTGAAGGCCGGCGCGCGGGGACCTCACGCGTACTGAAAATCGCCTACTTGCACCAGCTAGCTAGAGGTGGTACAAGTATGAGTGGTTAGACGGTAAACGCAGAAGAGAGCTTCTACTCAATTCGTACTTTTATGGCCTGGTTAGACCCTTGCAATGCAATGATAACAAAATTGATAGGTTAACTTTTGCATAGTTGTGTGTGTGACTCAACAGACCGCATATCATCGCTACGCCGTACTAACATGTACAAATCGACGCTGTGTGCGTGAATTATAAACGAACAGTTAGGCGATATTTTTATCTACGTTTTCTATCAATCAATTATATAATCTCCATCTTGGCGCGTCTGCCATTGACTTTTCTGGGTTTAGAATAACGTGATATAGCCTACTATTATATTCTCGTCAGATCTTTGGATTCCCATTTATAACCGGTTATTGTGAAGAAAACGATATCTGCCATCATAGAGCGTCCGCCATATTGAATATAAAACAATAATAGGTAATGTTGCGTGTAGTATGTGCTTTTTGAACTTCTAGCTTTATTGGAATAAGTGTTAGGTACAAGATTTTATTTTATATTAATAATTTGTTTTTACTATCACAAAATGTATTACAGTTATGTCTATGATTACAGTATTTGTAATAAACATTATAACGTACTAACACATGAATTTAAATAAAAGCTAGTTTGTTACCTTGCACCTATAATATATATTATTAATATTATCTATACTAATATTATAAAGCTGAAGAGTTTGTTTGTTTGTTTGTTTGTTTGAACGCGCAAATCTCAGGAACTACTGGTTCGAATTGAAAAATTATTTTTTTGTTGGATAGTCAATTTATCGAGGAAGGCTATAGGTTATACTACATCACGCTACGACCAATAGGAGTGGAGCATCAATGAAAAATGTTGCAAAAACGGGAAAAATTATTCCTTTTGAGAGCTTCCGTCGCGCGCGCTGCGTAAACGGTTGATGTTAAGCAAAAATCATGTATTACGGAATTGTACCCCTTTAAAAGTTCTAACCAAAAGTCCGCGACAGCATATGTGTATCTTTTAAGGTTAACTTACTGTAACCTTTTTCATGACAATCAAATTTGTTCAACATAATGTACTATTTGCGAAGATGTTTTTTAAACGTGATATTAATGCTTATCAAATTAAATACGTTAGTTGTCTTAAGCATTTCATGCATATTATAATTGCTCTTTACATCATACAATTTAAATTAATATCTTAACAGTTTTTATTGAAATTTAAAAACTATAGCAGGAGAAAATAAATTCGCTGTCTGCCTCTGTTCGTTAACTTTTTACTTCCAAACCAATAGACTTTGATACGGTTTTTAGTAATATCTTATTATCTTATAATCTATATAATAGAAATACTTATTATAAAGCTGAAGAGTTTGTTTGTTTGTTTGATAGATAGATAGATAGATTGATTGAATGATTGATTGATTGATTGATTGATTGATTGATTGATTGTTTGTTTGTTTGTTTGTTTGTTTGTTTGTTTGTTTGTTTGTTTGTTTGTTGGTTGGTTGGTTGGTAGGTTGGTTGGTTGGTTGGTTGGTTCGTTCGTTCGTTCGTTTGTTTAAACGCGCAAATCTCAGGAACTACTGGTTCAAATTGAAAAATTATTTTTGTGTTGGATAGTCCCTTTATTGAGGAAGGCTATAGGCTATGCTACATCACGCTACGACCAATAGGAGTGGAGCATCAATAAAAAATGTTGCAAAACGGAAAAAATATTCCTTTTGAGAGCTTCCGTCGCGCGCGTTGATTGATTTGATGATTGATTGATTGATTGATTGATTGATTGTTTGTTGGTTGGTTGGTTGGTTGGTTGGTTGGTTGGTTGGTTGGTTGGTTGGTTGGTTTGTTGGTTGGTTCGTTCGTTCGTTTGTTTGTTTGTTTGAATTTGTTAATCTCTGAAACTACCAGTCGGATTTAAAAAATTCTTTTTGCCTTTGATAGCTTGATTCTAGCGGAGAATTATAGGCTATATACATGAAAACGAACTGTCTATCTATTCGAGCAAATCGGCTTCGGCCAAAACGGCTTAACCGATTTTGATGAAACTTTACACATATAACAGGATGTAATCTTTTGACTACACCCTTTCCATATGTGACATACAGAACTTTTTGTATGTCTGTCTGTACGTCCATCTGTCTAAACCGATTTTAATGTAAGTATGAAAAGAAGGTTGTCAAAACTAACAAATGTTGCTTTTTGTCCGTCTGTCTGTCTGTTTGAGCTAATTTTCAAAACGGCTAAACAGATTTTAAGGAAACTTTGCAGACGGGAAAAAGGTTGTCAAGATATTTGACATTAGCTACTTTTTGTCCGTCTGTTTGTCTGTACATCTATGTGTCTATTCAATTCAATTTTATCTATTCGAGCTAATTTCCAATACGGCTGAATAGATTTTAATGAAACTTTGCAGACGTGAAAGAAGGTTGTCAAGAGTGTCATAAACTACTTTTTGTGTTTGTCTGTCTGTCTATCTGTCTGTCGTTTGTCCTCACTGATCTATCAGCGTACAGCCGAAAGTACTAAGTCTAGGAAGCTTAAAATTGGAACATAAGTTTATTTTATAACGTGAGCATTATAAAGTTAAGAAAGGCTTTTTTAGAAATTTCAAACTTAAGGATGGGAATGGAGGGACTTAAATAATGACGTGTTTCAGGGTTTTTAGATTTTCACATTTTAAGAGTGGGAAACGCGAGATGAAAAATTGTATCGGTTTTTTAAAGGGTGGAAGGGGAATGAAGATTGAAAGTTTGAATGAGTGTGACCAAAATTGGTTCCAGCAAAAAGTACGTATAAACCATCTCGAACGTTAATAGTACCTATAATAGGAATTTGTAGTCTACGCAAGCGAAGCTGCGGGCGGTCGCTAGTATATTATAATATTATAAAGGTGAAGAGTTTGTTTGTTTGTTTAAACGCGCAAATCTCAGGAACTACTGGTTCGAATTGAGAAATTCTTTTTGCGTTGGATAGTCCATTTATCGAGGAAGGCTATAGGCTACTATTACATTACACTACGACCAATAGGAGCGGAGCATCAATGAAAAATGTTGCAAAAATGGGAAAGATTATTCCTTTTGAGAGCTTCCGTTACGCGCGCTGCGTAAACGGTTGATGTTAAGCAAAAATCTGGTATTACGGAATTGTTCCCCTTTAAAAGTTCTAACCAAAAGTCCGCGACAATATATGTGTATCTTTTAAGGTTGACTTTTTTATGGCAATCAAATTGTTCCTAAACGCGCCAGAGAATTTATTTGTTTGGATGATGACAATGATACCGTAGTGTAATGATACTATATGGTTGGACTAGCGACCCACCCCGACTTCGAACGGGTGCAATGTACTAATGCGTGGAACGGAAAGAGGAAAGTTTCCATAGTCCACCCGGGCGAAGCCGGGTACGACCACTAGTAACATAATAATCTGGATAGAACGTCTTATACTACGAAATGTTCGAAAACGAGAAGTCAGCTGTATTAATTAGACGGACCCATACGTCGTTATCATTGTTTTAAACAAACGTTTTGTAATTACACATAAAATGTGATTTCAAAATCTTTATTTTTCTTTCCATTACGAATTTTACATGTGGGTTACACAAAACTTTACTTCATAGCGAATATTTCAAAAGATCAACCGCTGTATTTTTGGCCTTAGATTTTTATTTATTCACATCTTTGTTGTCACAGCGCAATATCATGAACATCCATGTTTACTACGAAATGCGCAAGTTTGATTTATAGGATCCTACCTGTCTCCAGTCCTGACAGCTCTACCATCTCGGTACCAAGTAGTACGAGCCGGTGGTAAGGAAAACTCCAAAATCGCTGATAGACTGGCTCTTAAACCAATCGCCGTATGTACGAAGCTGCGTTCCGCGTATACCACCGGGGCATCTGTAAAATAAAATGAGGGGTATCAGTAGTCAGGGTTTTTAAAAGTCTATAGATTTGTATTTGTAAATCGCTCGCCATTCAGCAGGGCCTTAGGTATATTTTCATTCTGCAGCGTTCACTTTTAACAGAATACATCCGATATTTTAAATTGATTCGCGTATATCATATACTTCATAAAAGTACAAATTGACTAGAAGCCCTCTTCTGCGTTTACCGTCTAACCACTCATACTTCAGCTAGCTGATGCAAGATGGCAGTCAGCGAGGTCCCCGCGCGCCGGTCTTCACCCCGCGAAATCGCGTTTGACATTTTCGATGCTTTGTAGTGACATTTATGACTCTATTAAAACCAAACCAACCAAAACAACAGTACAACACCCGCAGCCCCGCAGTGTGCGCGATCTGCAGGGTTCGATAGTGCGTGCTTGCACTATCAAAACCCGCAAAACTCCTTTTCCTGGCATTTTACTTTTAGCCTCGGAGGTTTCCACAGCGTAAACGGGCGCTTTGGGGCGAGCTGGAATCTTGAGCCATGCTAAAAATGGATATTGGACTGAACCGGCCAGATGGGTTCAGCAAAGTCGCAGGGTATGTGAGATCGGTGAGTTGCGTCAAACGCCCAACTGCCTTGGATGGCAGGTGATGGTGAAGGCGGGCCGGTAGGCCTGTAAAACAGAACATGCGCCTAGTCTGTGTTTTACGTCTGGATCGGTTTCTATATGAGGATCGTGATAGGGAGTTCTCTGAGGACGAATAGGAGGGGGCGCTTTTATAGACCTTGAGCACCTTTTATAGTTGGTGCGTGTGGTAAAGGGGATAGGTCTACTTATGCAACGAAGGAGGAGGGTGTGTCGAAGGTCTAAATTCCGTTGAATAGCTGGATATGACATTGCATGCTCAACATCCTACGCGATTCCCTTATTCCCGAGCTTCGACTTACGCGATTGAATGCTCGTCGCCAAGTAAGTGTGTCGTGAAATTTTCCACTTCATAAAGTTCGTAAACCAACCTTGTATCATAACTCGTATACTGGCTTTCACAGGATCCCCCACACCATTGTTGGCGACGCACTCGTAAGTTCCCGCCAAAAGTCTATGCTCAGCCGTGAAACGGATGCGATGTCTGTGCTCCAGTAACGCAATAGGTTCGCCCTGTATAAAATAATTGGGTACACTAGCACAACCAGAACGGAACAGTCATGCATAATTATAAACTCTTTGAACAATAACAAAAAGTAATGAAAACTTTCTGAAACAGCAATACAATGCATCAGTTTGTACTATTTTCACTTACGACATTGAAAAGATTTTAGAAATGGGTGCATATACATTCGTACATTTGTAATCTTCTAAATTCCCTCAACTACAATGGCAAGGTACAATTCAGTATGTCTCTAACTGGTGTAGCTGGTGTAACTGTATAATACGTACGACATGAGCGAGCGAAACAGATGAAACACTACAATAGAGTTCATAGGCCGAACTGTTATAGGTTATGTCGATATAAATGTGATAGGTTATCGTTAACGTGTCGACGTGATTTTTTGCACATATATAGTTCATGAACTGACATAGGCTACTTTTTACCCAGAAAAAAGCGCTTCGGTCTGATGGCCCCACTGATCATCTCCACCAGTGGGGTCACGAGGACTTTCAAGTACTAATGTCTCCACTGTAGTAAGCCAGTGGAGCCATGAGGATTTGCTAATACTTGTGACTCCACTCATATTGTATAAGCACTGATCGCTATTTAATATACTATAAGTACAACGTCAATTTGCTGTCAATATTTGTTGTACCGAGCATAGCCCGTTCCATAGCGCGCTGAGCGACTTTAAATTTGTGGACCAGTCCTGCCGTGAGAGTCCATGTTTCGGCACCGTATGTCATTATAGGCAGGACGCATTGGCTGAAGACCTTGGTCTTCAGACATTGTGGTAGTGTGTTAAATATGTAAATAATCTGAAAATTTTATGAGAATGACAGGGAAAGAAAAACCTAGTAGCTTACTGATCTAGCTTATCGGAAAGAACGACACTCATATAGAAAATAAGAAACAAAGACTTGCTACTTTTCTCCGATAATAAAGATGCTAGGCTCCATACAGGAGCCGCAACAATGCTTGTAATACAGGTAACTTTTGTAAAATAGTACCTCTCCACCTTTTCTATATACTAATTCTAATTGTTCTTCAGAAATTGGCTCCATTCCACACGATCCGAGCAAATGCAAATTGATTTTCCCATTGACAATTATTTTTTCAACAAATATTGACAGCAAATTGACGTTGTACTTATAGTATATTAAATAGCGATCAGTGCTTATACAATATGAGTGGAGTCATAAGTATTAGCAAATCCTCATGGCTCCCCTGGCTTACTACAGTGGAGACATTAGTACTTGAAAGTCCTCGTGACCCCACTGGTGGAGATGATCAGTGGGGCCATCAGACCGAAGCGGAAAAAAGACACTGTTTCCGTGGGATAACTATTCTTCATGCTAAAACGGCTGATCGGATTCTTTGGTAAGAAGGTATCTAAAGCTTGGGTTAACACACAGGTCAAATTTCATCTCAGAAAAATACACGGTTCTTGTGGGATAGCTATTCTTCATGCTAAAATGGCTAAATAGATTTTGACGAAATTTGGTATATGAGTGTTTCAGAAAGTCTTACAATATCCTGGAGTGTCGTGTCCCTTTTACGGTTCCGGTACAACTATGTAGTCTATGTGGACGCACCCCGGGCAAAACCTAGTTTTGTATAATTCGATTTCTCCCTGACTCCATTTTCCAAACACAACATAAATATAATTACACTTTACTTAACAGCCAAAACTATCCTAATAAATATGTAATTTGGAACAAAAACATCTGAAACATCCTACATACGGTGATCTAGTCCCAAACTACGCAAAGTCTGTAACTATCATTATATTACATACGTAACAGATATTTCACACCCAGCACGAAACAAATAGACATATTTGCCCCGGGCGGGAATCGTACCTACGACTTTACGTCTTCGATTTTAAGACCAATCGATCAGTTAGTATTGAATAAGTAATATACTTAGATATTTGAGATGGACAATACGATAAGTGAAAAAGTGTTTGTCTTGGTGTATACAACTAACGTTTTTACGCCAATCGACTATTGGCGTAGGCGTGCCGGTGACGTCACATCCTATGTCCACCAGCTCCCCTTTCCTAACCTCCAAATATCCATCTTCCGGTACTGTTCTTATTGTTGGAGGGTCTGAAACATAAATAAATTAGTTTTTAATTGTTCCGATTCATCTTTTTGAGTAGCCTCCACCTGGAATCCGAACTTGATTGTAGTGAAAATCCATGTTAAAATTATAATGTATTCATAGATTTTTTTTGCAAAATTATTTCGTCGACATTTTCACCAGCTAGAAAAGTCTAGCGGAAAATTCACGATGATATTTAGCGAGCGAGAAATCGCTACATTATCGTATCATATTATTATACAGTATCTAAATTAAAACAAAAGTTATTCAAGTTTTGTGCAACGTTTGTAGAAATTATTCTTATTAATATTTCCTATAGTGTGTTTAATTTTGGAATCGATATATATATTTTAATTAGCGACCAGCTCCGGCTTCGCACGGGTAGCAGAGCATATAAGTCGTAATGTTTTTTCTGTCATATTGTCGTATCAGCTTGTTGCGTCGAATATGTGGATTGGATTTAATTACATTTAAACGTAACGTAAGTTCATCCTACCTATAGTATTTTTAGAGTATTTTATTTCCAACTGTATAAATATTTGAAAAAGTAAAGAATAAATACATATCACCTAACCTAACTTAACCTAACCTAACCACGCGTGTTGCGTCATCCCGTATGATCGCCCGCGGCGGCGCGGCGCGGCGTCCGGCTGGTCGTGCGATAGTTTTATTTCGCGATAGCATTTAATATATTAATTTAAACTGTATAATATATAAGGCAATTATAATGTGCATGAAATGTTGAAGGTAAACAACGTATTTAATTTTGGATAAAGATTAATACTGTATCCGTATAAATTCCAATCACCTCATCATATGACACCATTTTTTTAAACATAAAAATAGGTATAATAAGCTATCCATAATAGATAGACGTATGCCATCGCGGACTTTTCTTTACTCCTATGAAAGAGGAACATTTCCTCCATACATTATTTTGTTAAATCTCAAAAGGATTAGGCAGCGTTTTCGATGAAAGCTCCCAGCCGGCTTGATTTTATTCCGACTTCTCGTCATATTGCAACAAATTTGCACAAAACATTAATAAATTATACACGTAAACCTTCCTCTTAAATCACTCCGTCCATTGGTGCCAACCATATGCCAATCTGTTCGGTAGTTTTTGAGTTTATCGCGTTCAGACAGACAAACAGACGCGGCGGGGGACTTTATTTTATAATATGTAGTGATTAACACTGAATGGGAACCTGTTGTGGAAATAGTAGGTTTTGAAATAGAGCTTATAACTGATTTTGTGTGCGGTTATGACCACAGTTATGACATTTAGAGGTATTAATAAGTACGAATATATTGTAGGTAATTTTTTTGACAAACTTACAAGCTTCGACGATGTAGAAGAGCTACTACCGCGAGTATGCCACATTTTACAAAATTTAGTTTTATAATAATAATAATAATATTCTTTATTGTACACCATAAGTTAGAACAAAAATAAATAACATAGGTATCTCTTATAACTATAGTTTGGTACAATGGACGGTCTTATCACTAAAAGCAATCTCTTCCAGACAACCTTTGGATGGATTGGTAGAAGCCTGAGACAACAAAATGGTTATGATGTACTAACTGAGAATAATTTAAGCTACCTAAACAAGATACACATATCTATACCACAACAATACATTTTAGAACAATACACAAATATGACACTTAAAACTAATTATAACATCTAAACACTAAACACATACATAACACACAATCAGATAAGCTAAGAAGGGCACAATAAATAATCTTTCACCATTCTCTTGAATTCTGATATAGATTGTGTGCGTCTTATAACTGTAGAGAGTCCATTCCACAGGCGAATAGCTTGCACAGTGAAAGATTTATCAAAAAAATTGGAAGAGTGCCTAGGCATCACCAGTCCCAAGTTCTCGGATGATCTCAGATGTCGCGAATGTGTATCATGAAGGAACTTAAAACGTTCTTTGAGGTATGATCTTTGAGGTTTGAGTTTTATCAACATTTGTTAGGATGCTTATGCATTTGACGACCGCTTGGCCTAGTGAGTATCGACTCTGCCTACGAAGCTGGAAGGTCCCGGGTTCGAATCCCAGGTCGGGTCAGTATTTACATGATGAATATTGATACTGGTACCGGGTCTTGGTTGTTATATGTATATGGTGTATTCGCTTGGCACCCAAAAGACAAGCTAATGCTTACTTTGGCGCCTAGACGTTGTTGTGATGTATGCTTATTATTATTATTTCTTCTGCAGCATGAAGATCTAATCCATTAATCATACTAAACCATTCATTCACAAGAATGTAAATGACACCCCATACCCATTCAGGTACGTACCTATCCAACGCTGTTTTTGTGCGACACTCCATGGTGCAAATACGAAATAAGTTTAATGAGATTGAACGAGAGGCAAAGAACCATACTATCAGCCTATTAATGCCCTGCTGCAGGGGTTTAGGCCTCCCCTCGTGACGAGAGGGTTTAGGGTTTAATTTACCACGCCGCGCCGCTCAGTGCGGGTTGGTGGAGGCAAACAACGCCCTACGGAAGAATTATGTTTTCGTACATTTATTGAAGTGAAACTTCTTATGGCACGGGGTGAGCCTAAAACGACACGAAAATGTGTCACGATAAATAATATAAGTGGGGGAGATATAAGGAACAATCGGCTTTCACACGAGAAGCCGGTTGTTCCCTATATCCCCACTATTAACTGCTGAACAGGGGAGCACAGTGGGGAGTAAGGCCAGAGCGTTACTCAGTTTCGTGTCACTGGCAGCTGCGTCATTGCTCGGAGTGTCAATAGATGTGAAAACCGTGAAACCAGATTGATGTTGATAATTTGAATAATATTACGAAAATTCAAATTTAAATACTAAAAGTTCTAAGTTTTCACTTCTGTCGGCAGTTCCTATATCTGCCAATTAGTTTTTCATTGTACTTTCGAGAACGCGATGCGAAGACTTTCGTAGCATCATGCATATAACGTTTCGTTTCGATAAAGAAATTTTATTTTATCATATAATATATTTTAACTTACACTGTACTTCGATCGAGTGTACTTGTCTTATCGGACCCCAGGGTTCATGACGGATGACCTGCAAAAAAAATTATAACGCTAAATGCATATCCTTGATACTTCCTCATCACTAGTTTAATTACAAAAGCGTTATAGCGTTTCAGCATTCTAATAATAAAAGACCCAATTTGACAGCCGTCAGAGGCCTCAGTTGAAATCTAGTTGAGTGAAGTTTTGACAACTAGCTGTAGATCAAGTTTAGAGAACAAATAAACGTGTTGCGAGCGTCAAATCAAACTGACGTGAATATTTGTTAAATGGAGGATTTACTATGGCGTCGAACGTTGTGCAGGAAAGAATTTGTCGTATGATTTTTACTCCTAAAGTTCCGGACACAATGGGTACCAACGAGAACCCTATACTAAAGGCTCCACTGTCCGTCCGTCTAGCACAGGGGTGTATTGTTTGAATTGAACCGTAATATGTAAAAATGTGAATTTTTCACAGATTTTGTATTACTATGACCGCTATAAAAACAATAATGAAAATAAAATAAAGTTAAAAGTTAAAGAGGGTCCCATGCAAGAAACTTTTTTTTAAATATTTTACCATGGTACAGAACTCTTCCTGTGCGAATCTGACTCACACTTAGCCTGTTTTAAAGGAAAGTACCCCTCCGAAAAAAAGAAATTGAGTCATGCAAATGTGGGCAGAATTAAAAAAGGAAATGAAAATTTAGAAGTATAATTAATAAATATTATTAATATTCCAATTTCATTTTACTTTCGTAAAACAAATAATAAAAGTTCATAGTAACGTAACTTTGAATTATGACACAAAGAATAAATAACATCCATGATAACAGCAAAGTACAGTTCCAATCAAACCTTATGGCGGATGTGAATGTAGGCACAAGTCGCGTCGCAGTAACCAGTTTTAGGTGTAGCGGAACGCAGTAGAGCGAGGGGCATATGAGTGAACCTGCGCAAGCATGGAGTTGTATTCCGTTCCGCCACAAAGTTTAATTGTAACTATAACTTCATAAAATATGTAATATAATAAATAATTTTCTAGTGTGGTATATTTTTAAACACATCCAATATTTGCTAAGTAAACTACAATGTGCATTTCTTATAATTTTTTATCAATAAAGATATAATAATAATTAATTAGTAAATATACGAGTTTTATAATCCACTCGAAGAATATTTTCTTATGGAGTAATTGACCTCAAGAAGTCTATACAAAATTTTGTTTTATTTATAATGGATTCCAAAAAGTACAATAAACAAGACAACAATATCCTTTGATCTATAATTATGACATTGAGTGAAAAAACGTTTGTCGAACGACTTCAAATTGATTAATTGCATGTAATTGATAACGGTTTGTTTGTGTGGCCCACATCACTACCCGCCCATTCTGGAGACAGTGATGTACCGTATGGTAAATTATCGATATTTATCTTATGGAAAATATTCCATTTTCAGAATTAAATAGTTCCCATTCATAGTTTATTATTAATGAAAGTGTCCCTAATACACACTTTAGCATAGGTATAATTAATTATTGTGTGTAAATAATATTGTAATACAATTAATGTGTGTAATATTTAACATAGTTAATGCACATTAACTGTAAAGTAGTTAAAATGGGTGTAATCGTTCTAATGTAATTAAAGTATGTAACATTGTAATGTAATTAATGCGTGTAATATTTAACATGGTTAATTTGTGTAATATTGTATTGAAAATTAATATGTGTAATATCGAAATGTGATTGATGCGTGATATGTTGTAAAGTAGTATTTGTTCTAATTTATTAAAGTGTGTAAAATTGTTAACTAAATAATGCTTGCTATATTGTAAATGCAATTAAGTGCACTTGATCCATTTTTTCATTAGTAAAGTACGAAGTTAACACATCTACAAATAAAACATCTTTCCTCAAAACATTATGTTCGTTCTAATTCTTACTTCTCTGTTTAGTATTAAACTTTTATTTGTTTGTTACACATCACACGACACAAATACTCTGGCTTGAGAAGGAGCCATGTATTTGTGCCGTTTAGAGTCAAGACACTGAAGCTATGGATGGAGGCCTTAGGCGCGTCAGTTCTTCCAGGATTTATCGCGCCTGGTTGACGCCTCGCATTGCCTCGGGTGATCAGAGGGCTAACGCTTACCTCGGGTAACACAAGCGTTACTTTACAGCGAGTTAATGAAATCAACCTTTTGAACACTGGACGAAAGCAATTTACTGTGCGGAGGTGAATGGTAGGGTCGGAAAGGGTCGCCCTAGACGAACGTACAGGAACCAGATTAGGGAGGTACTAGAAAAGGGTCAAGTCCAGAGCACCCGGAGCATCCGGAGAGCGTGTATAAGAAAAGTGATGAGTGTCGATGAAGCGAAAGAAGTATACCAGGATCGCACTAAGTGGAAATCTGTAGTCTCTGCCTACCCCAATTGGAAGCAGGCGTGAGTATATGTATGTAAGCTTTCATTTTATTGATTAAAGTAAATCGTAAAAAAAAATCCATGGAGAAACAAATGTCGTTTCGCGCCACACCTAGCTGTTATGCTTCTTCCAAAGGGGTCTGCCCGCGAAAACAACGTTCATAACTCTATGGATACTTCGAATAGAAAAGGAATTTGTGAATCTACACCTAGCACAGAGGCTGATAATCGTGGCCAAACCATAGAATGGATAATTTCATGATGTGTTCGTTTTCGGATCCATTCGAAATTCGGCCAAGATAGGTCCACTATTTTTAAATTGATAGATTAGGTTAGGATAGGTTCGTTTATATTAATGCAAGAAGTGAAACGGAGCGGCAAGTCACCCAGAAAATGAACTTTGTAAAATTCGAACACATCATGTATATTCTAAGATTTTTTATTCTAAGATATGACCACAACAATACTTCTTGTCATATTAAATTTTGTCTTCAAACTTGCTAAAATATGACTTCAAATATATTAACAAGAACTTTTTTTATCAGGTTTTCACTCCTACACTGCTGGAGCACCGCCCTTCCTCAACTTTGAGTTAAGGAATTTGGACCATATGCCCATCACGCAGATACAGTGCTGGTCAAGTTAAATTAGAGGGAGAGACCCTACGTGGCACTACTCAAAAGAAAGAAAGAGACCAATAACATTGTCAAATATTTGTCGCTATTGAGTATATTAATTTAAAATTGGGTTTATTCTATGATTTTATTTATATGTCCAGATAGAGCCGCGCGATACAATGACAACAAAAAAATGACCAACTTCTATATACTTGTGTGTGTCACTAAATATCCCACACAATCTTGCCTATCCATACTAAACAGGTATTAACCGTCTCTGTGTGCGTGTGTTGTAATCACAGACCAGTCAACCTATAGACCACGCTTTAATAAACGTCAGTACGAAAACGCCAAAAAGTGGTGGGGTGCGGGGAGAGGTCGGCTAGTTTTCATTGGCTCGTTCAAAATTGACAATTTAATGGCTTCCGACGTGCTTCCAACTGACGGCTCACTAGTGATGTAGTTATGTAGTGTCACTACATAGCCTTGGCGAATGCTACTCCCTGTCAAAGCGTGGTCTATAAGGTTGACTTGTCTGTGGTTGTAATGGACCGTTGGTGATATTTTATCTACGTTTATTGACGCCGAAGCTTTATCTAGAGATGTATATAATTAAAAGGTTTCTTTTTTAATAAATATTGTTTACTTTTGAATTAAACCGATAAATAAAACTATTTTGCTACATGATTTTGTTGCGCATTTTATTGTGTTATTAATTTATAATACTACGTAGAGATACTACAGTTGAAATAACAATAAAAGTAATTTTTTATACATTTTTAATGATTTTTAAATTAAGTACTGTTTTTTATTTTTAGAATTTATTCTTTGCTTCTCTACGGTCTTTATCAAACACATATTTATTCATAAGCGTACGCAAATTAAAAGAGACATAAGAAAAATTGCGGGTATCGAACGGGTGACCTTTATATCAAAAGCGGGGTGCTCAGCCATTCGGCAAACACATCTCTATTTCAAATATATTTCACGCGATTAATAATTTAAAAAAAAAATCTGTTATTTATACACGCTGTATCGGGTATATGTTTTTTTTTAAATTGGAAATATACACGAACAACACTAGGTAACTAGTACTCACTGTAGACTCAGTTAAGAATAATTGCTTTAAAATTTGTGCAAAACGGTTAATTATTGTTTTCATTTTAAGTAGGTATACTATATCATCAAATTCACTTTAAGGTTGCCGTTCTAATTACTGCGTCCATATTGAATGAAAGTAAAACCTGCATGGTGCAAGTTGTTAATACAGAACTTCACTTAAAATAAAAAAGTCGATGTTCTTAATTCAAAATCAATAAAACCATTTGATAAATTGCTTTACGATTGTTTACAATCACGTCTGTTCGAGTTCGAAATTCGAATAATTTTAACCATCAACGCAAACAAAGGTGTTATAAATTTAACGTGTGTGTCTGTGTAGCTGTGTGTGTCTGTCTGTAGCAATGTAGCTCCCAAATGGATGAACTGATTTTTATATAGTATTTTTCTTTGAAAGGTGACTTGTTCGAGATTGTTATTAGATATAACTCTAAAAACTGTTCAGCAGTTTGAAGATCATCAGATCTTCTCCAGTTGATGAATGAATATAAGCAACTTTCACCCTATTTAAACATTAGTTTTTTAATAAAATACTTCTGTCGTGGCACTAACGCAGCCGATAGGTAATCCATATCAATTGTACTACAGAATCTGTACCATATTTTGAAATTAGAATACCCACTATAATGACTTATTCATATTTGTAAATTGAAAAGCAATAACCCCCGGCTGATCAACCGACTTTGACCATTATTGCTTCACGATAAAGCAACACCTCATGTCATTTCACTCTCCAGGCTCTCCGGACTTGGCTTCTTCTATAGATACCATTTTTTCCGCTATTTGGCCAACTTCGCCAACAATTTTTTTCTATTAGTTGCCAGAAACGCATAGAGAATATAGGTGATTCTTTGGATTAAATAAGTATTTTGTTTTCTAAGAAACTAGAGTCAAATGGAAATTTTGTACTCCATTTCCTAATCATGTACCTACCTACGAATACCAGGACGTAACATTGTGAACTAACTACTGAATATACGCTCCTAGTAGGTAAGTCAGCTGGCTATAATATGTACGCACGCGTTAACTTGAACACACATACTTGTAAGTTTACCACCGACCGCAAGTATGCTGCGCAGTTTCACTTACATATACTTACACGACCGCCATTGCAGTGCTTCATTGGTTGTTCAGAGTGAAGACTTTTTACTAAATCTGTGCTGTGCCACACTAGCATTCGTTCCTAATTCTAATATGAATCTAAAATTAGATACGCTACTGAATATGAACGTGTATCTAACACAGTTAATAATAGTGAAAATATAATACAGTAAAAACAAACATGTCAAAATATCTACACAAAAATATTTCGCACGCTGTTTTGCCGTGGACAAAGCTATATAATCTATGATTTACATCTTTTATGAAATAATATAATGTGACACGAACGTGGCCTCTATTACGGATATTTAAAAAATACGGCATACAAATGGACATGGAAATTATCTTTTTAAAACTTAATCTCAGTATTATAACAATTTATATTCATTTATGTCATAGAGTAATTCATTTATATTCATTTATGTTATAAAATGAACGCATTATTAAAAATCAGATATAAAATGATTTAGATTTGAATAAAATCCGTGTAATTTAAAGAATAACATCAAAATTTATTTTCGACTTGGATGTTTTTAAGTTATTTCACCGCTTATAAAAAGCCTTCATGCAGTGGAAGATACTTTTGATACTTTATTGTCTCCAACTGAGAGCATGCCGAAGTTGAAACAGGAAACGAACTGCATTGACTGTTTGATAAGACGATGCCTGTTCTTATTCCCATATTGTTGTATTGTTTTTGCAGTTTTGCTACAGGAATCGGTATTTTGTTTGGAAGCACGTGGCACATAAGGCACTACAGAGGTCGCAAATGATACTGTTCGAGTTGAGTAAGCCGTTTCCGGCGTAGTATTAAGCGAGACCATTCAATACTCCATGTAATATTTTTTTACAATGTGTCCAAATATGTAATAATATTATTTATTGGGCATTAAAAAGTGGCATGACATAAATATTTGTTACATTTCGCTGAGTAAACCGTCCCGTTAAACACTGAATCAAAATTACAAAATTGGTATGCCTTTTACCTAAAATTTCTACCAAGTGTTGTTATACCTTAGTGTTCAGTTGAACGTAGTCCAAACTTGTAGTGTTTAGAGCTACCGAATCAAACAAAAGAAAAAAATTAAACTTTAAACAAGTTTTTCTCGGTAATCATTAGTTTGCGTCATCTGCTCACTTGAAACTTTTTGTTTAGTTCGGTAAGCTCTACGTGCTATATAAGTTGTACTATCAGTGTACTACATACCTCACAAGTATAGTCAGCCGTGTCGTTGGCTTGTAAGTTCAATACTTGCAAACTATAGTTGCTCCACATGCGAACTCTCTCGGGCAACAAATGGTGCAGGTCGCCACTGTCGCCTAGAAGTTGGTCGTCTTTGTACCAACGGACTCGTAGCGGTGTTTCTGTAAGGTTTTCAAACAAATTTTTTACGTCAGTTTGTCCCTGTGTAATAAAAAATGCTCTGTGGTTTAACCTAACTGACATTGTTAATGCGAATGTGTCTTTGTCTGTTTGCATGTTAGATTAACCGACGCGACGGAGATTAACGTAGGCTACGACCATGGTCGAAGATTTTTCAAAAAATATCTACCTTAAGCTTATTTTTTCGCTCCGCCATCTGTGAGATAACTCGTGAAGTACGTTCATAAACAGGACGCAATATGAGATCGGGCGTCTATTAAAAATGTATGGCCGAGATACGCGTTTAATAACGAATACATCAACTTTAAACAAAATGAAAACAATCATTTTTTTAAATATGGTGTAGCTTCAAACAGTAAACATTTCACCTATCCTACTGAAGTAATACACAAAAATAATAATAATAATAAAAAATAAAACTAATCCAATAATCCACCCCTCGTCGCCCCCTACGCAAATGTGCCCATGACGCTCATCGCATTGCCGCGCTGAATTGCAATGGCAATTCTTTGCACCAGGAAGGAACCGGAACGGGGGTCGAGTCCCCTTTCTTTTAGACGACGGCCGATGCTCGCGACGAAACGTTTGGCTTCAATTCCCCAACAGCCAGCATCTTCCACTGCAAGAGGGACGAACAAGTATTTACTCTCCAGAGTAGAGTATTTGACTCGTTTTCTGGCGGCTGCAAACTCTGCAGCGGTTCCGGCCGTTCCCACGGTACGACCAAGGTGAACAGTTAACTAGTTCACAAAGTGTCAGTCACTGGCGCGAAATAATACCAATTTTTGATAATTTCACTAACGATAAAGTTATGTCACATCGAGCAATAATATGGAATTTTTACTATTATTATAAATGTCCAATTTGTAATTATAAAAATAATAATAATATCCGGGACATTCCAAACGGCGCCATCTTGTTCCAAAGTGAGGAAGTATTGTTTGTATTAAGGGGTACTAGACAACTGGTATTCTTTTTTTATAATATATATTCATATATAGTTTTTACGCCCAGTCATGGAACAAATAAATATGTTGACGTACACAAATATTTGTCTCGGGCGAGAATCGAACCCTTAGACTTATAGATTTTATATTACTATTGTTATTGTCTTATATTAAATATTTTTTTCCATTACCTATGTTAAATGTATTGATTTATAAAAATGGATTATTTCGAAATCCTCCATTATTTAGAATATTTATTTATATTTTTATTTTTAATTTGATTTTAATTTTACATTGGTCAGTTTTTGTTTATTGTCATTTGTAATATTACGGTCTTAGTATTTTTTATTTTATTTTATTTTATTCGGGAAAAATACAAAATAATAGAAAATAATTATATCTAAACACCATTTAAACGTTTGCACATATAGAAACTAAAGATACTTGTTTGTTTAAACATCTACTTAAACATATAGAATAAAGAACAGTAACGATATAGCTATCATTAAATAAAATACCCAAACATATACCCACTGTGGGACCTTAAACTAACAGAGTCAGGAAATCGCACCAGACCAGCTCTTCGAAATAGTAGCTCTAAATGTACTTGGAGATGAATTGAACAAATCAAGTTCGGAGAATCCATCCAGTTTATTTACATGCTGTGCTACTCTAATAAAAATGTATTTTGTCTATATTTAGCAGAACTATGAGGAACATGAAGTAAAGTTGGATGTCTGATGGATCTCGTAGGGATTCTTAGACATAATTTAGACAGAAGATGCGGAGAATCAATAAGATGTTGTGCTATTTTAGCTATTAGAGTAATATCTGAAATCCTGCGTCTCTCATGGAGCGGTAGCATATTATGATGTCTCCTGCATCTAGCTTCGTAATTCATATCGTATTATTTGAATTTGTATTCCAAGTGTCTCATGAATCGTCGTTGAATAGATTCTAGCCTATTAATATAAATATCAAATTGTGGGTTCCAAATCTGTGAACAATACTCGAATATACATAATACATATTTGCATGATATATCATATATAATATACATAATAAATTACGATGTGATTTTTAAACAATTTTGATTGTTGTTATTATTATAAGTATTTTAAAAATAAATTATTGCACACTGGGCCTATAAAAATTCAACCAATATATTGAAATCGCATGGTCTGGTAATATTGCATGTATGTGATACAAGCTAACAAAAAATTTAACAAGCACATAAAAGCACAGGAAATGTAGGCACGAGATTAAAATCTTTATTGGTTGTAATGCACCTGTCTGTCGTTTTATTGTATAATTTTCGCTTGTTTATATAAATATTTTAAAACAGTTAATATCTGTTTTAATAATTCCGATACCAATCCGATACCGTATTACCATTTCTTTTAGATACTTAGATCTATGTGTAGAAAACTTCGTAATGAATTTTGGAGTCTATTAGGAAAAAGTACCTATCAAACCAAAGTGAAAAATAAAAAACCAGCTCTACTTTCCGCTTGTAAGACATTATTTAGTCGTTGATATATACCGAGCGTAGTGAACACAAAATGTGAGCAAAAAAATATACACCACCGAATAAATATACGCCATTTGATGTTTTGGTAATGCACTGTGAAGTACAAGTAAGTGTGACCTACCTACATACACAAACCGTACTGGAAAAACCAAATTAAGATTCTGAAATTGCATAGTATGTGTAATCTAACTAAATGCTTCAAGCTAGAGATAATAATGACGTGTGGTCTGTCTAATCTCTGAACCTGTTAATTTGCTCCGGTTTTCGACAGTTTTGGAATATGAGACACTCCATTTTGATGATTCTGCTATCTAGGTAAGGGATCATCCATTAATTACGTCACACCAATTTCATGATTTTTTGACCCCTCCCTCCCCCCTTGTCACACTTCATCACAATTAACTACACCCTCCCCCCTTAGTGTGACGTCACATATAGATTTTTAGTTTAGGAAGGTAAAAATTACAACATCACTTTGAAACTAACTTTTTATTAGGATTGCTTAAAATCTATACTAATATTATAAAGCTGAAGAGTTTGTTTGTTTGTTTGTTTGTTTGTTTGTTTGAACGCGCAAATCTCAGGAACTACTGGTTCAAATTGAAAAATTCTTTTTGTGTTGGATAGTCTATTTATTGAGGAAGGCTATAGGCTATATGTATAAAATAATACTATCTGTCTGTCTGTCCATTTGAGCAAATCTCCAAAACGGCTAAACTGATTTTGATGAAACTTCACAGATATGGAAAGGAAGTGGTCAAAAATGACATACACTACTTTTGTATGTCTGTATGTACGTACATCTGTCTTTTCGAGTTAATCTCCAAAACGCTTAAACCGACTTTAAAGAAATTTCACGGGTATAAAAAGGAGGTGGCCAAAAGTGACATACGCTTCTTTTTGTCCGTCTGTTAGTCTGTACGTCTATGTGTCTATTCAAGTTAATCTTCAAAATGGCTCAACAGATTTTAATGAAACTTTGCAGACGTGAAAGAAGGTTGTCAAGAGTGACATCAGCTACTTTTTGTGTCTGTCTGTCGTTTGTCTTCACTGATCTATCAACGTAGATAAAGCCGAAACTACTAAGTCTAGGAAGCCGAAATTTGGAACAGTGGTTTATTTTATAACGTATCAATTTTTTATGAAAGGAATATTTGGAAATTTCAAATTTAAGGAGGGAGGGGTGGAAGAGCTTTGTATGAGTCTTTGTTCTTTAAAGTTAGAGACATAAAAATTTTGACATAAATAAATAATGATGTCTTTCAGGGTTTTTGGATTTCCACATTTTAAGGGTGGGAAACGGAAGGTGAAAAGTATGGGAGTATCGGTTTTTCTAAAGGAGTGGGGAGAATGAAGATTTAAAGTTTGAATGGGTGTACGCAATATTAGTTTCCGCAAAAAGTATGTATAAACCATTTCGAAAGTTAATACTACCTAAAACAGGAATGTGTAGTCTACGCAAGCGAAGCTGCTGGCGGTCGCTAGTGATTTGTAAAATTAACAAAGAGAAAATCATCAATAATAAAAAAATATTAAAAACATATTCTTCCTCCGTCCAAGGATTTTGGATCCATTCTTTCATATTCTGGATGACTGGCATATCAGAGACGTTTGTCACACTTTCGACAGATTCTGGTACATTATTCGAGTCCAAGTCTCTTTCGTCGTACCACAATGCGACATTGTTAATTATAGAGCAATTCCCTGGCACGTCTAGCCGCAATTCTTTCCAGCCGGATCTTTGGAACAGAGATAACTTCTTGTTTTTTATGTAGCTTCTTCGTGTGTATGTTCGCTGCTTTGCATGATGCAAGATACAATCTACAAACGTCACAAGACCGTTTGAACAGGTACGCTTGAACACTGGGGCAATATGTATCGTACGGAACCTGCTTGAAAAGTGATGACGCTTGTAGATCCAAAGACAACGGCAATATCAGTGGGGCGAATTTAGCATCGGTGTCATTGGTTCCTTCGTAAAAACCCTTGTCCTAATAACCGCCTCAAGCTTGACCGTCTCACATCGCAACATGCTGCAACGTCGCATTTCACTATCTGTATAAATACATTCGCTATTTCGAAAACAATAAATCGTTAAACTCGGCCAGAAAAATAGTATCAAATTTATAGGGAACGAAAGTATTCAAACAAATCCAGGTATGTAGAAAATAATTTCAATTGTTAACAAACATTGTACAGTAGGTACAATGTTTGTTAACAATTGAAATATTTTTTTTTAAAACTTAGATTTTGTAAAAAAAAATTGTATGTGAGGATTGTGAGGTCACAAACATGGAACTCCTCCCTCCCCCCTGTCACGATATGTCACATTTTGTGGACCCCCTCCCCCCCCTTGAGGTGTGATGTAATTAATGGATCATCCCTAAGTATAATAATAATAACACACACAATCACACCAACGTCTAGGTCCCAAACTAAGAATTAGCTTGTATTTTGGGTACCAAGCGAAGACACCACATACATATAACAACCAAGACCCGGTGCCAGTATTAATATTCATCATATAAATACTGACACCCGACCTGGTATTCGAACCCGGACCTCCAACTTCGCAAGCAGGGTCGCTGCCCACTAGGCTAAGCGGTCTTCTGTATGTAGTATGTAGTACTGTAGTACGATTTAAAAATAGTTTTTTTTAAACAGGAAATTAAATACTAAGCAAATGAATAACTATTGTTCTGGCAGTTAGTTATATGTATTATTATTATTACACAACAAAACAAAAAACAGTATCAAATTTAAAAAAAAATTACGTTTAAGAATACTATTCTTTTACATGGTGTAGGTACTAAGACTTGGTGTATTTAGGAATAAAAACTAAATAACTAGATTTGAACCCTTTATTCCTGTTTTAAGTATCTGTGAGATCACTCATTGTAACATTACTTTATCAGACAATACATTACTATGAAAATTTAATCAATTTATAGGACAATGTTTTTTTATCTCTCTATCAAGTAAACTGGTCTAACGGATTAATATTAAGTAAAACATCTGCTTCAAAATTGATATTCTGTGACATGTCATGTTTAGATGAAATAATTTTTTATTCACTTGGTGTAAATTAGTAATAGAAACATAAATTCTATTGTTGTTTTTTTAAATTTAAAGTTAGGGCGCGGTCTGACAGGCTAAACCTAATTATTCCGTTTCTAATTGAGGTTTCTAAATGTAATCTTTACAGTTTATAATGGAACAGTTTTTTTTTTTAAATTGAAATGTCTTTAAATTGAATCATGGATGTTCATACCAGATACCGCGTTGAGACCAAAAAAATATGAGCAAAAAAATATACACGGCGACCAAATATACCTATTACAGTTGATTTCGCTGTGAAATAGAATTTTGTATGACTCACATGTAAAATTGGGACATTTCATGCGTAATTTAACAAATTGTTTGTTTAAAACAATGATAATGACGTATAGCTTGGGTAATCACTGAGTCTGACATTTTGCTCACGTTTTCGATCGTTTGAAGTATCCTGATCATTATGATATCTAAGGATCGAACACGGTTACAGAATAGGTACAAATTCTAAACTAATCCTGATAATTCTAGACGAATCCCAATCATTATGTTATCTAAGGATCGAACACGGTTACGGAATAGGTACAAATTCTAAACTAATCCTGATAATTCTAGACGAATCCCAATCATTATGTTATCTAAGGATCGAACACGGTTACAGAATAGGTACAAATTCTAAACTAATCCTGATAATTCTAGACGAATCCTGATCATTATGTTATCTAAGGATCGAACACGGTTACGGAATAGGTACAAATTCTAAACTAATCCTAATAATTCTAGACGAATCCTGATCATTATGTTATCTAAGGATCGAGCACGGTTAAGGAATAGGTACAAATTCTAAACTAATCCTGATAATTCTAGACGAATCCTGATCATTATGTTATCTAAGGATCGAACACGGTTACGGAATATGTACAAATTCTAAACTAATCCAGATAATTCTAGACGAATCCTGATCATTATGATATCTAAGGATCGAACACGGTTACGGAATAGGTACATATTCTAGACTACCAAACCAGCGGTTTTGCAGTTGTCTAAAAATATTTAATTTTTCTGGAATCATTAAATTTTTTGATCGTAATAAATCGGACATAGTGGAAGGTGGAACACACATTTTGTGCGTATACTTCACTATATTTCCACAATAAAAAATAATAAAAATATTTCTTTCATCACCTTCACATAACAAGAACTACAATAGGGATCGTTAAATCGCGTCATTGTAACTTTTCTAATAACCAGATAATGAGAAAAATATATAATTTTAAAACAGTTAAATTCTGGACATACTTATTGTTGCAGATTGTCATTTGAATTCACGTGACATGTTCGTAATATAAAAAAAAATCCCAGTAACCGCTGCGTGCAAGTATAAACATTATTATATTAAATAGCTACTTTTTATAAACACAAACTTTCTCCACTAAGAAAAGTACCTACCTTAATTTATTTTTGTTTGTTACACGTACTTATTAAAGGAAATTGCTTATGGGTTTTTACTAACATAGTACTATTATTTGTACCAAACAATTTTCTCGGTATAATCATAATTTCACTTAATAACGTTAATACCTAAATTATATACCTATTACACCGTAACACCACAGTACAAACAAGTCGTGCCAGTAACTTTAACTTAGAGATTTTTCATATATTAATATAGGTAATTCTGAACTGTAGCGATTGGCGGGATGTTATTTAATTATTTATGTAATAACTAGCTTTCCGAACGCGGCTCCACTCGCGTAGACTGCACAGTTGTACCGGGAGCCTTTTTCCCGGGATAAAAGTCGCCTATGGCACTCTTCAGCTTATAAGCTGTGCCTATGCAAAAAATTATAACGGTACCGGTGCAACTGTGTAGTCCATGCAAGCGGAGCCGCGGGCGTAAAGCTAGTATCTTTATAAATTATAGCCTATGTATCATTCTGATGTATAAGCTATGTTATTGTAAAGTTTCATTAAAATCCATTCAGTAGTTTTTGCGTGAAAGAGTAACAAATATCCATACATACAAAACTTTCGCGTTTATAATATTAGTTAAGGATAAATTCACATAAAGTGAACGAAACCATCACTAATCACCCTGAAATTTTTAAACTTATTTAAAAATAGGTTACGTACTGGTAACGCTGGGGATTATATTTCTTATAACCGTTTCTACTTTTTATAATTATCGCACTAAATTGTGCGTATAAAAACGGCGAGTTGTCGAATTACTTCAGACACTCGAAACTAGAATTGCCAAGATGCCGCTTCTCATATTTCGAAACGGTCGAAAACGCAAGCAAAATTGCAAACGTGAATTGGATGGACTATATGTACCTAGGTACGTCGTTTTCATATAGTTTTTTGAAACCTTTGGAAAATTATACGTGAAATGTAATTTCAGAATAATAATTTGTTTCTTAGTACGATGTTTACAAGTGCGTCACACTAAATTTGATTTCATAGTACTATGTCAAAACATCAAGCGGCGTACTTCTGGTCTGTGGTGTAATTTTATGCGCACATTTTCATGGCCACTTCCGCGGTATCTCTATGTACGTCTATGATTATAAAGAAGTTTTTTCTTTTCAACTCAGTGTATTTTTTAAACCTTATAATAAATATAATCTATTAATCAATTATCAGTAATTAACTAAACATTAGGCTGGTAGACTATTTTAAAAAAAAATTACATGAAAGAGTATCAGAAGAGATATCATAACAGTGAAAGATTTCAAAAAACTAAATCATAAATAACAAATTTATGAATATTTTAAATGCCCTGTTAGACAGAGAGGGCAATACTGCGCGGGGTACACATATGTGACGTAAGGCTATTTAAAATACTGTTAAATATCGTTTTGCAAGCAAGAGACAGAGTTAAAATTTTAATAACTTATAATTTCCATATTCTTCAACCGAATATAATTTTGTTTATATGTTATTGTATAAAGTCTATTTTTATATATTTTTTTAGTAAATATATTTATAATTATTCAAATATCCTATTATTTAAATATATTTTCATATCGAGAACTAATAACTTAGCAGTACTGATACTTTATATATACTTTGACATAATTCAGTAATTTATCAAACTGACACTATTATTATAATAAAAAAACCACAATTTACTTAGTAGCCTCTCGTGTATGTTTTAAAATCTAATTTAATAAGGTCAGAAAAACAAAAATGGTAGGTATAAAATTTATCCGTGCGAGTTTACTTACAAATTTCACGTATTCTCAAATTTTCCTAAACTACTAAATAATACGAAAACGTATGGAGTGTCAAATGAAATGATTACAGAACATTAAAAAATATTTTTAACATTGGAAATGTTCTTTTCAATCGCTTCTGTAGGGGCCCCTTTTTCGGCAAAGTGGGACATGCCGAGATCTCTGGAAGGTATAAGTTAATATAGATTATTGAGGTATCAAATTTGTATTGACGAGGTGTACAATATACAAAAACAAAAAAATTTATTAAGTCCTTTACTGTTTGAAAAAAAAAAATCAAAAAAAAAGGTTTAAGGTTGACACTTTATTGCGGTGCCTTGTGTACCCTACATCTAGCTTTATTTATAATTAATTTTTGTAAAATTCTACATTTACATATTTTTATAAACATGTAAATGTTGAATTTTATGTCTCGGGAAGTTTTACATATTTCAAAAAATAATAGTAATATTCGGAGTTAAGATGATTTTAACCTCTACCCTAAGAAAAATGTCGAGCTATAGATACCCGCATAATAAAAAACGAGGAATACGAAGAGGAAAATATATGCGTTATGTAGTTAGCTGACGACCGCTTAGCCCAGTGGGTAGCGACCCTGCCTATGAAGGTGGAAGTCTCGGGTTCGAATCCCAGGGCGGGTCAGTATTTATATGATGAATATTGATACTTGTACCGGTATTGGTTGTTATATGTATGTGGTGTCTTCGCTTGGTACCCAAAGCACAAGCTAATGCTTAGTTTGGTAATTTGGGACTTAGACGTTGTTGTGATGTATAAGTTATTATTATTATTATTTCCATTTAAATAATTGTTATTTAAATAATAATTTGCTTAAATTCGTCCTTCTTTAGATAATTATTTAACTTACTAATTTATTATTTAAATGATTTGATAACTATTATTAATACTGTATAATTTCGATGGTTATTAACAATATTTGTTAGATATTAATCCACATTACAAATGCGTTACAATAATTGATTTCGCGCCATATTGACTCATCCTTGCTCAATCTTAGGGATGTGCATAGGGATGTGACGTCTTGATAGCTTGTATCGCGTCACATCGAAATATCGATCGCTAACACTATTTAAATGATTTCATAATTATATGACTTATTATTAGAATGTTGAAATAAAACCGCTCATGCATTTAAAAACCTACTTAAAACTATTTGTACTTACCGAATTATGTATCTACCTACACCACCCTACACGTTTAAGTGACATTTCTGAAGATGTCTTAATGCCTTCACACAAATAAAAACTTTAACATAATACATTAATAACATGAACATAATCTGACAGAAGCCATCACATTTGTATAAGGGCGTTCCTTAGATCGAATATTTTTTTTTTTTGGATACAGTAGTTCGAAATTAATCTCATGTTCTATAATGTCACTCGATAATGTTATTCGAGGCATAACGTCGTGTTGGCAGTAAACGAAAAAAATATAAAAGTATTAGTGTTATTTTTTAACGTAAACGTCACAAAAACGTCTAGACCCCAAACTTTTAAAGGTGACAGGTTACAATTTTAATGACAACGCTACAACGATATTTCGTATTTAGCGTGTGACAGACACTAATGACAGAAAACATGAACGTCAACAACCTCAATCTCACCTAGTGACATCCAGTGAGCGAATCGTGGGCGCGATAATTTATGTTTCTGCAGTTTTTTCGTTCACTCGTATCTTTCTTCAAAAGGTGGGGCGATGACTCTCCACGTCATTCGTAGCAAGCGATGACTTGTAATTAAGAAGCTACAATTTTTATCACATCGATAACTCATACAATAGGGTATTTGACTCATATTGAAAATATTACATTTATCAAGAAAATCTATACTAATATTATAAAGCTGAAGAGTTTGTTTGTTTGTTTGTTTGAACGCGCAAATCTCAGGAACTACTGGTTCGAATTGAAAAATTATTTTTTTGTTGGATAGTCCATTTATCGAGGAAGGCTATAAGCTATACTACATCACGCTACGACCAATAGGAATGGAGCATCAATGAAAAATGTTGCAAAAACGGGAAAAATTATTCCTTTTGAGAGCTTCCGTCGCGCGCGCTGCGTAAACGGTTGATGTTAAGCAAAAATCATGTATTACGGAATTGTACCCCTTTAAAAGTTCTAACCAAAAGTCCGCGACAGCATATGTGTATCTTTTAAGGTTAACTTACTATAACCTTTTTTATGACAATCAAATTTGTTCAACATAATGTACTATTTGCGAAGATGTTTTTTAAACGTGATATTAATCCTTATCAAATTAAATACGTTAGTTGTCTAATTTCCCTTTACATCATACAATTTAAATTAATATCTGAGCAGTTTTTATCGAAAAATGAAAACTATAGCGCGAGAAAATAAATTCGCTTTCTGCCTCTGTTCGTTAACTTTTTACTACCAAACCAATAGACTTTGATACGGTTTTTAGTAATATCTTATTTTCTTATTATCTATTATATAATAGAAATACTTATTATAAAGCTGAAGAGTTTGTTTGTTTGATTGATTGATTGATTGATTGCTTGATTGATTGATTGTTTGTTTGTTTGTTTGTTTGTTGGTTGGTTGATTTGTTCATTCGTTCATTCGTTTGTTTGTTTAAACGCGCAAATCTCAGGAACTACTGGTTCAAATTGTAAAATTATTTTTGTGTTGGATAGTCCATTTATCGAGGAAGGCTATAGGCTATACTACATCACGCTACGACCAATAGGAGTGGAGCATCTATGAAAAATGTTGCAAAACGGGAAAAATTTATTCTTTTTGAGAGCTTCCGTCGCGCGCGCTGATTGATTTGATGATTGATTGATTGAATGATTGATTGATTGATTGCTTTATTGTTTGTTGGTTGGTTGGTTGGTTCGTTCGTTCGTTTGTTTGTTTGTTTGTTTGTTTGTTTGTTTGAATTTGTTAATCTCTGAAACTACCAGTCGGATTTAAAAATTATTTTTTGCCTTTGATAGCCTGATTCTAGCGGAGAGTTATAGGCTATATACATGAAAACGAACTGTCTGTCTATTAGAGCAAATCGGCTTCGGCCAAAACTTTACACATATAACAGGATGTAATCTTTTGACTACACCCTTTCCATATGTGACATACAGAACTTTTTGTATGTCTGTCTGTACGTCCATATGTCTAAACCTATTTAAATGAAACATCAATGAATATGAAAAGAAGGTCGTTAAAACTAACAAATGTTGCTTTTTGTCCGTCTGTCTGTCTGTACGTGTATCTGTCTATTTGAGCTAATCTCCAAAACGGCTAAACAGATTTTAAGGAAACTTTGCAGACGGGAAAGAAGGTTGTCAAGATATTTGACATTAGCTACTTTTTGTCCGTCTGTTTGGCTGTACGTCTATTCAATTCCATTTTATCTATTCGAGCTAATTTCCAATACGGCTGAACAGATTTTAATGAAACTTTGCAGACGTGAAAGAAGGTTGTCAAGAGTGTCATAAGCTACTTTTTGTGTTTGTCTGTCTGTCTATCTGTCTGTCGTTTGTCCTCACTGATCTAGCAACGTACAGCCGAAAGTACTAAGTCTAGGAAGCTTAAATTTGGAACATAAGTTTATTTTATAACGTGAGCATTATAAAGTTAAGAAAGGCTTTTTTAGAAATTTCAAACTTAAGGATGGGAATGGAGGGACTTAAATAATGACGTGTTTCAGGGTTTTTAGATTTTCACATTTTAAGAGTGGGAAACGGGAGATGAAAAATTGTATCGGTTTTTAAAGGGTGGAAGGGGAATGAAGATTGAAAGTTTGAATGGGTGTGACCAAAATTGGTTCCAGCAAAAGGTACGTATAAACCATCTCGAACGTTAATAGTACCTATAACAGGAATTTGTAGTCTACGCAAGCGAAGCTGCGGGCGGTCGCTAGTATAAAAATAAATTTAATAATATAGTACAATTCATAAAAAAAATATATTCATATTCATAAAAAAAATATATTCATATGAAGTTTACGGAACTAATAAGCTATTAAAAGTTTATCTGTGACTGTTTTTTGAAAATAAGAAGTTCAACATTATTTTGACGTCACATGCCAGTACACCTTGTAGACAGTTTCGCAAAATGTGGAATTTCGGATGAAAAAACCATGTTTTCATGAATTTAATACCAGAGTATTTAAAAGTTTTCGGGACTCTTCGTACTACCTACATGCGTATTATTGAAATATTTTCCGTAGCTCTGTGCATCCAATGGATGTAACATCGAGGGATCAGACAGAAAAAAGTTCTGCCGTAAAGGTTTGAAATGCATTTACATAATGAATAGATATAGAACGTGACGTTGCATTAATATATTTGCTGACTGTACATATTATGAATATCATTACGACTCAAATGGGTTTCGGTGCGCGCTGTGTAATTTTATAAGAGAGTTCACTGTCTCCTATTTATTTATTAACCTTATTATTTACTTATTTATTTTTCTACTTTTTAGGGTTCTTAGGGTTTAGAGTAGTGAAAGCCTAAAGCGCAACGAACCTGTCTCAAATTTATAAGGCCATAGGGCCATGGTTCGAATCCGGGCGTGTACCAATGAGTTTTTCTGACTTAAGTACATAACTATCACTGACTTTGTGCCTCGGAGAGCACGTTAAGCAGTCGATCCCGGACGCTGTCAATAGATGGCGGTCGTTATAATTCTCAACCCGCAGTGGAGCAGCGTGGTGGATTTAAGCTCCAAGCCCCCCTCACCCGGGGGAGGCCTAAGCCCCTGCAGTGGGATAAAAATGGGCTGATGAAGTGAAGTGAAGGGTTTAGGGTCAGCATCGTTTTTAGCGGTAATTTGATGTTATTACGACATATGTACGAATCCGTATTTACCGCATAAATTGTTCCTCAATTTTGCTTAACACTGGTTCTATATATACAAAATACTTTTTAGCACCCTTCAAATTTCAATATTATTTTAGGTAACTATTGGGTCAAACACGTATTTTTTTCTCTCAGTACTAAAATATTGAGAAACAGCGCCACAAAGTTATCGTTTTAGCGTGCGAATACGCAGGCGACTGACGATTGTATCGGTCGGTCACCGCCGGCGGCATACCCCTCCCACTACACCCGCGCTCGCCACTTCCCTTGCAAAATATTTTAAATATGCATCAAAAATATTTAAAAATGCAAATTGTACATATCTATTTCTTCTTAGTCTTTGAAATTAACTAATGCCTAAAATAATGGAAAGTGATGGAAAACTCTTCTGATCCTTCTGATCACTCTGTCACTAAAAATAGCACGCGCAACGTCTTTCGGCTTTATTAAAAACTAGTTTTCCGTACGCGGCTCCGCTAGCGTGGACTACATAGTTGTATTGGGCCCCGTTTTTCCGGAATAAAAAGTATTCTATGCCCCTTTTCAGATTATAAACTATATCTATGCAAAAAATTATAGCGGTACCGGTGTACTACGGTGTAGTCGCCACAAGCAGAGCTTCTGGTGGAAAGTTTATTTTAAAATTAAATATTGCTCTTGTTACTTGCTAATCACATAGCTTTTTATGGGTGAAAGAATTTTTAAAATCGGTTTAATAGATTTTCCGTTTATCCGTAAGAAACGAAACGAAACAAAAAATCAAATCTTTCCTCTTTATAATAATAGTATGGTCTAAATATAGTTAATCTCGAGAACCAAGGAACCAAGCCACTAATGCAGAAAATGTACGTTTGGAATGGAAAGAATTGATGACAGTCGAGTTAAAAATGACGAAAGAAATATTTAAGGCAGATCTGTAGTTTAAACACACAAATTTATCACTTTGAAAGTCTCTCAGCATGTTATGGAGCGGGCTATGCTCGGTATTTCTTTGATAGATAAAATCAGGAATACTGAAATCCGTCGAAGAACCAAAGTTGTCGACATAGCCGAAGCGATCAGCTGAAGTAGCAATGGGCCGGTCACATTTGCCGTAAAAACGATGAACGATGGGGTAGACGAGTTCTCGGGTGGAGGCCACGTACCGGGAAGCGAAGCGTTGGACGCCCACCGCGAGGTGGACAGATAACCTGAAGCACCACACCGGGGGTAGGTTAGATGCAAAAGGCGAAGGACCGTGTGTGGTGGCGAACGTTTGGAGAGGCCTATATCCTGTATATAGTGATGAAACACGGTTGATTTTCTGGGAGCGCCCCAGAAAAAAGCATGTCAACCGAATTAGCCGTATCTAAAATGGGGCGAATTTTAACCATTCAATTTAAGGAGTTGTCCATTAATCACATGAAGCTCAAATGAAGAGAAGGGTTCCGGTAGCATCAGGATCAATCAGCAGGGTGAAGAGGGTATTGTGGCCTATTATCACGCATAATTATTTTCACAAATTCCTACTTGTGGCACGCAAAGAACCGAGAACACTTTTCTATGAACGTGCGGTGTAAGACGAAATCATGAAACTATTTTTTTTTATTCCAGGGCAATGACTTTATTATTCATACCGTCTTTGTATGACGGGTGGTCACCGGCGCGGCTGTAGGTGACACAGTAATCTACTTCGACAACGGACATTGACCAAGTTTGACCCTAGATCATTGTGGCGAGTTGTTGATTATAAATAAAACGTTAATATTGAAATGAGATTATTTATTTTGATACATGAAGCCTAAAGCCCCTAACCAGCCAAAATTACATGTGTGGGTGGGGGGCGGTAGCCTTGATAGTCATCAAATATCTATTACCAAGGGTTGAGAGAAACAGAATGTGTTTACGCACGGATCTTTGCCGTTTCGAGTTGCCTGATATCCGCTATCCGACCTCTTCTTCTTCTCCATTTTATGCTACTATGACGCTTTCTATAAATAACTTCAGAGCAGCAAAGATCCGTGCGTAGTACTGTATGTAGTTGAACAAATCTTACCATCTCCATCCACATAGCAAGGCAACAAAACGGTTTCGTTTTCAAAAGTTTTCACTGTAACCGGCACACTTTTGAACTTGTTCCCAACCACTGCACCGTTCATTGTAATTATTAATAAATACAATAAACGAATTTTTGAACACATTTTTTTTTAATTCACTTTGTTCACTCACTTCTGTGTTAAATTCAACGGGACTTCATTTACAATAAAAAAACTATAAGAATTTTTCTCACAATTACCAAATATTATTAAAAATATAAGTAAAAACTTGTCGCTTTGTCGCACCTATTCAATACTTGATCTAGTTAAAAAGAACAAAAATTATTTCTTGAGAACGGTCAACGAATTGACGACAATAAAAAAAAACATTGTAAAGAGGATTTCCGCTTGAACTGTTGCAGCCGTTTTTTTTTAAATTTTGACTACAAAGTCCTCAATTAACGGATTTCAACATTAATATTAAAGGCTTTAATTAATTTCGTAAATGTATGAAACCATTATTATTAAATAAATTGAAATTGTTTTATATTCGGTAATTTCAAATTAAAAGTAAAAAATTGATTTTGTGTATAATTTCGATGTACAATATTATTAAATCGTTAAATTATAAATATCACTTTATCATACCTACACAGTCACAAAAAATATATATACTAATATAAGATGATTTTTTATTTAAATTTAAATCAAAACGTTATTTTTCTTATGGTTCCGTATATGAACGGTTTTTTTTTAATTTACTGTAACACTTATGCCACCATACACGGTGAGGCATCGAATTGAACTGTCGTTTAGTTTAAATGATGTTACGACGAATAAAGAATGTTAGAGTTGGACACACTACCGATTCATTCCTTAATTTTAAAAATATTTTAAAAAAAAATTATATGATGTAACTACAAATTAACAGTGGATTTTTCCTTTTACTTGTGCTGTGAGACCTTGATTCTTATCTTTTATGATTCCAGATCAACGGGAAATACGCTATAAGCTTTGATTTATTTGCAAGTGGCAAAATATGCGATAGAAATGGTCGTATTGTTTGTTCAAAGCAAAGCAAAAATATATCAGAAGTCACATTAAACTTTAACAGTTGTGATTGTATTGTGAACTTAAATAACTTTTTCTAAAAGTTTAGTTGCTTATGAACGTACAGAACAAAACACAGATGACAGTAATAATAATAATAAGAAAACACTTATTCATTGCCATGTTTTACTACTACAGATCAAGCTAAACTTTGTGTTCGCTCTGAACACGAAGGAAATAAAGTTTGACATCTAAAACTACTGCAACGCTGCACGATGCTCTGCTCGGATCGGTCATAATGTTTTGCTCGACTACTGCCAACTAACTTTTTATTACTCTCACATGCAACTATGAGTTGCGATTTAGCATACACCCATGTTTTAGTTGTCAACCCTGACGCTCGAACTCACGGTGTAGGTGTGTTCGGGACAAGAGACACGCGGCTATCAAATACAATTTTGCGTATACGTAAAAGTAGGTGATTTTGTAGATTATTTACATAGAGTAAAATAATTTAACAGCAGCGTTTGAAAACCGGGGTGCGGGGCCCTTGTGCACTGCAACTCGAAGTAAAACTCGCCAATTACACTAAATACCTAGAGTAAGAGTGGTTAGATGGTAAACACAGAAGAGGGCTTCTAGTCAATTTGTACTCTTATGGCTATTTAAATGACGGCTTTTTTGTAAGATAAAAAGGAGTGTAACTTCTGTAGGAATTACTGTTACTCATTCTGTGGCTGCACAACCGAAAGACCTCGCCTAAAAGGGACAGTAATCTTTATTATAGTCTTAAGCTAGCTTCCCGCTCTCGGCTTCGACCGCATGTACTACACAGCTGTACCAGGACCACTAATCGACACGACCGAGACGTTCTAGAACACTCTGAAACGTAAATATACCTAAGAAACCTCTACCCAAATTTCATCAAAATCCGTGTAGCCTTTTGAACATAAGACTAGGCCAGCTATCATACAGGAACCGTGCATTTTCTGAGATGAAAATCCGGTATGTTATTTCAATCACCAAAACCCGTCAGCAAAGTCAAAGTCAAGTGACAAATTTTTATTATTTTAATTTATAATTAGTTTACTTAATTCCATTGAGAACACACACATGTATAGTATGTGTATGATTCTATAGAACATGTTTAAATAAAATAAAAATATATAATTAAAAAAGTTATTATACAATAATAGACTTACAATAAATTTGCAACAGATTTACAATATACTAGCGGTCGTACCCGGCTTCGCCCGGGTGGACTACGGAACCGTTCCTCTTCCCGTTCCACGCATTAGTACATTGCACCCGTGCGAAGTCGGGGTAGGTCGCTAGTCCAACCATATAGTATCATTACACTATGGTGTAATGTATCATCCAAACAAAGAAATTCTCTGGCGCGTCTAGCAACAAATTTGATTGCCATAAAAATGGTTATAGTACCTAAGTCAATCTTAAAAAATAACTGTCGCGGACTTTTGGTTAGAACTTTTAAAGGAGAACAATTCCATAATACATGATTTTTGCTTAACATCAACCGTTTACGCAGCGCGCATAACAGAAGCTCTCAAAAGGAATAATTTTTCCCGTTTTTGCAACATTTTTCATTGATGCTCCACTCCTATTGGTCGTAGCGTGATGTAATAATAGCCTATAGCCTTCCTCGATAAATTGACTATCAAACACAAAAAGAACTTTTCAATTCGAACCAGTAGATCCTGAGATTTGCGCGTTCAAACAAACTCTTCAGCTTTACAATATTAGTACAGATTTATAATATTAGAACAAAGGCAACACAGGAAGAAAAAGCTTTAATTAGAAGCATTAAGCACAAAGAGCTCAAACACAATTTGTATAAATATAATTACTCAAATACAATTTGTCAAATACAATTGTCGTAGTAGCGCCACTTACAAAGAAAAGATTTTATACACATCACAAAATATATGTCATATAGTTGACGGAAACCGCTGTACGGCGCCGTAGGTATGTGCGCGGCGTGGAGGGAGGCAGATCTGTTTTGTCAGTCCGTCGTCAACGTTTAGGAGCTGCTTCCCTCCTCGCCGCGCACACACCTAAGGCGCGGTACAGAGATTTCGGTCAAACTAAAGCAAAAATTCATGAACTTTATCACCATTATTGCAAATCTCAAATTGTTATTCTCCAGCACATAAATTACAGATGTATCAGAAAAGTAATAGGAATCGGTTACCATCGAACGCGCAGGTTTGCTCAAAGTTATCCAATGAAATAATTTGAATAAGAAAAAGTCATAAATCATAACGAAAATACTGTAAAAAACAACATTATTACTATAAACATTTGGTTCAATTGTCTTGCAAATTGCAGGTACGTCCAGTCACATTACTTTTCTGATAGATCTGTATAACGATGTAGATATATGACGTCGACCCGTTGCTTCGTCGCTGCGTGATCGACCACCACACATACAAACTTTAGTAGGAATATATTTGGTCGTAACTTCTTTACTCAATGTTGTTTCTCTATATTCTAATACTCCAATAGTTGCAAGCTGGCAAATTTATGATGATTGTTAAATTTATTCCCGTTTGTAATAATGCAAGCGCAAGATAAAGGTATATTATTGTGTAAGGTCACCTTAATTCGGTATTCGTCAATTACGCTCGTTGGCGGGTGCGCGGGCGCCGCTATTTCTATCTCTCACATCTTATAATCGTCTTATACTAGTGACACATAAAGGACTCGCTATCGATATTCACTCATAAAAGTGTATAATCTCATAGACAAAGAGTCAAACGCACATACAAGTGTACGTTTTCTTGACGTTACTTGTTAATTTCTTAGGTTCCGTGCTTTAAATAATGGAAACCCATATAAATAGTGTTTTGCTATTTGTTACAGATAGCCTAAAAAATTCATTTCAATTATGGAGCTATTGCTGCTTTTGGGCCGCGCCCTATGGAGGCAGTGTGAAATAATAATTGTATGAAAATACGATTGCCTAATTCTGCGCGGGTGAAGTATGCTTTCGGCTCATATAAAACGTCAGCTTCTCCGAATTTATTTTGTGCTTACTCCATATGGGGGTGGTATGATATTGGTACCTCCATAACTATATTATACTTTCTAGGTAGTCTATAAGTGAGTGTTGAGGGCAACCGTAAAGGGCGCTCTATAGTAGAAACTATGTCAAACCGCATTCATCAACCCACACTGGAGCAGCGTGGAGCAGCTCCAAGCCCCATCATCCCGAGGATAGCTCTATACCCATGCAGTGGGACATTAATGGGCTGATGGTATGGTATGGTATCTTAAACAATTTTATTATTATTAAAGATAGACCAAATTTTAAGTAGGTACCCAAAACCGACGAACTTCCTTGAAGTAAGGATCATACCATGTGCGGAGCAAGGTATATATGACACAACTATAGTATAATAATTTAAAAAAACCGGCGAAATGGAACCATTCCGTAGTCGTGATGAACGTTCATGGTTAAAATTCAATGAGTTTAAAAACAAATATCTTCCAAACTACTACTCAACATCCGTTGAAAGCCTTTTTTAGGTTGTACATCTAGCCCCAAACTAAGCAAAACTTGTATTATGCGTACCAGACAACTGATATGCATACCTACTTAAATATTCTTTATAATATATACATACTAGCGACCCGCCCCGGCTTCGCACGGGTAGCAGAACATATAAGCCGTAATGTTTTTTCTGTCGTAGTGTCATATCAGCTTGTTGCGTCGAACATCTGGATTGGATTTAATTATCTTTAAATGTGACGTAAGTTCATCTTACTTGGACTATTTTTAAAGTATTTTATTTCTAATTTTATAAATATTTGTAAAAGTAGAGAATAAATACATAAAATCTAACCTAACCTAACAACGCGTGTTGCGTGTCGTCCCGTATGGCGTCCCGGCTGGTCGCGCGATATTTATATTTCGCCATAGCTTCTAAGATATTGATTTAAATTATGTAGTGTAAATGGCAATCATAATTGCATAAAATACCGAAGGTAAATAACGTATTTAATTTAATAAGGATTAATACTGTATCCGCATAAATTGATTTCCAATTACCTCAACATATGAGACCATTATGTTAAACATAAAAATAGGTATAGTAAGCTATCCATAGAAGATAGACATATGCCATCGCGGACTTTTCTTTAGTCCTATATAAGATACACAATTCCTCCATATATTATTTTGTTATATCTCAAAAAGATTAGGCAGCGTTTTCGATGAAAGATCCCAGCCGGCTTGATTTTTTTCCGACTTCTTCAACAATAATCGTCATATTTCAACAAATTTCAACAAAACATTAATAAACTATACACGTAAACCTTCCTGTTGAACCACTCTGTCCATTGGTGTCAACAATATGCCAATCCGTTTCGTAGTTTTTGAGTATATCGCGTTCAGACAGACAGACAGACAGACGCGGCGGGGGGCTTTATTTTATAATATTTAGTAGACATTTCACACCCAGGCACGAAACATATAGACATGTTCATGCACACGAATATTTGTGTGACATATCGGTAGATATTCATACATGTATTGCAAGTGCGACTTATCCCAATATTTTTTTTCGTAATTTGGCTACACCGTTGTATAAATTAGTGGTTCATAAATTACACCTACTATCTTCCAAATTTTGTGTATGGATGTTCGGCTGAATGTAGTCCAAACTTATAAAGCATGTAGAGCTTACAGAACTAAACAAAAAGTTTCAAACGAGCAGATGGCGCAAACTAACGGTTACCGAGTAAAACATGTTTAAATTTTAATTTCTTTGTCACTCATCTTATTTTTTTTATATTGTTTATTTAGTTCATTCGGCTAGCTCTACACGCTCTATATGTTTGGATTACGTTCAGCCGAACACCAGGTATACTATAGCTAACATTATCCAACTAAAATGACTGTGACAGACGGACATACAGACAGTCAGACGGGATGGAGGAAATCATAAGGGTTCCGTTTTTTGATATTTGGCTACGGAACCCTAAAAAAGGAGTAAGTCGTGGGATTTTTGACACAAGTGAAACTACATTATTTATACCCCACTGCAGGGGCCTAGGCCTCCCCTCAAGATGAGGGGGCTTGCAGCTCAAATCCACCACGCTGCTCCAAAAAAAAAGGGCTGATGGAATGGAATGGAAACTTCATTGAAAGTTTTCAACGAATGAAATACTTTGAGGCCGCACGTTTTTATTTAAACCATATTCTTATGCGCGTTGGAATTGATTTTTTTATATATCATTTAATGTTGACCTCAACAACCTTCGGGAACACATTGCGTAGCGAAATTGGTACAGAAAAAGGTTTTATTATCGAGGTTTTGAAGGAAAATCGCCTGAAAATAACATCCTTTATACCCAGATACAAAATGCCATTTGTAGATTTAGAATTAGAATTAGAGTTTTTGAGACAAAAGCTCTACTACTTTTGTGCCCTGTTATTTGACTTTTGCTTTAGGATTTGTTAACAGTGGTCAAGTGTAATCGGTGTAAAAAAAAATTTTCAAATGAGTGTCGAGTCACGTACTTGAACGTATTTTTTTAGCACTATAAATCGGATAAAGTAACAAATAATTAATATAAGGATTTTGAAAAAACAAACTACTTTAATTCTAAATAGCATTTTTTTACAGTAATATATTAAGTAGTACGTTCGTCTAGAGATTTCTAGACTATAGATTTCCACTTAGTGAGATCCTGGCATACTTCTGTCGCTTCATCGACACTCATCACTCTTCTTATATACGCTCTCTGGATACTCCGGTTACTCCGGGTAGTCTGGACTAGACACTTTCGTCTAGAGCAACCCATTCCGACCCTACCATTCACCTCCGCACAGTAAATTTCTTTCATCAGTTTTCTTTCATCCATCCCCTCCAAATGGCGAAACCACCGCAGCATTGCTTTTCCAATTTTCGTCACTACATCTTCTTCTACATTACACCGTTCTCTTATCACACTATTCCTTATTCTGTCTCTCAAACTAACTCAGCATATATTTCTAATGATCTCATCTCTACTGCATTAATTTTACTTTTGTCTTCTTCTGTAATACCCAACACTCACTTCCATATATCAAGGTCGGAGCAAGAACTCCCCTATGAACAGCCAATCTAGCTCTTCGAAAAATACTTTGGCTGCCCACAAAAGAGCGCAAAGCTCCAATCACTTGATTTCCTGCTTTCACTCTCCTTTCAATATCACTGTCACACTTTCCGTCCCTAGTGAAAATACTACCCAAGCATACGAATTCTTTTACCTGTTCAACCCTTTAATCTCCAATCAATATCTTCCACTCAGTCATCCTTTCGACTTTCTCAAACAGCATCACTTTTGTTTTAATAACATTAACTTTCATTCTCTTCTGTTTGAACGCTCCATTCGTCATAGTTACCATCTCTTGCAACACGTCATCCGACGATGCAAGTAGAACTTGATCATCGGCGTATAAAAGGCATTTGATAAGTAACTCTCCCATGCTCAACCCACATTCACTCTCTCTCTCAATTCATTCAGGTAGCTATCCATGAACAGATTAAACAGCCACGGAGACGCTACGTGGAAATCTGTAGTCTCTGCCTACCCCAATGGGAAGCAGACGTAAGTATATGTATGTATATATGTACTATATTAGGTCGGAGAAAAAGTTTCTTCGCTTTTTATATGAAAACTCAAGACATTTTTTTTTCAAAGTTTATTTACATTTAATTACTATGTACATGTGCCATTTTGTTTGAAGATTGTCTGCCATTTTATAGGTAGTGACATGATCCCGTTGCTGTAGAAATTTTGGGACATCTGATCAAAAAACGCGACAAGTAGTTTTGGCAGTCCTCTCTTGATGTTAACCTGATACTGATTAAAGAATTCAAAAGAGGCCGAAACAGACGGAAATCTCAAGGTACACGGTCAGGGCAAACTCTCTTAATTTTTTCTGAGTGAAAGACCACATCCTTTCTATTGATTAATTCCGGCCGCTTTCGAATTTTTTGCTTTAATCTTATCAGTTGTTCGCTGTAGAGATCCGAATCGATGATTCTGCCGGGGGTAAAAGCTCACAATTAACCCTTCCAATCCCACCATACACACAGCATCACCTATTATTGCGAGTTAGCCCGGGTTTTGCCACAGTCTGTGAAGCCTGACTGACCTATGACCACGACCTTTTTCGCATGTCCTAATCGTACTTGATCCACTTTTAATCACCAGTTATCAATCTCTTCAAAAACGGTTCGGTTTCATTACGTCTTAATAAAGAATCGCAAATGAGTACACAGTTTATTAGGTTTCTTTTAGTGAGCTCATGTGGCACCTAAATATCGCGCTTTTTTGTATACCCAGCTTTTTAAATGGGTCAAAACTGTTTTGTGGTTAATTCTCAGACCTTCAGCTATACCGTAACTACTGATATGTCGATCTTGCTCCACTTTTTAAAAAATGGCGTCCATTTTGACAGTGACAGGGCAGGGCGACCATAGCGAGGTGCATCTTTGACATCAAAATTCCCGGATTAAAAACATTTAAACCAACTTTGTGCTACTCTTACTGACATCGCATTAGGGCCATAAACGTCACAATTTTTTTCGTAGCTTGCGTTGCATTTTTTCCTTTTGTAAAATGTAATTTTAAAATGTATCGAATTTCTTCACTAGATTCACACATTTTCACAGAAAAAAAAAACAAATGAAAACCGGCGAGGAACAATATTTTACTAAATTGTTTCTTTTGTTGAAATGTAACCTTTTTAATGGTATCAAACCCAGCCAGATACAACAAGTACAGCTAAAGAGATTTTCATAAAAGTATACACAAACTATATGCGAAAAGACTTTTTTTCCAACCCAATTAGTAAGGCAGAACCCTTTTAAGGCGCGAGTCATATATGTTCTTGACCAGTTTTCAAATTGTTTTTCGCCTTTAATCGCATCACGTTTGTGGGTGTTTTAAATAGATATCATGTTTTATTATAATGTGGGCTTTGTGTAATACGAAGTTTGTTTTTGGTAAGAAAATTAGGTGTACCTACCTATCAAATCAGGAATTACGATAATGGTCTTGCCAAGTCGAACAAACGGCCGCCACCGGAAACCCTTTTTAGGGTTCCATACCCAAAGGGTACCAACGAACTGGAACCTTATTACTAAGGCTCCGCTGTTCGTCCATACGCCCGTCTGTCACAGGACTGTATCGTCTAAACAATAATAGGTATAGACACTTGAAATTTTCACAGGAAGTGTATTGCTATATTTACTCTGGCTGCTATAACTACAAATATTAAAAATAAAATAAAGTAAAAATTAAAGCGGGACCCCATACAATAACATGTTTTTTTCGAGTTTTGTGATGATTGGTGGTTGTCAGATCATTGCTTATACCTGAAATTTTCGCTATAACAACAAATAATAAAAATAAAATAAAGTAAGAATAAAAGGAGGTACCTATCAAGAAACGTCTTTTTAAAAAATATATTTTACAGTGGTACGGAACCCTTCGTATGAGAGTCCAACTCACACTTGACCGGTTTTTAGAAGCAAGTCGCGGCACTTTTAAACTTTCTATATCTGTTACAAAACGAAGTAAAGCCTGAAGCTTACGTTTAATCGAGATTGTATGTGACATACTTTTAACTAAATTCGCAAATCACCTACTTGTTTCTAATAAATAGGATAGTCGATAAAATATCTGCCATCAAAATATCTATATTTTATGTAAAATAAATTTGAAATTGGAATAATCAGGTATTAATATATTACAAATTTACTAATTCTACACGTGATTTAGTTAATTTTACTAATTTTACTAAATGTGAATATAAATCTAAATCGATACTTTAATACCAACAAAATTATTTTTTCTCGAATATTTCCATACCTATCTCATTAGTCCACTCATCACCTGCGTCGTATATAGTAAATTAATATCGTGAGAACGATCGTCGTTTTAATAGAATCGTTTCTAACAAAAATAATCGAATGAATCGAATAATAGACAAGATATCGATGGCATCGAAGTATAGATAACGCTTAAGTACGATCACTCGATACAAAATGTGAAACGTAATTATATATACGATACGTATGTGTACATTTTATATAGTTGACGACCGCTTAGCCTAGTGGGTAGCGACCCTGCCTACGAAGCTGGAGGTTCCGGGTTCGAATCCCAGGTCGGGTCAGTATTTATATGATGAATATCGATACTGGTATCGGGTCTTGGTTGTTATATGTATGTGGTGTCTTCGTTTGGTACCCAAAACACAAGCTAATGCTTAGTTTGGGGCCTAGACGTTGTTGTCATGTATACGCACAGACAAGTCAACCTTATAGACCACGCTTTGACAGGGAGTAGCATTCGCCAAGGCTATGTAGTGACACTACATAACTACGTCTCTTGTGAGCGGTCAGTTGGAAGCACGTCGGAAGCCATTAAATTGTCAATTTGAACGAGCCAATGAAAACTAGCCGACCTCTCCCCGCACCCCGCCACTTTTTGGCGATTTCGTTTTCGTACTGACGTTTATTAAAGCGTGGTCTATAGGGTTGACTGGTCTGTATGTATACGTTATTAAAATATATATATATATATGTATATATATATAAAGCACACATACGTATCGCCTATATGTGCATAAATGGTGTGGTTTTTTGCTTTTGCCAAAGAACTGCATATAAAAGTCCAATAGGAAAACACACGTTTGACAGGATTTTCCGTTGATTCGCATGATGACTTTCTTTATTATTGAATTTGTCAAGTCGAAGTATATGACCACTGTACTTATGTTTCATCAATTCAGAAGTTGTTTTAAACTGTGTATAAAACAGAAATTTATTATCAACATTAGTAATAAGAGGATTCAAAACTGGAGTTTCAATTTTTTTTTTTCAGAAAACATAACCTGATGATGGCGTTATACTAGCAGAAACGTTTTTTTTTATATTATTTTAATTTTATTGTAATCGATAATAATATCGATCGGAGTTTTCTTTTAACATTCTTGTTTATTTACTATGGTAAATCGTTTGCGCAATTTTTGCAGAAAAAAATAAAAATCAGGTGTTAATTTGTAGTTAATACCTAATAAGTCTTTTTAATTTCTGAAATGAATCTCCTGTTTAAAACAAGCAGAGAAATAGAATTACTTCTAAAATAAATATAATAATTTACAAATGGTTTTTCATTTGTAGCATGAGAAAAGTTAGTACCATGAATGGGCATCCTTTAGGACGCCGTCTCACAACAGTACACTGTGTTCGGCTGAACGTAGTCCAAACTTATAGAGCGTGTAAAGCTACTGAACTAAAGAAAAAGTTTCGAAAAAAATAAGAAGATAACATATTTTTCTTGGTAACTGTTAGTTTGCGCTATCTGCTCGCTTGAAACTTTTTGTTGAGTTCGATAAGCTCTGCAAGCTTGGACTACGTTCAGCCGAATATAGGTTCTTGTATTCTTTGACGAGAAATTATTACGATCCAGTTGAGTGATTGCACTTAATCTACACAGTTATCTACAAGATAAAAATGTAACGTGCAAGTGTAACGTATAGTCATCTCTTTTATACCTGTGTAGTGTCACGTTTGGAATAAATGTATTCAGAATGATGTCGCTCATCTGTTTCGTTTCTCCCAATAACTGTGACCACGGCGCTATACGGTGACTCTGGTTTATTGTGTAAACAAAGCAAGTATTTTTTATTCTTTGACATCGATGGTGATTCCGTCTTTTTCTGCGGCATTTTACTGTTTCTTAATTTTCTCATACTATGACGTTATCTAAACATGTCGGAATACCCATGTTATGAAGAGAATAATTACAAAATGAATAATCCAATTAGTGATTCAATACCATCGTCTTCATTGCTTACCTTGAAATATTTATATATAATATAGGCTATATATAATGGCTATGTAGGCACATACTAAGCTCAGATTATAATTATAATAATAGCCCGTGCCATATAAAGTGTTTGCCATTGATCTATGCGGCTCTCAAGTTAGTCAAAAAGTCACATAACCTAATTTCAGTCCAAATGATAAAGAAAGTAGGTATAGACTAACGCAAGTATTAAAAAAAATCTAAACAAAAGTGAAATTTTGTAAAATATTTTAAAAAGCATCAAAACCATTTTTTTTTTTCGAAATATCGATTATATAAAATAATATTGTTCTTACGGCGGATGGATGCCAGCGCAAAGATAACTAACACAATAAAATAGGTTAAGCCGTTGCTGAACCTGTTTGACCTAGATTATTGTGCTTAATATCGCCGTTCTGCATCTGCTCACCGTACATAGACAATATTATCTTTAAATAGATCGTTATTTGGAAGAAAAATTATGTAATGAAATAGTATTAAAAATTAAAGTAAGCAATGAAACGTAAAAAGCGTTGTTATTCTTATACACGCTGTAGTTGTATTTCACGAGGGGGTACCTATACGGATACAGATGAAAAAAAAAACATTAAAGATACATTAATTTTTAATATTTTTTTTTTGTAATTACCACTCGATAGGTAGGTAAGATAGTCCGTCGTGAAAAATAATGCCACCAAAGATCGACGTTTCCTCGAGGATGCTGGGAATACCGCAAAAAATGTGTTTGAAAAATAATGCAATATGATAAATTAAAATAATTTTTATCTAAATGATTATTATTTTTATTATTAGGGAACGAAAGGATATGTAACAATATTAATATTTTATAAAGTCTATATATAGATAGTTATATAGATAGTTGTATATATAGACTTTATAAAATATTAATATTTTTACATGTCCTTTCGTTCCCTAATAATAATAATAATAATCATTTAAATGTTATATATATAAATGTAAATTAAAATAATTTTCATTTTAAATGACCGAAAGAATTAGGTAAAAAATAGAACAAAAAATCAGAATTTTGTTTATCTGATTTAATTGCTGAAAAACTGTTACAAACGTGCATTTTGTAGGAACATTGCTTTACACATATAAGACCCGAGGGTGTTTATACGAGCGCCCTACAAATACAGGTTTAATTCCACATGATAAATGTTGGAAGGCATTTAATAAATACATTTGTAATAGTTTTATTAGACAGGTGTCAAAAATAAATAAAAGTTGATTGGGTATTAGCTATTAAGGCACGAGGCATTCGTAAGGGTTCTGTAGATATTTTGTAAAGTTCAAATTATTGAAACAAGTGTTAATGGCGATGGAAAGGGCCTATCGCACGCCATCTAAGAGGAGTGTGTAATGTCGAATTTCCATAAAGACGGCGCGGTATGTTTCAATACAAATGAGACCATAAAATATTATTTTTTTTAATTGTATCTCTATTTATCCTAAGGGGCCGTCCATTAATCACGTGAGGCTTGAATAGGGGAGAGGTTTGACAAAAATCACGAAATGTCACAAGCGGGGACGGGGGTGTGGTAAGATATCACGTGTATTTATTTTTTCATTATTTTTTCAAACGCACGATTTTTAAATCGAATGGCGGCGTGTAGTGTAAATATAGTGTAAAGCGTTTTTATCATGGTCCTTCATTTCAGAATAAAATAAGATTATACTTTACACCTGTATTTAAGATAATAATCTAAAATATCTAAAAAATTTAAGTTTTTTTGTAGATACTAAAAATACACGTCATGTTGGGTGGGGGAGGGGGGTCTTAAACCTCACCATGAATCACTAAGGGGGAAGGGGGGGTTAAAAAATGCTTTAAAAAAGATCACGTGATTAATGGACGGCCCCTAACCTAAAAAAGCCGAACACTAGACCTGTAACACTGCATCTGCAATGGGGCCCCGCAGGTTTACCTCCGGCGCGCCACTTGCGGAGCCGCCTGCGCCGGGTCTTTAGACTTTTTCTACAATTAATTGTATGAAAAGGTATTGACTGTTATATATTGCTGAAAAATAGATTAAAACTAAAAAAATATTTATATTTCAGATCATTTAGCATACAAAAAATACACCGTTGATATTAAGACGGAGACAGTGAAAAATGGCATATTTCAGAGACAAAAATATTAAAAAATTAGCACGGATTTGCGTTTTATTTTTAGTTTACTAATATGTAACAATAAAAAATATATACATTCCATACAATTTTTTTTTATTAGGATAATTCACAGTACATACACATATTATTAACTTATTACAGTTACATAATTTTACATTATTATTATTATGTTGTACCAATTACGAATTAACACAATTTTCTTTAGCGCTTTATTATATTTAGACTTAAACTACAAAACAGTTAATAAGAATATATAACCGGGCCAGACCATGACTCAAATTTACAATTTTACGATAAATTTTTAAGTGATAAGTTTATAGAGGTATATTTATATTCTTTACAAGACAAAAAACTAGCATTATTCATGCACTTAAAATATCGACGACCCAGCAATTTTTTTTTTACAATTTCCAAGTGATGCCATGGCACCTTCTAATTAAAAGCACCCTTCAACCATTCTACAATTAATCCAGCGTCAAAACAAATTAAAAAAATATCGGAATGCGCGCTGGACCGACCGTAAATAATTTGAATGATTTGCAGTCCGGTGCGACAGAGGCGTCGTCCATAATTTGGACATTTTGCAGTCGGGGGGTAGGTACTCGTCCCTGTACAAAATATGACGACCCTAAAACTCATTTAAATAACTGAATTGAAATTTTTAGTCTCGCTTCACCTATTTTATTTTCCTTGAAAATGGTTTACGTACAAGCAGGCCAAAATATTCTGCCCTCGGAACCCTAATATCTGAGTTAACTAACACATCATGGGGCAGGTGGCCGATACAATCGACACTTAACAACATGGCAATCACGCCCACTAAACAAACTTTCGAATATTTAAAATAATTTCCGTATGAATAATGGTACAAAACAATAGCTTTTCAACATGATTTAGATATTGTGCTCCTTACACGATTGTGTAATACTTGGTTACACTTTTTCGAATGATAAATAGTGTTTTTTAACCGACTTAAAAGAAAAAGAAGAGGTTCTCGATTCAACGCGTATATTCTTATTTAATTCTTCTTCTTCTTCTCATCGTACACCCCTGACGGAGTGGTCGTGGTCATGGATTGTCTGATAGATTGTTTGCGTTCTTTGCGAGATTTCTCCATCTTTCTCTATTCATGGCATTGCGTGTACACTCAGTAAGGGAACACTTCGTCGATGATTTAATGAGGTCTGTCCATCTAGTAGGTGATCGGCCACGGGAACGTTGACTCTCTACTCTTCCTTGCACCACCAATCGTTCCAGTGAACTTTCGTTGCGTATGATATGTCCAAACATATTGAAAGATTTGCATTTGCACAATCGACGAAAGTCTTTGTTTGATGCGAAGCTCTTTTAGAATGGAGACGTTAGTGTGGTTTAATATCAATGATTAAATAACAAAATCTTTTAATGGGTAATGTATACGCTTTTACAATAAGATCCCAGTTGACATTCAAGATCTACTCTTTAACAAGTTTAAAACTACAATAAAACGAAAGCTTTATGCAAAAGCTTATTATAAAGTATTAGACTACTTACATGATAAAAATCCATGGGTTAAGCCGCTCGCCTACCGGTGTGAAGTTAGCAGCCAAAGTTAGCAGCCAAATTATAACCCGGCCGAATTAAGAATACCAAAAGTAACTAACAAGGTATTAAAGAATATAAACTACGGTTTACAATTAAAAACGTTGTTTTGGAAACGTCGCGAATATTAAAATGCAAAAATTTTAAAATTTTTAAAATTTTTTGTTGTTTTGAAAAGTTTACAATAATTTTCGTTAAAGGATGAAATAATGATCTTGCTAAAAAAAATTGCCTCGAGGACTTTATTTCTCAATTACTTCAGGATTTTAGAAATTATGAAAAAATGTATACGAAAATACTATATCGAATTTAAGCTTTCAAACGCCTGTAAACATTGCTTATACAAGTGTCAAGGCCACGTTTATCCGGGGTATACCAAATTTTTTTTAAAGAACATTAAAATGCTCTTTCCAAAAAATAATGTCAGAAGTACTCGGGGGATTTAGAAGTTAGGAGAATTTTAAAATGAAAATATATTATAAATATTCTTTAAAGTATTTAAAATATTTTTTAATTAAATTATAAGGCAACGTTTATTCGAGATACTACTTAATGGTCTACAACAACACAAAAATGGTCTTTCTGAAAAACATTGTCTAAAGTACTTCAAGCATTTAGAAATAACTAAAAAATATATACGAAAATACTATATCGAATTTAAGTTTTCAAACGCTTGTAAACATTGCTTATACAAGTGTCAAGGCCACGTTTCTCCGGGGTACACAAATTTTTTTTTAAAGAACATTGAAATGCTCTTTCCAAAAAATTATGTCAGAAGTACTCGGGAGATTTAAAAGTTAAGAGAATTTTAAGATGAAAATATATTATAATTATTCTTTAAAGTATTTAAAATAATTTTCAATAAAATTATAAGGCAACGTTTACTCGAGATACTACTAAATGGTCTACAACAACACAGGAATGGTCTTTCTGAAAAACATTGTTTAAGTACTTCAAGCGTTTAGAAATAACTAAAAAATATATACGAAAATACTATATCGAATTTAAGTTTTCAAACGCTTGTAAACATTGCTTATACAAGTGTCAAGGCCACGTTTCTCCGGGGTATACTAATTTTTTTTAAAGGACATTGAAATGCTCTTTCCAAAAAATAATGTCAGAAGTACTCGGGGGATTTAAAAGTTAGGAGAATTTTAAGATTAAAATATATTATTAATATTTTTTAAAGTATTGAATATAATTTTCATTAAAATTATAAGGCGACGTTTATTCGAGATACTACTTAATGGTTTACAACAACACAAGAATGGTCTTTCTGAAAAACATTGTCTAAAGTACTTCAAGCGTTTAGAAATAACTAAAAAATATATACGAAAATACTATATCGAATTTAAGTTTTCAAACGCTTGTAAACATTGCTTATACAAGTGTCAAGGCCACGTTTCTCCGGGGTATACTAATTTTTTTTTAAAGAACATTGAAATGCTCTTTCTAAAAATATATGTCAGAAGTACTCGGGAGATTTAAAAGTTAGGAGAATTTTAAGATTAAAATATATTATAAATCTTTTTTAAAGTATTGAATATAATTTTCATTAAAATTATAAGGCGACGTTTATTCGAGATACTACTTAATGGTTTACAACAACACAGGAATGGTCTTTCTGAAAAACATTGTCTAAAGTACTTCAAGCGTTTAGAAATAACTAAAAAATATATACGAAAATACTATATAGAATTTAAGTTTTCAAACGCTTGTAAACATTGCTTATACAAGTGTCAAGGCCACGTTTCTCCGGGATATACAATTTTTTTTTTAAAGAACATTGAAATGCTATTTCTAAAAATATATGTCAGAAGTACTCGGGGGATTTAAAAGTTAGGAGAATTTAAGATTAAAATATATTATAAATGTTTTTTAAAGTATTGAATATAATTTTCATTAAAATTATAAGGCGACGTTTATTCGAGATACTACTTAATGGTTTACAACAACACAAGAATGGTCTTTCTGAAAAACATTGTCTAAAGTACTTCAAGCATTTAGAAATAACTAAAAAATATATACGAAAATACTATATCGAATTTAAGTTTTCAAACGCTTGTAAACATTGCTTATACAAGTGTCAAGACCACGTTTCTCCGGGGTACACAAATTTTTTTTTAAAGAACATTGAAATGCTCTTTCCAAAAAATAATGTCAGAAGTACTCGGGAGATTTAAAAGTTAAGAGAATTTTAAGATTAAAATATATTATAAATCTTTTTTAAAGTATTGAATATAATTTTCATTAAAATTATAAGGCGACGTTTATTCGAGATACTATTTAATGGTTTACAACAACACAGGAATGGTCTTTCTGAAAAACATTGTTTAAGTACTTCAAGCGTTTAGAAATAACTAAAAAATATATACGAAAATACTATATCGAATTTAAGTTTTCAAACGCTTGTAAACATTGCTTATACAAGTGTCAAGGCCACGTTTCTCCGGGGTATACTAATTTTTTTTAAAGAACATTGAAATGCTCTTTCTAAAAATATATGTCAGAAGTACTCGGGAGATTTAAAAGTTAGGAGAATTTAAGATTAAAATATATTATAAATCTTTTTTAAAGTATTGAATATAATTTTCATTAAAATTATAAGGCGACGTTTATTCGAGATACTATTTAATGTTTTACAACAACACAGGAATGGTCTTTCTGAAAAACATTGTTTAAGTACTTCAAGCGTTTAGAAATAACTAAAAAATATATACGAAAATACTATATCGAATTTAAGTTTTCAAACGCTTGTAAACATTGCTTACACAAGTGTCAAGGCCACGTTTCTCCGGGGTACACTAATTTTTTTTTAAAGAACATTGAAATGCTCTTTCCAAAAAATAATGTCAGAAGTACTCGGGAGATTTAAAAGTTAAGAGAATTTTAAGATGAAAATATATTATAATTATTCTTTAAAGTATTTAAAATAATTTTCAATAAAATTATAAGGCAACGTTTACTCGAGATACTACTAAATGGTCTACAACAACACAGGAATGGTCTTTCTGAAAAACATTGTTTAAGTACTTCAAGCGTTTAGAAATAACTAAAAAATATATACGAAAATACTATATCGAATTTAAGTTTTCAAACGCTTGTAAACATTGCTTATACAAGTGTCAAGGCCACGTTTCTCCGGGGTATACTAATTTTTTTTTAAAGAACATTGAAATGCTCTTTCTAAAAATATATGTCAGAAGTACTCGGGAGATTTAAAAGTTAGGAGAATTTAAGATTAAAATATATTATAAATCTTTTTTAAAGTATTGAATATAATTTTCATTAAAATTATAAGGCGACGTTTATTCG